>QEOT01004633.1:5332-71236 GCA_003123785.1 Pterocarya stenoptera
AATCATTATTCTAGTCTAACTGAGTTAATTTGATTGGAAACAATTTCATAAATTATTAGACGGATCCTCGAAACCTTAGTCGTTCTCCATATTAATTCATTTTATTGTTTCAGTTATATTCTGTTACATTAAAATCCTCAACCCAGTAATCTCATTTTTTTTATTATATGTTCTTATTTTTAAATCTCCTTTCATTTTATTCCCTTTATCACATTAGTCAATCCTTGTGGATTCGATCTTGTAACGTACTACGACACCTGTATACTTGCAGGCAAAACTGCTCTGAATTTTTATTCATCATTTTGAGTGAAAGTTTAGACGCAACAGGTATGTATAGTATGGCAAACATAGGTTGGTCGTATTGCGATTTTGGTCCGTCCCTTTGCTGGGTCTTCCTCTCGCTTCTTCTCCTAGGAGCCCTTCTCCCCTTTTTCATAGGGCTTGGCCTTGGTTGGGACCTTCTCCTTCCTCTCTACCCAATCCACTTCCTTCCTATGTGGCTCTATCAAAGCCTGAAGAGTGTCTTCCGCGTTGATAAAGTTGTTAGCCTGGTCCATGAATTCTCGTAATGTCGTGGGAGTTTGTCTGGCTAGCTCGGCCATAAATTGGGAGCGTGGCTAGAAACCTCCCATGAGCATTGCCAAGGTTATCTTCTCATCTTGGTCGTCGGTAGTCATGCGCTCTTTATTGAACTTGGCTAAGTAGGACTTTAGGCTTTCGTCCTCCATTTGTTTGATAGTGAGGAGGTACGTAGCCGAATGCCATCTCCTCCGACTAGACATGAACTGGGTTAGGAACAGCTAGGCTAGCTCGCCGAAGATGTCCACTGATCCAGGTGCCAGTGACCTAAACCATACACATGTCGACCACTTCAGGGTCAGCAGAAATGCCTTGTATGCTATTTTGTTGGGGAAAACATGGAAGGTCATGTGAGCCTTGAAGGTTTCCAGGTCCTCGAAAGGGTCCCTTCCTCCGTCATACATATCCATTGTAGAGACTCTGAACTTCGATGGCAAAGGAACCACCATTACTTCTTTAGTATAAAGCATACCTGTGCTTGTTAGCAACTGGTCTATCGTTGATGACGTGCTCACTTTTCTCGTATTTCCTTTTAAGGCTGCAAAGCTCGTCCGGCATGTTTTTCTGCTCCTCATCCTTGTTGAGTCCTGCATGCGATTCTTCGTTCTCAGTATCGCTGGATCTTGCCCTGCCGTCTCTCTCCCTTCGAGGTTTTTTTAGTTCCTCGTTCTCTTTGCGGAGTGTTTGCACTTCACTGTTAACTTTGTTACCCACTCCTCCATGGTTTTCAACCTCACTTCCATGGCGTCCCCCGTATCTCTCCTGAGTTGTTCGGAATAGGTTGTTGTAGGCATAAGAAGAACACGCAAGATTTATTATGATCTCACAGACAGTGCCACAGTTAACTTCGTGTTTCGCACACCTTTGGGCCAAGTTCCTACAACTCAGGTATTCAAAGATGGGCCCTACATAAGATAGAGAATACTACGGTCTGAGAGGACGGCCCCAGGGCTGGGTAACCTCCGATACAAAAGTTAGTAAATATTATTGAAGTGTAGTTAATAAGTAAAAGAGTCTAGGGATCAAAGAGATATTCTCATACCTGGGGTCTGCTATTTATACTACAAGCCTGAGGAACAAACAGTGCCTGCTTCCATAATGTCTGTGCTTCTCGTACTGGTCATTCTGTCAGAGTTTTTAAGTGTGGCGTGGCTCTGCGACAACATCATTAATGTGGCGTGGCTTTGCAACGGTCGTCATTTAATGTGGCGTGTTGTTTAAGTGGAGGAGCCATTAATGCGGAGTGGTTATCCGACTTCCTTCTCTCAGTCTGTCTCTTTTCTAGGCAGTTTATCCCCTTTCTCTTAGTATATCAAAGGCTCCCCGTATATCACAGCTGCTATGTGGGCGAGTACTCAAGGCTGGACACTACTCGAGAGGGCCTCAGACCGACGAGTCTCATCCTTTGCGGTACCATCCCTCCTACAGGTTATGTACAGAGGAGTCTCCTAGTGGACTGAGTTAATGGTTTCCTTCTTCGAGCCGGGCTCAATTGGGCCTCTTGGACTTTGGGGGAAAGTCCCCTTATATTGAGCTCTATGTTGTCTCTCAACATAATGAACATTAATATTCAGGTCGTCGATGTTGCAGTTCTTGCTTACTATAGATAAGTAAAACCTACCATTTTTTTTATCTATATATTTATTAATAATTCTTGAGTGGATCATACAAAATTCATGGTATTAAAAAATGTATTTAGACGTGGACAACGATTCTTCATATAACTTTTTAGTCATTTGCATAATTTTTTTCATGAGAATTCTTAGACGAAACAAATTCAAATAAAGTACTCATTCCTAGTATATTGAGTCTAGGGGTGTGAAAGGAGTCGCGAGTGAGTATTAATGGACATTTAAGACTTGTTCATTTAACTTTTATTTGAATACAAGTCAAGCTCAAGCTCAAGCTCAAGTTTATCAATGAGTCTAACTCGAGCTCGAGTTTACCAAATCGATCACATGAGGAACATGATCATTTCCTCTTATACTTTTAAATACTTAAAAGATCTTATCATTACAAAGTTAAAGATAATACTATAAAAAATAATAAATATGAAGTTATTCGGATTTATACGAACTTATATTAGACGTTAAATTGAGTTTTATACGAGTTATTTTATTTAATAACCGATAATAATTGTATGTTCACCGACCGCTTATTTAACAAATGAATTGAGTGAAACTTGAGTACTTTGATCAAGCCGATCTCAAGTGGCTTGCCGAGTAGTCTTGTTCATTTGCAATGCTAACTTAGTCTACATATACTCATTGGGAGGTAATCCCTATTAATGATTTTGAGAAAAACTCAAGCAAATGACTTAACCTAGTTTGGATACAAAAGTCCCTCCAGCTCATCTTATCTAATTATTACAATTTTTTCGAATTCTCAACAAAATATAATAAACAATTTAACTTTTTTAAATCTCAAAACAATAATAATATTAAAAAATAATATTTTAACAATATTTTATTTAATTTTCAACTTTCATCTCAACATATCTTATCTCTACTCTATCCAAATCTCCTCTAAAATCTTGGTTTGGATAGTGAGATGAGATGAGATTATCTATGAATAGTTGTGAAATAGTTTGTGAATAGTAGTGCAATGGTTTGAGTTAAAATGTTTATGGGGTTTTGGAAAATATGAGAGAAAAAACTGAATAAAAATATTATAAAGTTAAAATATTATTAACAATATAATTTTTTAATAAATTTTTTTATTTTGAAATTTGAAAATATAGAATTTTTTTTATGTTTTGTTTGAAAGTTTAAAAAAATGGTAATGATTAGATGAAAAAGTTGAAAATTTGAACTTGAAAAGTATTTGTATTTATGGTATTTGGATATTGAGATGATATACGATAAAATAAGATGAGATGATCAAAGTGTCTTACTATCCAAACCAAGCTAATTAAGTTATTTTCAAGTCTTTTTGGGAGTTGTCAAATACAGAAAATTGGAAGCACGAGAGCAGAAAATCATAGTCTTCTAAACACCCCAAAGTCTTCTAATCCTAATTAACTCAACATAGAAAAGAGCCCACACTGAAGAAGACTCTCCTAGCTGCTTGTAATTAGCCACGGAATAAAGTCGCCTCTAAGTGCAAGTTGCAAGTCAAGACAAAGTGGCATGGACAGTACGTCATCGGATGCATTATTGCACGTACGTGCCTACCATTCATGAATCGAAAAATATCCCACAAGTTCCTTGAAAGTTTTAATTAAAAGTTATAATTAAACACATAAGTGAATTAGATAACATTTATTTCTCTAATTTAATACTATCCAANAGATATTCTTACTTATCTTGATAGAAAATATCCATAATCCTAAGCAAGATTCATCCCCTTCTTGTAACTAGAAAGGCATAAAATTATGAAATATGAATCTTTTATATATCACGAGAATTCTAAAGGAAAACTGAAACCACAAGAACTTACCTCATCAGTAGTAGAAGTGTGATCCGATATGGCAGTCTCAGAGGCCATTGGAACTCAAACAGAAGGGGATACTCCAAGGATGTTTTAGAGATTGAAATGAAAGATGATGAGGAAAAAGGAAGGAATAATATGGTGGGCAACAACCAAAAAAAGCTCAATGAAACTTTTAGAAAAGAGTTAAAAAAAAAAAAAAAAAAAAAAAAAAAAAAAAAAAAAAAGGAAACAAAAAACAAAAAACAAAAAAAAGACAAAATATTTTGCCTATTCAAAGCGACTCTCTCGGTGGTCTCCCTGATATGTGGGGGTAGCACCACCCACAAATATTATAGGGCTCATTTCATATATTTATCTTTCTCTTATTTTATTAGGTCATGATCAAGTTTAGATAATTATTTTAAGGCTAGCGATATTAATCGATCCCAGCCTTCCCAGTACGTACGTACATTCAACTTTCTAGCTCGCAACAATTTCTCAGCAATTCATTGTTGAAAATTCTCGTCTACTAGATTCTCTAATATCGCTTCATTAATTTCCAGTCACATCTATAGCTGGGAAAATGAAACTGTGTACGTACCCTGGGAATTAGATTAGGCCGATTGCTTTTACGAACTTTCGTTGAACTATTCTTTATCTTTGTATAAAGAGACCGTTCGGGTTCATGTGAAGGAGACAGTCTTCATCCCTTTCTTTTTTTTCTACGCTTTTAATTTGTCAATTAAAGTCTTTGTTCCTTTTTTTCTACGCTCATGTGCATGCTGGCATGCGCATGTACGTACACCATCGGCCTTTTATTTAAGCAACTTTTTTTAAATAAAAATAAAATCTTAGAAAGAGATCATTAAATCACAAAGTTATTTTTTATTGGTTAGGATTTGATCAAATTGCAAAGTCTTTGATAATGCTGAAGTTGCCACAAACGTGAATAATCAATTTCACCGCATGCATGCTCATTATTAAACTCAATATTTGATTCTGGTAACAAAGAATTTATCATAGCATAAAAAGTATCAACTCGATAACGATGCTCAATTATAAATAAAATTGATCAGCTTGTTGCTTGCAATTGGTAAGTGCCCATTTTTTATCTACATATTTTTTAATATATAATTCTTTTGTGGATCAAACAAATTCATGGCATTAAAAATATCTTAGAGTTTTTCTAGTCAACAGCTCTACAACATATTTCTATTGAGAAAAAAAAATAAAAAAATAAAAAAGAAAAACAGGTCATCTGTAGTGTAATAATAACTCTTCGAGGATTATTGTTTCTTTCCTCCGCTTTTAATTTGTCAGTCTTCCTTCATTTTTCCGTAGAGATACAGACATTTGTGGTTCATAATGGTCTTGATATAAATCACTATAATTAAGCAGAGTCGACTTATGAGATTCCACCACGACAAACTCAGTCAAAGTACTCTTTCTTATCCTTATTCCTTAATTTTCTTTTAAACTTTTCTCCCAAAACCAACCTTTGAAGTTAGAAGAGGATCATGCATGCTAGCACAAGTTAGAATGGTGCTTAAAAGAGCGTAGGTGCATATAGGTTGTGTTTGGTTGTTGAACTCATCTTAATCAAATCATTTATGGGATCTATTACTTTTTCAATTTTTTATAAAAAAGTTAAAATCATCTCAGCCTATTTTATGCATTTAAAAATATATCTTAACATATTTATATTCAAACGCATCTCAATGAAATCTATAAAACATTACTAATCATAGATCAATTCAGATCATCTCAACATATAAACGTAGTCATTGTCTATATGAACACATGGTGTAACTCTCACTCTATCACAGAATGTGAAATCATTAGAAATTGGTAGTTATATACGTAATTTTAATGATATAATATAATGTGATAACTCAGAATTCAAGGGCTGTAAATGAATCAGTCTGTTCGATTGCCCTCTCGATACTTGCTCTGTTAAACTCGAATAAAACTAGACTCGTGAAAAAAAAAGGCTCATTTGTGAAAGCATATACCTGATCGATTTTAAATGACATATACCTGACAAAACTCAACTTGACTCAGCTAAGGCTCATTAAGGCCTACTTGTTTATGTTCGAGTCGACTCGTTAGCTCGACTCTATTAAAACTCATTCATATATTGATAAATATATACATACACCTATGTATATATACATATATATGTATTAGCTAATAATATAAGCATACCACTTTTATAATTAAATATATAATATGTAAGCTAATTACTTATGTCTATATAGTGAATATACTTCATAGATATATTTTATAATTTGTATAATAATTAGTAGATAAAATTTCATAATTTAATATACTAGTATGTGGGAACTATATATGAAATAGATATATGCTATCATATTAAGTGTATATATTAATAATACATGTAAGCATATAATATATTGTTATTTTGGATAAATATTAACTAGTTAAATATTAATTATATATAAATTTTTAAAAATTTTATAACTCAATATAGGTTCTACTTGTTAGTTGTATAAATTCAATATCAGATCTTTTATTTTATTTTTATTTATTTAATTTATTAATTATTGAATCTTATTTAAAAAATAAAAAAATAAGCAATTCAAGCTCGAGCTTGAGCTCAGCTCGACTTGAACTCATTTGTGGGACGAGCTCGAGCTTGACTTGATTAACTTATCGAGTCGAGCGCATACGTCAGCATTTTAGTCATAATTTTGACTATAGGCATCATAATTGCACATATGACCCCAATGCCTGGTGGTCCTTGTTTCGACCTTGACATCAGTCGTTTTCCCTACCGAACCGTTAGTTTAAGTTATTTTTTTCCTCTTACGGAAATGTTTTGTTGTCGCTTTTAGAATAATTTTTATTCCGGTTTGGGCCATTTTTTTACAAGATTCTTATTTTTTCATGTATTTTAGTTCTATGCAATAATTAGAGTTTTGTCTTTTCGGGCAAAATTTTCAATATCTCGAATCCCCTCAACTATATGAGCTCAACTTATGGTTTCAGAATTAGTTTTTGACTTTTATGGATAAGCCCTACTCTCATAGTAGTTTCCTATCTGTTTTGCAACATTTTTGAGTTTTAATCCTAACTTTTGTTGATTAAATAACTTTCCAAATAATTCTTATTCTATCAAATGTCACTTCATCACCGTTAAGGAATAAAAGATCCTTCTGAAAGCCACATATTTAATGAAAACTAGGGTATACATATCAATATATTTGAACAGAGCTACTATTAAAGATATACCACATATTTGGAATTGATGCTGAAGTTCGAGATGCCAACTAATAATAGATTACTATATGGTTACGTTCACCTTTTCGTTATGTTCATACGTTTTCCCAGTAGAAACACAAAGGATAGGATCTCATTTATTTTCGAACAAGAAGATTAGAGGAAGTTTCCCCAATCAAGAGAGACGATCAAATAACTAGAATGAGATTTAGGCCACTCTATTTGTTCGCCCGCCTCAACAAGGACCAGTTGACTGCTCGGGTCATATACACCATGCACATATTATGACAACAAAATGTGTGCTAACATGCTTAATAAAAATGTACATACACCCATCGCATATTATGATAACAAAATACATGTTTACATTCTCAATAAAATGTATAGTTCATTCGTGTTGAAAATAAAAAGGATAGTCATAAAATAAAGTCTATATAATAGTACCAGAAAAACTTGATACAACTCACCCCAAATTATCCATAAGCCACATGCCTCCAAACATAAGTTAAAGAATATTACAATCATCTAGTCTTTTTATAAAATCCAAATACAACAACACTTAATCAAAATGGGGGAAAGCCGCAATCCTCAATCCTCTAATGGTGTCAAATCTCCATGCTCATAACCACATCCAAACTCTTTCTCTGCATCAAAATCTACAGTACCAAAGGAGCAAGACTGTAGTGGGGCTACCACAGTGATGTTTTACAAAATCTCAGTAAGTGAATCTAAGACCAAACTCAAAGATGCAAGTCCAATGGAAATGAACATATGCAATTTATAGATGCAAAGAAAATTAAATCATGCATACCAAGTTTCATGTTTTCAAGCCACATACTAAAAAAAATTCACATAAAGATTTACCAAGCAATAATGCTTGAAACACACAAACATCAACCACTCGCTCAAGGCCCCCAGACCATCTAAGCAACTTGAAAACTGACTCAAAACCCCACCTTTAAAATATCCAATTTATTTAATGTGTGCACGTCTCCCCTAAATAGACCGTCAACACACCATGTTTCCCTTCGCCATACAATGGTTAATGACTATGCGAGTGACTTCGCTACAAACAATGCACATTTTGGTTCCTGGCACGTTCCTAGCCAAGTTTAGACCCGAGAGGTTACCATCTTGCCCACAAGCTCGTTGTTGCCTAACAACAACTCAGGGGGCGTCACTTAGTATTATGCACTCCTAAGTGACCAGAGAAGCTTTATCGAAATAATGCCCCATCTCGACTTGGGGTTGAGATATATACACCTACATAAAACCTGTTTATTGAAATATTTACACACACACACACACGCACACTACTTGTGAATAAGGCAATATTCCAAACAACCCAAAAATCCAGCATGCATAATCAAATCATTTACATGTTGAAAAGCTGTCCAAAGATAAGAAATCCAGTAACCACAACTCAACATTATATCAACGGAAACATCAAAACTATATGTACTATTTTCACAAAATGATGGCAGTTCTTTTTCTAAAAAACTAGCAAGCTTTATCAAACCATTTTACATGCTAAAATACAACACCAAAAATAATAAAACAACAAACACATCTTAATAAGAATAGAGAGAACACAAGAAGTTCCAGCAAGCATTTACATACTGAAAATTTGTCCAAATGATAAAAAATCTCTACAATCATTGACACGATGAAATTCCATCCCACAACAATACAAACAACAAAATCAACTCAGCAAGAACATGAAGAAAACATACAAATTCCAGCAAGCATTTGTAGGTTGAAAACAATCCAAATGTGGGAAATCCCATCAAATTTTCACAGACTGAAAGCAATGTAAATGTGGCAGACTCCAACAAACATTCACTGACTGAAAACTGTGCAAATGTGGGAGTTTTCCTATAATAATATACAACAAACATTACAACAAAATTATGGATAGGTTATCCTCACAACCATGGTCTCAATTTACATGAACTTTGTTCCAACAAAAGAGGCAATAGTGATCGAGTCCAAACTAGTGCACTTTCATTTCTGAAACATTATATTTCTTCCAATGTAAAATAGTGAAACACAATCAAATATACAACTTCTTCCCATAGAATCACATCCAAACAACATCCGCAAATTCAAATTCCTAATCAACAGCCCAAGCAAACCCCCAACAACCAAGTTCACAATAGATACCCACAACATAGAGGCAAAGCACGATCTACAATTATTTAAGCAAGATGTTAAAGCATAAGAGGTCAACATGTTACAAATGAGAAGCAAAGGTGATTATGTACAATAAGAATCCCAATCGGACTCCAACACCACAGAGGCAAGGATATGAAAGGCGCGTTGGATGGCGAACTGTAGTGGCTGCAATAGGGATAGGGACAAAAATAAAGGGAGAGAATAGGATAGAAAGAGAGTGAGAGAGGTTAGAAAACCAGAGAGAGAAAGTCTCCAAGAGAAATGTGAAAGGGGTGGAGGAAGGGGAGGTTACCAGCAATGAGAGGGCGATGGCGGTGGGGTGTGGCGAGATGGAGCAAAGGACAACAAGAGGTAAAGGGCGATGGGGATAGAGGAGGGTGAGAAGCCTAAAGAGAGAGAACACCTAAAAGAGAGGTGGGGTGTGTTCAACATAGGAAGGGGGAAAAGAGAGAGTCAGAAAGGTAGACTTACCAGCCAGTGGCATGCAGTTGGTGTGCAAAGAGGCATACAGGGCATCACGGGAAGGGATAAGCTAACGTGGGGGATGGGGAGAGAGAGTGAGACTAGGGGAAGGGGATAGAAGAAAGGAATTAGGTTTAATTGTTTGAGGGCTTGGGCTAAGGTTATTGGGCTGGGCTTCACATCCTCACCCTTATAAAACTCTAGCCCTCGAGATCTGCTAGGGCTAACTATAACCAATGTCCAAAGACGTACAGAGTCAATAATCTCTACTGGAACTTCCATAGTATCTTCCATTATGACTGTAACACCCCAATCTCTGCTTGCTTTATAACAGTGACTTAGAGTATCAGGATAACGATCACATATTCTCGTTTATGACAGATAATATACAGTGTATTCTATAAATTCATCTAGTAGAATGTAATAATCGCAGCGAAAAGGTGACTTGTAAAATTTTCGTACCAGAATAACTTAAAACTACAACTTCATCATAAAAAAAAACTCATTCACGCATCATTTAAATGTCTGTAATATGAGGCGTGTACATAACACAAAAACAAATGGAGAACACATCTTATTCAGGTCGTGGTTAAAAAGGGGTCTTAAAACGGAACATATTCAAAGCATCACCTAGATGCACTGAATGACTTGCAGGACCATCTCTAGGAACCCAGATGCACTGAATGACTTGCAGGACCATCTTTAGGAACATCATAATTAACTCCAACTGGCAGTCTTGGTCTAACTCCTCCTCAATCATCCTTAGCCTGGGGTTTGCATTCATCACCTTTGATGGATCATGAATGGAATGGTAGTTGAAACTAATAGAGTGAGATTCCTTCAAATCTCAGTAAGTTAACAACTAACGTACAAAGAGATAATATAAACATGACAGATAATAAACTTGTGATGGATTCATGAGAGGCATAGAAAAGGGTCATATTTGTTTCCATTCAGATCTCTCAACATCTTTAAGAAAATATACATTTTCTTACAGAGAACATTTCATACTTTTTCACTTTTCTTCAATTCAATTCTCTCTTTCTTTCTTTTTTTGTAAAAAAATATTTCTTAACATATGGTATCATCACGATTTTCCTTTCTTTCTTTTTTTTTTTTTTTTTTTTTGCATCATACGTACTTTTTTTTTCTAAGCAAGCAAACTTCATTAAAATAAAAGATAATACATGTTAAAGGGGGTCAGGCTCCCCAACAAAATACTCCAAAACAACAATCACAATGCAAATGTGATGAGAAAAAAGAAAAAAAAAAGGGTTCTGAGACCAATTTTGTGGTCTCTACCCAAGCGCTACTAAGAGGGAATCATCTTAAAAGACGTATTGAAGGCAAGCTACAATTGGAAGTGGTGCAAACGGATGCACTGTAACTGAAAGTCTTGAGGCATATGTTGGTGAGATCCTTAGTCTCTCTCACAAGATCACTGGTTAGGTAAATCAATAACCCGGATAGACTGGTAGGGGAAAGATAGATTTACAGCAGAGGAACAGTTAACCCACATCTTTGGAGTGGCGCGTGAAGGCCACACGCCGGTGGAATGGAGGTGGGGTCAGGCCGATCTGAAGGATTGGACAATGGGGAGTCTGCTAGTTATCATAACTCAACTTTTAGTTGAGATAACATTATTAGAGCCGTGCAAATAAATTTCAATGCATTGATCATAACATGGGCAACCATAATTCGACAATGCTCTGAAATCCTTTGAAGAGGAACCAATCAAGTTTGTTGAGTGTTCTCCATCAACCTAGGGGTTATCACTATATTTTTAATCACTCCAAAGTAGATAGAGGTGTTCCACAAAGATATTCCCACATCCTAGCATTGGGTCGTGATAAAATGGTTTTCATGTTATGCTCGTGACAAAACATACACGTGACATGTGTTGTTCTTTGTACAAGTATCAAACGTCATGTAAAATGTCATTATTTTATGCATCATGATATAGAGTACTTGTTTATGCAAAAATGCATAATAACCAACACATGTCATGCAATGACTACATGCCCATAAGGTAATATCAAGCATTTCATGATCAAATAGCATTTGTAAAATGAATGCGGCATTTAAAAAAAGTCATATAAACATTATCCAAGAGCAAGTTAGAAGGAAACTTACGAACTTCTTGAGTTACAAAGGTGAGGTGGTTGAAATAAGATAAAGTTAGAACTTTAATAGTCACTAAAACCATACACTTAACCACATAGTACTTTTAACTTGTACTCTTTGCTAATTTTTTGCCAAAACATGAAACTTCATAACTTCCATGTTTTCAATTCCTATAGAACTCTCAAATCAAGTGTTTACCATAACCTTTCTTACTTAGGCCGTGGCTTGTAATCATGCTAACTATCATAAAGAGATCAATACCCATGATCATGCTACTACTTATGTGATGCTTCATATCAAACTTATTCTTGTTCACTTAACCCGAATTCTTCATGTGAAGTTTATATCACTTAAAACTTATCTAGAGTAAACCTTAAAATGATAATGTATTTATAAGCAACTTAACCAAAGGATCATGATTAACCTTTTAAATCACTAATAACTCGAGACATATGATCAACCCAAGATATTGATTCAATACCTAGCAGAGCATGTCATAAATTTCCAAATACCAATCTTCACTTTCTCTTTCAAAGCTTTTTACAATGCGTATAACTTCATATCATAGCATATCATGATCATTTATCAACGATAGTACAAAATTTTAATGCTGGCATCAAGACCTAACCTGAGCATGCATCCCTTTACTTCCTCAAATCTTAAGTGTAAACTTCTCATGGCAACACAATTTCATGCTTAACATATTTATTCATCACTTAATCAATATATTAAGACAGAATACTTACCAACTTGAGGCTTTTCCTTCCAATTACACGGCTATAGCTCTTTCTTTCAGTCTTTTTGGAACTTCTCTTTATATCACTCAAATTCGTTTGCATGTAGTGTGGAGTGAAGTAAGGCATGAGGGGTGCTATTTATAGGCTTCATTTGAAGAAGGAAAACATTCAAGAAACCATAGCTCATCCGGAAACTCACCCTTAGGTTTACCATATTGTAATCGGCTAAGGGTTATGATGATGTTCCTTCTTTGTTTTCTTATGTGTAGCTATGTGAATCTCTTTTCTACCCTTAGAATGAAGTTTTTATGAGCTTGTGGGGTGTAGGGTGTAAGAATTTTATAAGTTTGAATAGATTTGCTTGTGACCAAAGCTAGATCATCATCAGATTTCAAATTCCTTCAAAACCGTTGACTCAAACCACTTCTTTCTCTTAGCTAGTTTGGTTCTAATGGCTTAGTAGGTGCAGGAGTGACTCCTTTCTTGTGCAAGAAATAGATGAGAGTGAGGGACACTTGGCTTCTTGGTGAAAGAGGTGGAAGAGGTGGAAGAGGTGTGTGTGTTGTGTTAGTAGCCGAGAAGAGCCATTTGGCTTCTTTTATCTTCAATTTACTCTTCCTTTAGTTTCTTTTGGTCAAACCAAGGATCATGTGTCAAGTAATGGCTGAATGGTTTGCTACTACAAGCTTTCTTGGGAACCAAGGGGATGGCATGGGAATAGGAGGTGGTTTGTAAGCATGTTCATCATGGTGTTTGGCTAGATGCTAGAAGCTATCGTAGCCTTTTTCTATGTGTTTAATGATGCAGCCTAGGTCTTCATGCTAGGTCTGATTTTCCCCTTCAATGGTCTTCACTTAAAGCTATTCATCTTCATAAGTTTTCCTTCAAGCCTTGACTCAAACAGATGGCCTTACTCAAGGGGTACTCGATTGCACTCAATTGAGACTTGGAGTGAGGTGCACGGGTTTGACATGTTGCTAGAGGGGATGACATGAGTTGGCACTTCATCTTTTTCTTAAGGTAACTTGTATGAAGTCTAGTTTCAGAAGGTGGAGGCTTGGAGGCAGATGGAACAAGAAAAAATAAGTTTCATGTCCAAGGTGTCTTTCGATCGAGAAGGTGTCTTTTGGTTTCTTCTATCTTTTTCTTTCAAATTTTGACCAAATAGGATGTGTGGGATCAAAGGGAGACCTGAATGCCTTGGAACTATTATTATTTTTGCTTGGAGACAAAGATAATGGCCTAAAATTGGGGCTGATCTTGCTTGTTAGAATGTGTAAGTGGTGTTTGTACCCTATTTGATGTGTAGTACCCTATTCCTCATGTGAATGTGTAATGGTGTATCACCCCTTGTCTTTATTCATGGTCCAAGTTTCCAAAATGGATTGAGGTGGTGGGGCCAAGCTTGTTGCTCAAAAGTTGTATTTAAATAAGACTAAGCACTTAGTGGCATGGGTTGGAGGTATTCAGTTTGCACTTGTTGGTTGTTTGTTATGGTGTGCATGTCTTGGACATGTCTCCTATGGCTATGACATGTGCTATTACTTAGCCTAATGCTTAATCTAATTAAGAGAGATCAAAACTAAAATTTAAGAAAATCTTTCCTTAAAGGGTCAGTTGAAATCTAGTAGTCGATTATCAAACCTATGCTAGTATTTTTGTGTTATTTTGGACATTCAAAAAGGCAGAAGTAGTTCCTTTGAAATCTTGAAGAGTACAACTTGGCAGCCAAGTAGTCCTTTAGTTGCCGCTTAGAGGAGTTGAGATACACAAGGAGTTGAGATATATACGTGGGACCCACAATATTTTTCAACTCAACACCTCTTTACACGTAGGACCCACAACCTTTTTCAACTTCCCATAAATACATCTAAACTCATCTTAACATCCAAACACATCTAAACTCATCTTAGGTGATCCCCACATAACTCACTTCATCATCTCAACTCATTACTATTCATAGAGAACTCAACTTAGCTCAACTCAGCTAAAGATTCAAACATAGTCTTAATCTTCAAGTTGGGAAACTTTGTCGCCAAGTTTTTTAGGCAGGGATGGGCTTTGGATTGGGCTTTTTAATTTGGGCCTTAGTTCATTGGGTTGCGACTAGTCTTTGGGCTTTATATTGGGCCTTGGCCCATTAGGATTTGGGCTTGGTTAGTGGGCCTTTCATTTGCCTTGGCCCATTCAAATTTGGGCCTAGTTATTGGGCTTCCTATTGGGCTTTGGGGCATTTGGTATTTGGGCAACTTGGGCCTCACTTTTTGGCTTCTCCTTAGGCCCATTCTAGATTTCCTCCTCACGAGTTGGACCGCTTTTATGCTTAAGCCCACTTCCTTTTTAGCTAAGATCCTCACAATATTATGGGTTTTATCCTTAAGCCCACCAAGATAAAAAGTTCTATCTTGATATTTTTCTAGGAATTAAAAGAATGCTTTCTAAGAATTCTTAACTAATAGATGATCAAGGTTACTTAACCCATCCTATGGCTCTAGGTGCCTCATATACTAAATCCCTTTGCAGAATCTAGAACCTCAAATGTTATCAAATTATTTCTTAAATTGTGCAAAATCTAAAACCTTAGATTGAAGTAACTCCTATAAATCATTCCTTGAAGTCTACTGAATCTAACAACCTTAGATTTCACAAAACTCACTTCATACATTCATCAAAATCTAAATCCTTAAATCTCTTGGAGTGATCTGGAGTTGTAACGTTCCTCAGTTTGTGACTTCTGTTTCTGTCCCATGATCAGGATAGCTAGACCACATCGTCCCCATTCAATGATGGATACTATCTTGCTATCCTACCCTAAAATGTCGATTTCCTTCAAGCGTTGATATCTTAGATTCAAGCCTAATTTTTAATAGTTCAAGTCTACAATACTAAAGATTCATGCCTATCACATTGAAAATTGAAGCCAACTTTGCTGAAGACCAAGTTTGCTACACAACTTTTCAGCCTACCATACTAAGATTAAAGCCTAAATCTAGTACTGTATGTAGGTGACTCATGGGTTTACCTAGAGTTGTAAAAACTTTGAAATCACTTGTGGCACCCTTGCCCCCGCCTCGGCAAGGACTGTAGTGCCAGGGTGTTGGCTAGTTGGGTCATACATCCCTTGCATATTGTGATAACAAAAAGTGTGCTAACATGCTCAATAAAAGTGCATGTTTCATTTGCAATGAAAAATAGAAAAGATAGTCATAAAGTCTTAAATAACAGTACCAGAAAGTTTTAATACAACACACCCCATATTATCCATAAGCTACATGCCTCCAAACATAAGTTAAAAAATATTACAGTCATCCAAACTTTTTATAAAATTCAAATGAGTTCTTTTACTCGGAGTCCTACCAGCTTGGAAATATATATATTTTTTCTTTTGTAACTTAAATGATGTGTTTTTGAAAGAAATAACATAAACAAATTTTATTTTTCGAATTCGGCCTCTACCCCCCACCCCGTCCTGCCCGGCCTGAGTCATTTTGCCTTTTCTCCCCTCCCCCCAAATCTCCCCCAACGACAGCATCTGTGGCCCTTCACCGGAAAACTCTCTATCTCTCACTCACAATAGCATTGACATATTGATGGGCTAACTGACACGTGTGTCTCAGACATAGTTTTGGAGCTCGGTATTACATTGTTATAAGTTGGTTGCCCGTGTGCCTACCTCTCTATGTGCAAGTTGGTTGCGCATGGGACTCTATGTGAGAGTTGCCTGCCTCTTTGTAAGTTGGTCACATTTTTGTTTTTGCCCATCATCTGTTCAATAAGAGTACTGAACCAAAGATGCCTCTTCTTATGGAATTTCCACTAGAGATGCCTCTTCACTTTACATGTAGTCAATCTCGTTGTCTGACCACCATAGATGCCTCTTCTCATGGCATAGTGATGGCATTTCAAACTGGAGTGCCAGTCCAGGTATCAAGTCCAAGGATCTGAGAAGTCAAGGCAGCAATAGTAAGAATTTTGTATCTCTTTTTCGTATTAGAGTTTGTATCTAGAACTATTCGGTTTCAATTAATGAGTCGGCCACTAATTTAGCAACAAAAGTCCACTAACTATTGTAAAATGATAACTAGTGCAGCACATTGCTTAAAATTGAGTCGCATAGTTGCATGATAATGCACACATAACTCATGGCTACAAGTAATTTGAAAGGAAATTGAATTTTGCTTGTCTTATTGCACCCCACAGATTGACTTGGGTTTTGAAAGGAGTAGCAAGATAAATCTAATTTAGTAGATTGTTGGTGAGGAGATTGTTGAGGAAATATTACAGATGCCAACTAATGGTACCCAAGGTTTGGATATGTTTGTGTGGAAACCTTCCACCGATGGCATTTTTTTTACTAGTACAGCATGGGAGGTGGTGAGAAAAAGAGCTCAGGAATTACCATGGCATGATTGGTTCTGGCACCAGCTATTACATAAACGTATCTCTCTATGCTTGTGGAAAATTTGGGTTGATTGTTTGCCTGTGGATGCTCGGGTTCAAAGTAAAGGTGTGTCTCTTGCCTCTGCGTGTCATTGTTGTGATCGGAGATGCATAGAAAATATCGACCATATTTTTTCTATAGGGGCCACGGCTCTTGACGTTTGGTCTTATGCTAGTTTTGCTTTGGGTATTCCGTGTAGGCGCAGTTTACCGTGGAAAAATAGAGTAGCTACTTAGTTTTCTTATGCTAAAAAATCCTCCTTTAAAGGTACTTTCATTGGCTTAATTCCTTGTCTTATCACTTGGTGCCCATGGAAGAGAAGATGTAAGGCTAGAATGGATGGAAAGTATGATACGACTGTGACTGTCTGAAGAAGTGTTCGGGTGTGGATTAAGTCATTGGCAAATAACATTAATTTGTTTAGTAACTTATCCATGCACAATTTGAAGATTTTGGAAGAATTTAATTTGGAGGGGCCACGTACTTCTATGTGACCAAGTAAAATTGTTAAATGGTCTAGGCCTCATACGGGTTGGGTGAAGCTTAATTACGACGGGAGCTGTAGAGGCAATCCTGAAAACTCGGGAGGGGGCGACATTATTAGAGATTGGAATGGTATGGTAAAAGGGGCTTTTTCAGCTTATTATGGAGTTGGTATGAATAATGGCGCGGAAGTGAAAGCAATTTTGGATTGTATTAGACTGTGCAAAAGGCTCCATATGGTTAATGTGATTATTGAAAGTGATTCTCAAATTGTTGTTGATTGGCTTCGCAACGGCAAATGTACTTTATGGTATCTTTGGGATTTTTGGGAGGTTTTGCGAAAGGAGCTTGAGGGGATTAATTTTGTGGTGGCTCATCAATTCCTGGAAGGTAACAGTGCGGCGGATTTTCTTGTTAGAGAAGGGGAAATGGGGATGAATGTCACGTATAATAGTAACTAAGATCTTCCCCCTTTTTTAAAGGGTATTGTGCGACTAGATTTTTTAGGCCTTCTGTATTTCCGTCTTTAGTTTTGTTGTTTTTTGTTTTGTGTTATAGGCCTGTTAGCTTGTTTTTTTTCTAGTCTTGGTTTCTCTAGGTTTGTTTAAATTTTTTCATGTCTTGTTTTAGGCCTATTAGCTTTATTTGTGGTCTTTTTATAGGCTTATTTAGATTGTTTGTCTCTTTGTTTCTTTTGTTTCGGTTTTGGTTGGTTTGTATTTGGGAGTTTTTTTATTTTCTTATCTGTAAACTCCCCAATACTTGGCTTGTAATTACGATATTCTTCCACTATAAGTGATGGTTAATTAATTAACTTGGGATGAGGCCACTACCATATGGCTACCTGCTCTTTGATAAATAAAAAAAAGTCTAATTTAATAAAAGATCACTTTGTTCCATGGAAAATGAATCCTAACGAACACACTCACGCACACACATATATCTCCTATGAATTCATTTTTGGAATCTATTCTATTTTGTTCAGATTAACAGACTTGGTCCCAAGAAACCAAAATCCTCCAAAATCTCAAGAGCATATTTGCATTAACACTAGGAAGTACCATTTTACAAGGGCCTTGTTTCAACACATAAAGTGAAATGGATGGGAGGGGTTTTGAATGGCTAAAATTCCGGGGACTTTATATTGGTCAGAATTTTTTGTACGTTGCCTAGTGTATATTGACATATATGTTACCTGAAGTGATTTTATTGAATTATTCTCTACCTTCTCCGCTTTTCTTTATCTTTATTGGGCTTTGACAGCATGTTAAAATGGTAAGCCCATCGTTTTGGGCTAAAGTAAGGTTGAGCCTGTTGGCTAATATTTGGCATCACCCTATCTATTTGTGATGGAACAAGTAAACTTGAGAGGTTGGCATTTTCATATACTCTGATTCACGAGTTATTGGAATCTATGCAAGATGTGGGTTATATAACAGTGTAAATATATAAGCCTAAATTATATAGTTGACATATAAAATCCAAACTTATCTTATTTTTGCAAAATAACCATTTTAATTAATGAAAAATGCTAGTTGAGCCCTTCAAACTTACGGCTCAAACTTATGGCTTGATTATTTTAATTAATTTATTTTTTAATTTAATAGTTAAGAAAGTGACTATTAGTGAAGATGTATATATATTTTTCTTAATGATTAAAGATGTTAAAAAAATGTTGAAAAGAAAATCGAAGAAAAAGAAAAGTTTTAAATATACTAGCGGGCTGCCCAACAGTTATGCTAGTAGTATCCTTAATTAATTGATGTAGTCTAATATGATAAGCAGGAAATGTTCTCGCAGTCTTTGGACCATGCATCCTTTGCACACACCAATATTCTTGACTTATACGGTTATACCAACATCTCATCATCTAACTTATTGCTTAGGGCTCAGAGAAAGCAAAATAAGTTGAGTTAGCATAGTTTGAGGAATAATTGAGGAATGAATCTTTTTGATCCTACGTAACAATAAGCCATTATGTAATATACAGAGAATAGACTTCCAAGTCAAGGCCGATGGACTCACTTGGCCGGGATGGGTTAATCTCAATCCTACAATACTGTCCACAGACCTCATTTAATCCTTTACTTTCATTAGTCTTGTGAGATGCACTAGGTGTTGAATTCCTAAGACAAAGGGTGATGTGCAAGTTTTCTAAACTAAATCTCCTAGTTGGGCAACTTTGGCCCTTTGTAGGCTGGGATGGGCTTTCCATTGGGCTTTTTAATTTAGGCCTTAGTTCATTTGGTTGCGCCTAGCCTTTGGGCTTCATATTGGGCCTTGGCCCATTCAGTTTTGGGCTTGGTTAGTGGCCTTTCATTTGCCTTGGCCTATTCGGATTTTGGCCTAGTTGTTGGGCTTATTATTGGGCCTTGGTCCATTTAGTATTTGGGCAAATTGGGCCTCTCTTTTGGGCCTCTCCTTAGGCCCATTCTAGATTTCGTCCTCATGAGTTGGATCCTTTAGCTTTTATGCTTAAGCCCACTTTGTTTTTAGCTAAGATCGTCACAATATTATGGGTTTTATCCTTAAGCCCACCAAGATAATAAGTTCTTTCTTGACCTTTTCCTAGGGATTAAAAGAATGCTTTCTAAGAATTCTTAACTAAAAGATGATGAAGGTTACTTAACCCGTCTTATGGCTCTAGGTGCCTCATATACTAAATCCCTTGGTCAAGATTCCACGATTCTTATGGTCTTTTGGCATAATTTGGCGGGGTATTACAATGATCATAACTAGTACCTCAATAGCTAGCACATCACATCTAAGGTCTTAAGGTAGGCCATGCAGTCCAAAGTCTCCAATTCGACAAAGACATCTCTTGAACCGTACTTGGATCCCAATGATTATTTCCTTCATACATTAGACCGCATTATCCAATTGCATTCAACATTTTGGTGACCTATCAATCTCTTGAAGCATGCATAATCTAAAACCCCAAATGTTATCAAATCATTTCTTAAATTGTGTAAAATCTAAAACCTTAGATTGAAGTAACTCTTATAAATTATTCCTTAAAAGTCTGTTGAATCTAACAACCTTAAATTTCACAAAACTCACTTCATACATTCATAAAGATCAAAAACCTTAAATCTCTTGGAGTGATTCGAAGCTGTAACATTCCTCAGTTTGTGACTTCCACTTCTGTCCCATGATCTGGACAGCTAGACCACATCCTCCCCATTCAATGATGGATATTGTCTTGCTATCCTGCCCTAAAATGTCGATTTCCTTCAAGCTTCAATATCTTAGATTCAAGCCTAATTGTTAATAGCTCAAGTCTACAATATTAAAGGCATGCCTATCACTGTTATAAGTTGGTTGCCCGTGTGCCTACCTCTTTGTGTGCAAGTTGGTTGCACACGGGACTCTGTGTGCAAGTTGTCTACCTCTTTGTAAGTTAGGTCATGATTTTTGTTTTTGCCCATTATCTGCTCAATAGAAGTACTAAACCAAAGATGCCTCTTCTCATGGCATTTCCACCAGAGATGCCTCTTCAATTTACATGTAGTCAATCTCGTTTTCTAACCTCCATAGATGGCTCTTCTCATGGAATAGTGATGGCATTTCCAACTGGAGTCTTAGTCTAGATATCGAGTCCAAGGAACTGAGAAGTTGATTGAGGTGAATTATTGTACATTTTATACATCTAGAACCCATATATTTGAAATATTTCATTACATTATTATTGGTTTTAGATGGAAAGATGCATAAATTTAAGTTGTAATTTAAATTGATTTATAGCATAGTTTATGCTTAATTTTATACCTTGTGATTTAATTGGGTAATATTTCTTCACATGCACAATACAGTTTTGATATTCTATTCTTTCTTTTTATTTGATCTTTTTCCGATTTCTATTTTATTTTTTTAATTTATTTTTCTTTCCAAGCCAAGAAATGTAAAAACATGAGAAGAGTAAAAAAGAAATGCAAAAGGCAAGTCAAAAAGTCAAAAGAAAGTAAAAAAGGTACCTTTTGGTTATCTCTCAAAAAAAAAAAAAGAGAAAAACTCACGCACACCACACGGAAAAGAAAGAAAAGAAAAAAAAGAATAAGGTTTTCTTTTGGTTTTGAATAAAGAGAAACAAGGACGCAGGAGGATATTTGATTTAAAACACTTTGGTTGGGAGACGTGGGCCAGAAGGAAGTGGATTTTATTCGGGCTTTTTGGGAAGAGACAGACGAAAAGGATAGGAGACGCACGAGATTCGTTTAAGAAAAAAGCTATATGCAGTCTCCTAATGCAAGCGCCGGGCAAACGCGTCACGTGAAAAAATAAAAATGCAGCGTTTCACTCCACTCAGAACCCTCCCTCCTTCCATTTCCCCCTCTCAATGTTTCTCTCCTCATTTCAGCTTCTGTTTCCTCCCCAACAGTCTCACCCGTTTCTTCAATTCCCACATCAATGACTGCTTTCTCCCCAGGTAGTTTAATATTTGTGTGTGCTTCATGGCCATGGGTACATGTTTTTAAATGGGTCATGGGCCAAATCATTTCGAAATTCAAAAACAGGGACCAAGATACAGTATTTTAATGCTGTCACAATGAAAGCTCATTCTTGTTAAAGTCTTTTCTCGTATGTGGATTCTTCTCCATTTTTTCTTGCAATTGTAAAACCCGATCTCAAAAAAGTTCAAACTTTTTGAATTGACGAGGTTTTGCCGTTTTCCCGAAGCTAATTTCTACCCGTCTAATACGTCTATATTCCTTATGCAAACCAGGAATCGAGGTGGGAATTGAAGACGATCATGTGGATGCACACAAGAAAATGTTAATTGCGCTCATCTTTGCTTGCACTGCTCTTGCTGGAGGCATTTTGTCTTTGTTGTGCCTGTGGATATATCGTAGGAAGTTCTCACGCAAGCCCCACAGAAGAAGTGCTCGGAGCTCAAGTACATCATTTTCAACGAAAACCCATTTTTTTCTTGTACTTATTCATTAGTGGTGTTTTAGGTGAAGTCGAATCAATTCCAATTACGGTTTGAGGTTCTTTATTTTGTTTTGTCCAGTGTTGTTGGTTTTTGAATTTGAAGATGCAAAGAAGGGACTTGCTTTACCTCCGTTTTTGACTAAATTTAGCTTCGTAACGATTGTTGGCACGAAAGCATCTGTTCCATTGATTGACTATAAGCTTCTAGAAAAGGCAACGGACAATTTTCGAGATAGTAATATCTTGGGAGAGGGCGGATTTGGATGTGTTTACAAGGCTCAGTTGGATGATACCTTGAATGTTGCCGTCAAGAAGCTTAACTGTGAAAGTCAGGACGCTGAGAGGGAATTCGAGGTAATTTTTGTTTCTAATTCTAAACAGGTCCGTGTTTCATGAATTTGCATTATGACCATATTGTTTTGGTTTTGAACTCTCTTTTTGGATTTCCAGAACGAGATTAATATTCACAGAGAAGATAGAGAGAGAGTTTGGTTGAGAGGAATGTTGCGAGATAAAAGAGATTCGGGAGGGAGGGAGAGGGAGAGAGAGTGAGTGAGTGCAGAAGAAAAGAACACTGAGAGAGTGGGACCCAGCTGCATAAGACATTCTTTTATGTTAATTTTGAAAGCCGTTTGCACGCCGTTTGCAAACGGCGACTGTATGTAGCAATAGTGTTCATTTAATTTTTTTTTCTTTCGGTTTGGAGAACATGCACAAAGGGCCGCCGCTTGAAGAACTCCTTTGGGGTCCAACTGCCGCTTCAGCCGTCTCCTTCACTGCCTACCACTTCCATCTCTATTCATTTGGTCTGTTCTTTCCATTCCTTACTTTTTATTTAATTTCAGTTTAAAATTTATAAAGTATTTTTGAGATTTTTGCTTAGAAGTTTGGGCAATTTATTTGCTATTTATTTTATTTAATGTCGTTATTTTTCTTGCTCTTTTAAGCTTTCATTTAACAGTGATTACAATTGCTATGAATTGATTTTGAGAATTTGTGATTTGAATACAAGGATGAATCCTAGAAATTGATTTTGGGACTTTTCAATTTTTAGATCATATTTTGTCAATTATTTTCTAATCTAATTTAATTTGTAGCTTAGCTTTATTAATCTCTTAGTTCTATTGTATATTAGATTAATTAAACCTTAATTAGGACTTAAATAATTTTAGTTTTATTATTTAATTTTCAGATTAATTAAGATTGTTTAGCTTAATTGATTCCTTGATTGTAAATTTGAATTTGTTAGTCTTTTACATTTCATTTCGACACTTAAAAATCCAAAAATATGAATCTAGTCCATGACTAGTGCCTTTTTTTTTTCCCGTTGCACTCTTCCACTTATTGCACATATCACCATTTTGATTTTCTCTTTGTGAATATTTTCACAATTTTAAACGAGTTTGATTTTAAGTAACTTTTCCTGAGGAGATGATCTAGGAATTTATTCCTAATTATTATGCAACAAGTATGGCATGATGTCAGTGATACCTCAGTTCCACGGGATGGATTCTGAGAGTCCTTACCAGCACTTGAAAAACTTTGAGTTGGCCTGCACTACTTTTATTACTAGAGCCATTATTGATGAATTTATTAGATTACATTTATTTCCTTTCTCATTAAAGGATAAAGCGAAGATTTGGTTTAATTCTTTGAGGCCTAATTCTATCTCTAGTTGGTTTGATATGCAGCGAGAATTTTTACAAAATTTTTTTCCTTTTAAGAGAACTTAGTTTTTACAAGAGCAAATTAGCCATTTCAATCAGAGACCTGATGAGACTTTTGAGGCCAGTTGGGAAAAATTTAAAGATTTGGTAAACATCTATCCACATCATGATTTCGAATCTTGGAGGTTGGTGAGCTATTTTTACACTGGTCTCACTCTAGAATGCAAACAGTTTGTTCAGACAATGTGCAATGGAGAATTCTTTAGCAAGGAACCTGATGAAGCACTATTATTCTTTGACTATCTTGCCGAGAGTGCACAATAATGGAACACTCGGACTGATCGAGTTTCATTGACAGCACAATCACTGAAGGCTATTTCTGGTGGGGGCAGATATGAGCTTAAGGAGGACACTGACGTTCAAATCCGAATAGCTGCATTAAGTCAAAGACTGGAGGTTATAGAGATGGAAAATGTGAAGGCTGTGAAAATAGTAGAGGCATGCTCTTTATGCACTGATTTAAACATCAAGACCCAGGACTGCCCAATTATGCCAGTATTTCAGGAGAGTGGGTTAGAGCAGATGCAATCAGCGAACTGGGTTAACAGAGCACACCTTCTCATGGAAAAATGATCAGCCTGGCTGGTCTCCACCACCTTCTCAGTAGCCATTTCGTCAGGCTGCTCCTCAGCACCAGTATTAGCCATATCAGAGTTCTCAGAGCTATCTTTTTGTAGCACCTCTAGGATTTCAGCCTCATGTAGCTGCACTGAGTTCTCAGCCTCAATTATCTGCGAAGAAGTCTTTAGATGACAGTGTGGCACAGATGGCCAATACACTTAAGCAATTCATGCAGATTTAGGCCACCACAAACAATCGAAACTCTTAGGCCATTAATGACTTGCAAGGCACCATCAATAAAATAAACACCAACATTGAGCACTCAAGAGAAAGAGAAATTTCCAGCATAGCCTCAGCCTAATCCTCAAGTATACCGACAACAACAACAGCAAGTGCATAATGTCTCAGGGGAGGTTTTTGAGACAGCGAAGGCCGTTCTTACTTTGAGAAATGGAAAGGAAGTTCCTCAACCAGAGATGTACACATAGGTAGTTGCTCCTACACTTGAAGATGTAACAGATATTGATGAAGCAGAAAAAGAACCAGAGGTAGTGAGACCATAGTTAAAGAAGCCTGTGATTGTAGATGTTGAAACTAGTAAGGGGTACCAACCTATGGTTCCCTATCCTCAGAGATTGGCAGTGTAATACCCGAATCCTACTACGTAGGTCTTTATGTCATTTCATTAATTCTTAAGTTAAATATTTTGAGATAAAGATTTTTATTATTACTTTCAATTATTTTATTTCAAGATGAGTATGTTTTATTTTAAAATGTGATTTATTAAAATAAATCAAAGTATTATTATTTTTTAAGATTTTGAAATATTTCTCTTAAGCCCTTTAATTGTTATTTATTGAGAAAATGACCCAATTAATCCCTACCATTGGATTGGTAGGTTAAAAGCATTTTTGAGGTGGATAGATCCTCACCATTCATCCCTTGGCTTATAAGATAAGCTCTTTGACTTATCAACTCCCTTTTCTATCATGTGAAACCGATGGCTTCCCCAACAAGTCTACTTGACTTCTTCGTTCCTTCCTTGCACGTTGGTGTAGCTTCTAAGGTATGTAATTAAACTCTTTTACTTCCTTCCCTTTTACCCATCGTCCAAAGCAAATCAACAAAAAGAAAGAAGAGAAAATAAAAACTATTCTAAGGCTTTCTCCCCCCCCATACAGTCGGTTTCACCCAAGAAAAAGAAATAAAATTTCCTCTTCCTTTCCAAGAGCTAACCTTCCTCCTTCCTTCTTCTATTTTCTTTTCATCTTCAAGAAACCAAGGTCCTTTATCTCCCCCAAGCTTGTGACTCTATGGAAATGGAGGAAGAAAAATATTTTCTTCAAAGCTTGGAACCAAAGCTTGATTCCATCCTCCAAAGGATGAAATATTGAAGGTAATAAACTCTTAGTTCACTTTCTAGCATGATTTTTATATGGATTTCGAAATTTCACCATTCCCTTACCCATTGATGTTTCGGTTTTGGGGGTTAAAATAGTGCTATCTTTTGTTGTTCATCTACACGGATTCATCACCATTTGGTCCTCTATCTTGCCTCTCAAAAGAAGCTAAAAACTTAAGGTAAAAATCTTAATTTGACTTATTTTTTTTAATGTGATTTTGGAAGCCCATTAAGTTGTTTTAACTTGTGTTTTGATGTGTTAAATTTCCTATATTGCGAATAAATATATATGCCCTGTTTTTGGCCCAAACCAAATGTTATTATAGTTGTTTTGCTATGTATTTTCCTATATTTCAAAATTTGCTATGTTGATATTGAACTTGGTTTAATGATGATTATAGTGATTTTAAATTATATATTTTGGTATCATGTGCCTTGCGTGAGATTTGGTTGGTAATCTATTTTTAGGATGCTAGAGGTTTGGTTTAGAGGTTTTGCTTGGTTCTATAATTTTATATCTTGCTTTTAAAGGTATTAAGTGAGTAAATCATAAGCTTAAGTGTTTAAAGGTTTTAAAGTTTCTTAATGAGTAACTTTGCTATATTTTATGCTACTTTAATTTTAAATGGGAGGTTTTATCTAAACTAATTAATATATTGCTTATGTGAATAGGTTATAGTTTAGTTAGTTTAGATATAAGAGATTAATTGTGCATAATGTATTATGATATGCAAAGTTGTCCAAGTATTCCTAAGCCCATGTCATGATGTGAAAATAGCCTATTTATATTGTCCCTCGTTTGGTTAAATTCTACCTAACCCGAGAGTCCTAAATATTGATGAGCTAACCTTTTTATAATGAGGGACTACAAGTTGATTAAAGGGCATGTTCCCTAAGCTTGTTTAGCCTACTTGAGATGCCTAAATCTATTTTAAAGCCCATTGTTGAGAATTCCAGATTTTATATCCTAATGTCCATAATCCAAAGTGAGCTTGAACCAAAGAAACCTTACTTGAAGCCTATGAATTCTTAACTACTTTTCATGTAAGTTTTAAAATAGCATTTCCATGGACAACTAGCATGTCTTAATACTTAAGTTATTCTCTTATAAGTTGAGGTGAGGAGTAGTCATTTGGGTAATGTTAAGCATAGAAGGGACGTTAGATTGAAGTATCGTGGCTTTCTCTTTTAAGGGGAGGGCTAAAGAATATTGTATGAGTATTAACACGCTTATGCTATTTATTGAAATATGACCTATATTGATGATGGACGTATCAAGGAGCATAGAGGTAAGTAGCTATGACCATGCTTCTTACATCATGCTCTTTTTATGAAAGAATATCTCTCTCTTATTGCAAATGTTCATCTAATGAAAAGAGTAAATGTATATAGTATGTACAAGCCCTTTCTTGATAGCCTCTGTTAAGCACCCTATCTATTATAATTGTGTGTACGTGTATAAGGTAATGCATGCATGTAGGTTCTACGTCATGAGATTTTCACGCATGCTCTCTCAAGAAACTTATGACATTTCCTATATGTAGTATAGCATGAAAATGTATCTTGTTCATAAAAATACATATGCATTGAACTAAGAAAGATGAGGAAAAGATTTAAATGCAAAGGAAAGGAAAGGAAAGGAACGTCTCATGTTTTATGCTTCAAGTGATGCTCTAAATGAGTTTTAAAATGTCCCTATGAACTGATACTTTAAATGTCCCTGAGAACTGACGTTTTAAAATGTTCATGAGGAAACATTTTAAAAAGGTCCCTGAGAACTGATGTTTTAAAGGATGTCTTGAAGGATGATGTTAAGCCCATGTTTTTAAATGACATTTAAGCTCATGCTTTTAAATGATGTTTATACTTGTGCTTTTAAACAATGTTAAGCTCATGCTTTTAATGGTGTTTAAGCTCATGCGTTTAATTGATGTTTGAGCTCATGCTTTTAAATGATGTTTAAGCATGCTTTTATATGATGTTAAGCTCATGCCTTAAAATGATACCTAAGCTCATGCTTTTAAATGATGTTTAACCTCATGCTTTTATATGACGTTAGGCTCATGCCTTTAAAGTGATATTTAAGCTCATTCTTTTAAAAGATATTAAGCTCATGCTTTTAAGTGACGTTCATTTCCTATGAATGAACTGTTAAATGAAAAGGACTGAAATGAATGAAAAGACAAAAGGACTGAAAGGAAACGAAAGTTTCAATGTATGAAAATACGTAACGGCCACATGAATGAAAATGGGTACCCAATGAATGAATGGGCAGATTGCAATGCTGGGTAGTAGAATCTGGTAGTGCACCCAGTGCTGCATCCTAACGGAATGAGATTCCAACCCGTGGCCACGGGCGAATCCATAGGTTGAAAAGACCGCTAACCCTAGCACGCGGGGCTTAACAATGTGCAATGGCCTATGAAAGTGAAAGATGAAAAGTAAGGAACGATGTAATGCATGAAAAACATGTTATGCATGAAAGATGAAAAGTATGAAAGATGTTTATGCATAAAAACCTAGTTATTTCTAAGAATGTTTATGCATGAAATGTTAGCAAATGTTTATGTATGCATGTTTTCCAAAGGAAAAAAATAGATGCCTAGTATGTTCACTGCATGGTGTACTACTTACTGAGTATTAGTGTCTTCCCTGTTGTGAGGAAAAAGAAATGAGAGAAAACGAAAAGAAAAATATGCTAAGAATAGGTATGTACGTAGCAATTGGGGCGTTACAGGCAGCTAACCAAAATAATAAATACCACACTGAGATTCAGGAGATCTTCAAGCAAGTAAAGATTAATATTTCACTCTTGGATGCCATACAACAAGTGCCATTGTATGCAAAATTTTTGAGGGACTTGTGCACAGTGGAGAGGAAGCTGAATGTAAAGAAGAAAACATTCCTAACGGAGCAAGTCAATGCATTGATATTGAGTGAGACTCCTCAGAAGTTTGGAGATCCAGGCTCTCCCCACATTTCCATTATGATTGGTGAGTCACGCATTGGGAGAGCTCTACTTGATTTGGGGAGTAGTGTGAACTTGCTACTGTTCTCAGTGTATGAGCAGTTGGGATTAGGTGAGCTAAAAAAGACCTCCATCAAGCTACAATAAGCTAACAAATCAGTCAAGGTGCCGAGGGGTATTGTTGAGAATTTGCTGGACCAAGTGGAAAAATTTTACTACCCAATAGATTTTGTAGTTCTTGATATGCAGCAACCAGCCACTACTATTTACCAGGCGCCTATCATCCTTGGGCGCCCATTCCTTGCCACCTCCAATGCACTGAAAAATTGTCGAAGTGGAGTATTGAAACTCACATTCGGGAATATGACATTGGAAATGAATGTGTTCAATACTTGCGAGATGCCTGGTAATTGCGACGAGTCAGAGGTGCATGCTGTTGATGTGATTTCAGAGCTTGATGAAATAAAGAGAGAGGCCTACGACAATTCCCATTTGGAAAATGAGCGAATGAAGGCCTTGCATGACAAAAAGATCCATGACAAGCATCTTGTCCCTGATAAGAAAGTGCTCCTCTACAATTCAAGATTGCATCTTTTTCCCAGGAAGCCAAAATCTTGATGGAAGGGGCCGTGCATTATAAATGGCAATAGCTTCACTGTCAATGGACAATGTTTAAAGTCGTTTCTGAAGGTCTTTGATCCACACGAAGAGATTTTGCTTATGCAAGATTCCAGGGAAGTGTTTTGATCTTTTCTCCCTTTACAGCTTTCTTTACTTGCATTTTTTTTTATTTGTTGTTTTGCTTTGATTTTATATTTCATGTTCATTTTTTTTTGCTTGCTTATTCCTGTGTACTTTGTTTTCTTTTGTTCGATTCATTGAGGACTATGTCTCTCACTAGTTGGGGGGTAGCATGTGTGCACAGATTTTTTTTTTGAAAAAAAAAATTGCATTAATGTGATGTGCATTGATACACATATGATTGACACACATTCTATTTCTAGTATTTTGTGAAATTTGAGCATCTTGGTGGAGTAGTTGAGCGGAATCATTTTGTGAAGATTTATTTTCAAGCTTGAGCACGAAGCATGATTTTGATGCATCATATTTTGTTGATGTGTAGCTTGAAACACTGGGATGCTATACTCATTGAGATGAGACTTGGTGAGATTTTTATAGAACGAATGACAAGTTTTGAAGGATATTTTGCACATGCTTACATTTGTAGTGTTCCTCAATTTACTATTCATTGATTTACCATAGGAAAAGTAAACTGCATGACTACCGAGCCTTTTTTTCAAAAAAAAAAAAAAAGAAATTGAAGAAAAAAAAAAGAGAAGAAAAGAAAGAGAGAAAGAAAGATGATGGTGATTTATGGAACTTTCGTAAATTAAGGGCTAGAAACAGTTACCCAAGACTTTGGGGGTTGAGTGTTCAACCTTTAAATACAGAGTTGGTGTGAAAACTGCTAGTCCCTTGGGCTTTGAGGTAGTTAGAATCTGCAATGATTAATCTTAAGGTCGAAAAATCCTATGACATATCATGGTTAGTAATGAGGAACACACAGCCAGTTTAGCTCCATACACACATGTGAGTTCTGAGACATTTGCATCAATTCTATGTGAAAGATTGTTCAGATAGTCTTGGTGGGTATAGCCCTTGGGGTTGAGTAGTAATGTGTCACTTTTGTGAGAATTCAGAATTGTGTTTGATTGTTTCTATTTGGATTTCGATCTTTTTGTAATATTTATCTCAATTAATTTTCACTATTTTGCTCAAGGATTAGTAAAATGCTAGTTGGGGGGGTGTGATTGAGGTGAATTATTGTATATTGTATACATCTAGAACTCATATATTTGAATTATTTCATTATATTATTATTGGTTTTAGATGGAAAAATGGTTAAGATGCATAAATCCAAATTGTGATTTAAATTGATTTATAGCATAGTTTATGCTTAATTTTATACCTTGTGATTTAATTGGGTAATATTTTTTCACATGCACAATACATTTTTGATATTCTATTCTTTCTTTTATTTTATTTTATTTTATTTTTATTTTTATTTATTTATTTATTTTTCTTTCCAAGCCAAAGAAATGTAAAAACATGAAAAAGTAAAAAAGAAATGCAAAAGGCAAGTCAAAAAGTCAAAAAGGCACCTTTTGGTTATCAAAAAAAAAAAAAAAAAACTCAAGCACACCACACGGAAAAGAAAGAATAGAAAAAAACAAGCAAAAGGTTTTTCTTTGAGTCTTGATACGCATCCGCCACTGTAGTGGTGTGTGTTTTCGCACACCCTACGTGGCGCTTTTTTTTTTTCCTCTCACCTCTCGTCTCTCTCGTCTATCTCTCTCTCTCTCTCATTTCTGTCTCTCTCATCAGCTCTCTCTTTCTCCTTCCTCACCTCCTCTCTCTCTCAGTCCGAGCTTCTCTCTCCTCTCTCTCGCTCTTTCCTCCCTCACTGCCTCTCTCTCATCCTCTCGGTCTCTCTCTCTCTCTCTCTCACAGTCCGAGCTCTCTCTCTCCTCTCTCTCTCCTCCTTCACCGCCTCTCTCTCATCCTCTCGGTCTCTCTCTCTCTCTCCTCTCTCACTGCCTCTCTCTCATCCTCTCGATCTCTCTCTCTCTCAATCCGAGCTCTCTCTCTCCTCCCTCATCGTCTCTCTCTCCTCCCTCACTGCCTCTCTCTCTCATCCTCTCGGTCTCTCTCTCTCAGTCCTCTCGATCTCTCTCTCATCCTCGACTCTCTCATCCCTCACAATTCAAAATGAAAAGAGTAAAATGAGAATGAAAGTTATTTTTATTTTGAAGGTATATTTGTCATTTTGTAATGGTGTGTATTGGTTGATGTTGAATAGTGGCAGATGCCAATATTATTTCTTTTTCTTTTGGTTTTGAATAAGAAAAAATCTACTCAACTACTGGTCTATCATCACACATCACATACCAGAACCTAGTCCATGACCCCACGTCATGGTTCCATCCCAAGCTTCCCTCAGCCATCCTCTTCTCACTCAGACTCGAGCCTTCTTCGTTCCTTACCCAAGTGCCCATCTCTTCTCCCTGTAATGGGCCCCGTCTACGTGATATGAATTACCAAAGAAAGGTGGAAGAATTGCAAGAAGCAGAGAAGAACAGAGACGAATTCAGAGACGAAAGAGAGTAAGAAGAATGAGAGGGAATGTTAGTTATAAATTCAATTTCCCCCGTTTCATTCCATTTGTTTCTGTTTTTATAGATGACAAGAAGTGGAACGACACCGTCTCGTGCCTTCCTTACAATTTAAACTAATGAAATGACATCGTTCAATTACATTTCATTAAAGTTAAACGACCACCCATCTTCACCACGACCTGTCGTACTGATCATTGATCTTCTTCTAACTAACAAAACTACCTTCCGATTCTTATTTCTGCTGTTGCCTGTGAATGTCGCTGCTGCCTTCACAATTCCTTATCTACTGGTGTGCATAACCTTCGTTGTTGCCCTTATTCTGGATCCTTACATACCCCTCCCCTTCAAAGCACCTTGCCCACAAGGTGAGGAAACTTATGCCGTAGTTGCCAATAAGGCTCCCAAGTGGCTTGGTCAAGATCAGTGCCTTCCCATTGAACCAGGACTTCCACCATTGCACGATTGTTCACCTTCCTACTACGACGCTTGAGAATATTCTGAGGCTCAGGCGTAATTTCTCCCTGAACATCTACTGGTGGCAGCGTAGCTAAGGGGGAAATATGTTGTCCAACCTTCTTCTTTAAACAAGAGACATGGAACACTGGATGTAGCTGTGATTGAGGAGGTAGCTCAAGTCGATAAGCCACCTGGCCAATTCTTTCCAATACTTGAAAGGGCCCAAAAAATCTGGGAGACAGCTTCATGTTTCTCCTGAGGGCTAAGGACTTCTGTCGATAAGGCTGAAGCCTTAAATAGACCCAATCCCCTACAGCAAAAGTCCTCTCGGTGTGTTGCTTATCATACTGAAATTTCATCCTTTCTTGTGCCAACACCATATTAGTTTTTAAAATGTCTAATATTTGCTCACGAGACTTCAGCAAATCTTCCACAGCTTGATTAGAGGATAGACCTGGAACATATTCTCGAAGGGAAGTAGGTGGTACACCATAAACTGCTTCATAAGGGGTGAGTTTAGTAGAAGTATGGAAAGTGGTATTGTACCACCACTCAGCCAAAGCCAACCACTCAGACCACTGCCTTGGTTTATCACCTGAAAAACACCTTAAAAAGTGCTCTAAACACTTGTTTACAGCTTCTGTTTGCCCGTCACTCTGTGGATGGTATGCTGAAGAATATGCCAGATTCACACCTTGCAATTTAAAGAACTCCTTCCAAAAGGAACTAAGGAATGTAGAGCCACGGTCTGATACAATGGACTTTGGCATGCCATGTAGTTTAAAAACATGATCCAGGAAAACTGAGGCCACTTTAACTGCTGTAAAAGGATGTTTCAAGGGCAAGAAGTGAGCATATTTCGAGAGTCTGTCAACAACAACCATAACAACTGAGTAGCCCTTAGAGAGAGGTAATCCTTCCACAAAATCCATAGATATATCAGTCCAAACTGCTTGAGGAATTTGTAAGGGCTGAAGCAACCCCGCTGGGTGAACATTTTCAATTTTATTTTGCTGACAAACTTCACACTCCTTGATGAACTTTTTTATCTCAGCCTTCATACCAGGCCAATAGAAATCAGATCGTGCTCTTTGCAATGACTTATGAAAGCCTGAGTGGCCTGCCGCAGGGCTTGCATGAATAAAATGCAAGATTCTGACTTTTAAGTCAGCACAATCAGGAATGTACAACCTGCCCTTCTTGAACAAAATTCCTCCTTTAATAGAAAATGATGTTGCTGCTGCAGGGTTCTGCTGTGAAATCACAAACTGCTGTTGCACCACTTGGTCTTCAGCATATGCTTTTTTTATTTCTTCGAGCCAGGAAGGACTTGGAACAGATATGGCTAGCACAGATGTGGCATTCCCATTTTGATCTTTTCTGGACAATGCATCAGCCACCCTATTTTCCACTCCCTTTTTGTATTCCACCGAGAAGTCATAGCCAAGCAACTTAGAGAGCCACTTCTGTTGAGCTGGAGTTCCCACCTTCTGTTCTAACAAGTATTTCAAGCTATGATGGTCAGTTCTGATAATAAAGGAACCACCCAACAAATAAGGCCTCCATTTCTTTACTGCCAAGACTAAAGCCAAAAATTCCTTCTCATAGGTTGATAGCTGCAGGTTTTTTCCTTTCAAGGCTTGGCTGAGGAAAGCCAAAGGTCTGTTTTCCTGCATTAAAACAGCTCCTACACCACTAGCACACGCATCACATTCAATTATAAATATTTTAGAAAAATCAGGTAAGGAAAGAACAGGAGGCTGTGTTACCGCTAGCTTCAAGCTGTCAAAGGCTTTACCTGCTTCTTCAGACCATTTAAAAGCTTCCTTTTTCAACAGGGCTGTCAATGGAGCAGCTATGATACCATAATCACGAATAAATTTTCTGTAGTAGCCAGTTAACCCTAAAAAACCCCTTAAGGCTTTAACAGTTCTCGGGATTGGCCAGTGAAGCATGGATTCTATCTTTTTCTGATCTGCCTTGACTCCTTCTTTAGAGATAAGATGCCCCAAATATTCAATCTCCAGGCAAGCAAAGTGACACTTAGATCTCTTTGCATATAAACGATGTCCTTGTAAGGTATTCAATACAGTAGCTAAATGTTGCAAATGGGACTGCAAATCTCTACTATAAACCAGTATATCATCAAAGAAAACAATGACAAATTTTCTTTAAAAAGGCCTAAATACATCATTCATAAGACCTTGGAATGTGGAGGGTGCATTGGTGAGTCCGAATGGCATCACAAGGAACTCATAATGACCCTCATGTGTTCTAAATGCTGTCTTAGAAATGTCATCTTCCTTCATGCGAATCTGATGGTAACCTGACCTAAGATCTAGCTTAGAAAACACAGCAGCCCCAAAAAGTTCATCGAGCAATTCATCCACCACTGGTATAGGGTATTTAGCTTTAATTGTGGCTTCATTAAGGACTCTATAATCTATGCACATTCTCCAAGAACCATCCCCTTTTCTTACCAACAGAACAGGTGAAGAAAATGGTGATTGACTTGGCCTAATGACACCAGAGTGCAGCAACTCCTTGACTAATTTTTCGATTTCAGTCTTTTGATAGTATGGGTATCTATATGGCCTCACACTCACTGGTGTGGAATCTTGTTTTAAAAGGATTTGATGGTCTTGAGACCTTTGTGGTGGTAGGCCTCGTGGTTCATCAAAAACTGGTTGAAATCTGTCTAACAGATTTAAGACTACCTGAGGTATCTCCTGCAGTACCTCTTGAGATTGAACCGCATTTATTTGTAAAAATAATCCTTTTCTTTCTAGTGTAGAGAGTTTAGCAACCTCGATATCATCAACAAGGTTGTTAGAAGTATAAGTTAATGCTTTTAAACATGTTAATACTCCTTTGTAAGTGAACTGCATATGTAACCTGCCAAAATCCCAAAGGATAGGCCCTAATGACAGTAGCCACTGTACTCCCAACACAATGTCACAACCACCCAGATTTAAGGTAAGGAGATCAGATATAAATGTTGTACCTTGTATATGTAATGCCACATGACTGCATTTCCCTTCACTATCCACCAAATCACCATTTGCAATTCGTACCTGCAAGGTTTCAGATTTGTATATATGAAGACCACACTTACTTGCCACTGCAGTATCCACAAAATTATGGGTACTACCAGTGTCTATCAAAATAGTCACCCTTCTTTTCTTGATATGGCCAAGAACTCTCATGGTTTTTGGGTGTGGTGTTCCCACTAAAGCCTGAACTGAAATTGAAGCTGCTTCAGCAACCCCTTTCACCTGCTGATTATCATCGACTTGTAATTGCTCAGCTTCTTCTTCTGATGCCCATGAATCCATTGGAGGAAGATCCATGCCTTCTAAGACATATACTCTCGGTTTAGTACATTTATGGCCTGGGTAATATTTCTCATCACAAAAATAACACAGACCCTTCTTCCTTCTGTCTTGCATCTGAGTTTCAGAGATTCTTTGAAAGGGTAGTTTAGAATTAACCTGTCCTCGAGGTGGTGTTCCCAAAATAGAAGGGGCTTGCATTGACCTCTGCATATGAGCCCCTGAATCATAGGAGGTAGTCTTCCATCCTCTTCTTGTGCTCCAAATGTTCTGTTCTTGAATCTTGGCCAGGCCAAATGCATCATTCAAATTCTTGGGATTGAACATCTTAACGGTAAACCTCACCTCATCTTTTAAACCACTTATAAAGCAACTTAGCTTATTTTTTTCAGAAATTCCCTTAAGCCTATTAGAGATTAAATCGAATTCTGTTTTATAGGCAGCTACTGTACCCACTTGCTTCAACCTTGTAAGAGCTTCCATTGGATCATCATAAACAGATAATCCAAACCGTACTTGTAGTGCTTGAGTAAAGTCCTCCCAAGAACGAAATAGACCTGTTTCAGTAGAGTTCTGAAACCAAACCAAGGCTTCCTCCTCCATGTAGAAGGAAGCAAAAAAAATTCTTTGTCCCGGTGGTATTTGATGATATAAAAAATATTGATTAGCTTTATACACCCACACCACAGGATTTCCTCCCGAGAATCGTGGAAATTCTACCTTGATGTTTTTAAAAATTCCCCTATCTACTTGGTCACGGCAAGGTCCTTCTTCACTATCCTCATGCGTTTCGTCATGTACTGTTGATCCATGGACTGATATTCTTGAAATCTGTTGAATAACTTCAGCAAATCGTTTATCCTGATTTTCCCTGTCAAGTCTTGCAGTTTCTTGTTGCTGTACTAAAACAGCAATTGTATCTTCGAGCTGTTTCTGTTGTCGATCTTGTTGCTGTCGAAGAGTATTCAAGGAATCCACCACTTGTGCGTAGGATCGCGTTCCTTCAGCCATGACAACTGATACCAATTGTAATGGGCCCCTTCTACGTGATATGAATTACCAAAGAAAGGTGGAAGAATTGCAAGAAGCAGAGAAGAACAGAGACGAATTCAGAGACGAAAGAGAGTAAGAAGAATGAGAGGGAATGTTAGTTATAATTTCAATTCTCCCGTTTCATTCCATTTGTTTCTGTTTTTATAGATGACAAGAAGTGGAACGACACCGTCTCGTGCCTTCCTTACAATTTAAACTAATGAAACGACATCGTTCAATTACATTTCATTAAAGGTAAACGACCACCCATCTTCACCACGACCTGTCGTACTGATCATTGATCTTCTTCTAACTAACAAAACTACCTTCCGATTCTTATTTCTGCTGTTGCCTGTGAATGTCGCTGCTGCCTTCACAATTCCTTATCTACTGGTGTGCATAACCTTCGTTGTTGCTCTTATTCTGGATCCTTACACTCCCTCAACCCATTCTTACTCTTCCCTCACCCCTCACCCCTCACCCCTGAAACCCTAGAAATGCTATTTTTCGTCCTCAATGAAGGCCCCATCTCCCTCACCCCCTTCAGTCCCGATCTGTCTCTCTCACTAAGCCCTCTTTGTAAGGATCCTGTGCTAACCCCAGCCATCTCTCTTGCTCTCAAATTCCGAACGGTGGGTTGAGGTTCTCTTGCAAACTCTAGACATTGCAGACAGACCCAGATCCGCCAATCTTTCCATCGTGGATGTCAATAACCCAAGGTGAGCCCCTCTTCGTCTCAATCTCTCTCCCTCTCTATGGATTTTGGTACTTTTATCCATCTCAGCTTGTGTTTCAATTCTTCAAGATAGTCTATTGGATTGGTAGGTTTTCTTCTTCCTTTTTTTTTTTTTTTTTTTTTTTTTTTTTTTTTTTCCCGTTTACCGTTTTGGCTTTGAGGAATTGTGGGTGGTTTCATGATTTAAGCTTTGTCGTGATGGGGTTTTCTCTATACCTCTCTAAAATTGTGTATTTGCTTTACACTTAAGAGAGCACTAGTATGTTATAGTCTCTCCAGTTTAGAATGAAGGAAACCAAATTGGCAAAGAAACCAGAGAGGATACAACCATTTGAACCATTGCTTTTGCTCTTCTATCAAAGACCATTTTACGATTGGAACTAAAAGAAAAACATCTGACCTGGGTTTTTTCCTTTTTCTGGAATTAAAAGTGGAACAAAATTGAACTCCAAGTGAAGTTGGAGCCTCGAGCATTCCCAGTGTACATGACTGTCACCCCTAAAAGAAGACTGCACCAACTACTTGCTACTTCAGTTTTTTTAATGAATTGTCTAGGCTAGTACTCTGGATATGTAAAAAATTCAGGGATTCTTCTTGCATTAGATATTACTTTCAATCACTTGTTTTAAATTATTCGTGATATTTATTTGTGTATTAAGTATAACATTATCAGCTTCCTTTCACTCAATATAGATGGTGGATTTTGACTCAACAGGATGATAGCCGGAGACTTGCAACCACATTATTTCCATCATTGAGTCCCCAACTGAAAAGAAAAAAGGATCATGGTAGTCATATTCTATTTGTTAGTGAATAAAAGCTTTCTCTGTCATATTATTGCTTTGTGAATGGAATTCTGGCCATACCTGTGTATTGCCTTGGAATTAGTATTTTAGGGCTCTTTGGAAAGCCTTATATTCATTCATTCATTCATTCATCTGCCCAATGGTCTACTGCTTTTAGAGAAAAAAGAGGTTCACTATTGAAATCATGTTTTTTACCTTTTAATTCACTTTTCTTTTCATAATCATAGAGAAAGGTGCTGGAGTCCATTGTATCATGGAGTTAGTTGCAGAGAATTATTGGACTTGAGGTTGTATAGCAGGACTCTATTTTCTTTGATAAACATGCTTGTTGAAATTCCTACCTGCGGATAGTGGTAGTTTGTCAAAATTTGAAATCCTTCGGTAGTTTGTCAACATTTAAAATCCTTTAAAATGTTGCTTGACCAACAAAATGATGTTATTTGTGTTGTAGGATTAAGGGCATATTTTTTGTGCTGCAGGAATCTTGGATATTCTTTGTAATAGACCGTATCGATTGTAATAGTTTTTTGTTGGTTCAGACTCTAGATGTATCGTGTTAGTTTTAAATGTAAATAAATTGTTTGGATCTGTTATATTCTCTATGAATATATTTATGACAGCTTATTATGGATATTAAAAAAATTGACCCGTATTATTAACTTTCATTGCTCCTTTTACGCAAAATAATTTTTTTCCTTCATTTGGTTCACTCACAGCATGGTAGATTTTTTTCCTTCATTTGTTGGTAATTCATAGCTTATTTGAAGTCCCTCAAAAAAATGCCAAAGCTCGGCATGCATTGTTTGAACCAAATGTGGAAATGCAAGTTGGACAATAACTAAAGAAAAAAAAAGGGACCAAAATCCAAGTACGCAATTACCCACTACTACTTGAATCTGAGAAAATTACCTACTATGTATGCATATATGTGCATATCATTAGTCACCTGCATCTCCACAACCAAAATTGGAAGAAGGAAAATCCCTTGAACAAAAAACATAGAATGTATCAATGTAACTGTCAAATACCAATGACACTAGCCCAGTGCTATAGCCATAAAAATATAAAAAACAAAGCAGAATCCAAGTAGGCAATGCTCCCACTACTACTTGAATCGGAGAAAATTCACATCCCTCTATTGTTTAAAGCAAAATAATGATCCAAATTTGTAAAGTAGTTTCAATGTATTGCAAACACAAAATACCTCCTCTAGATACAATAAAAGATTACACTTCTAGAACTATATCAGAAAAATCGATTATCGAAGCTACATTATCAAAGCAGCTCTAGTGACACTCATCAACTGGTAATTCAAATTTCTCGAGCAACACCATGTGTGGAGAAGCACATCATGTCCCCAATACACATAATGCACGCTCACATGTACATTTTGAAATCCAGTATGCTTTCAACATCAATCCTCTGCACTGGAAACCAGGCCTCTTCACTTCTAGGATCCTTTCCTTGTTGAACCTTTATTATTTATACCTGTACCAACAAAGGAAAAAAAAAAAACTCATAATCCCCACAAGTCCCTTCGAATAATAATCTTTAAATTAAACTCAGAGAAGCACTTTAATACCTACCCTTCAAGCGATAGCTAGTATCAAACACGTGGTAACCCCCTATGCGCAGTTGAATCACATACAGTTTTTCAAATCCAACTTTTGAGCTATATAGTTTCTCAAGCCCAACTTTTTCAAGACCATAGCTGAGCAGTTGATTCACATACAAATTTATTTTATTTCATAAATCAATTTTAAAATGGATAAAGTTAACTAATTTTGTTGCTCAAATGATGTTCCTTTGGCCAATATAAATCTTTCCATATTTTTCCTTTTCCATGAAGCACACCTACCACTCACGGCTAGTATTTGCCACTAAAAGTATATCCAATTAGATTTCAATAGCATAACTAATGAGTTGAACCAGATCCAATAAAAATAAAAATAAAACATCAGGCTTAATCCACATCAGAACTTTATACATATATGCCCGCCAATAAAAGTAGAGCAATTGATCAAGTTTCAATTGTAAAACCGACTTCAATGTTCACATGGAGATCAACTTTGGTTATTGATTAATATAGACCATTAATGCAACAAGTCAAATGTAAATTGTAGCTACTTGAGAAGTTTACAAAATATTACAATTTTAAAGAGTAGTTTCAGCCATTGTTGTGCGAGGAACATGTTGCTGTGTTCGAGATTTACCAATTTTGGTCCCAACCACCACACATTTTCAAGAACATTGTTTTGCACCTCTGCTAAAGGTCAAGGTTTCGGCTACTTTTGTGGTTTTCTCTGATCAAACTGATTAAACCACTATCTAAACCACCACTTATATGACGAATATTTGGGCACTGATAGTGGGCACACTGAGTTAAATTGGAAAATTTTCACAACAAAGTATATAGACCCTTTCGGAATAGACCACTTTTGACAACAAAATTTTAACAATAGAGAAGGGAAACGGAATGGAGAGAAAGAAAAAAAACACAAACTCAAAAGGAACAGACCACTGTCGGTGGCCACAGACAGCGACGTTCGGAAGATTCACTGTGGGAAGCAACACTGTAGGCCATGGGACGAAGCCATACGGAAGAGAACCTGCAACTGGGGTGAGAAATCTAGAGGAAGGGGGAATGAAGGGAGAAGGGGACGTGGAGGGGGGGGGGGGGAAATGAAAAACAATTTGATTGATTGGATTAAAATGCATGTTTGCCTTTTTTTAAAAAAAATAAAAAATTACACGTAGCGGTGTGTGGAGGTTGTGCTACAGTAGGAGATTGTATAGCAAGCCTCTTTGAATAAAGAGAAACAAGGACGCAGGAGGATATTTGATTTAAAACACTTTGGTTGGGAGACGTGGGCCAGACGAAAGTGGATTTTATTCAGGCATTTTGGGAACAGATGGACTAAAAAGATAGGGGACACACGAGGTTCATTTAATTTCTTTTTTCTTTCAGTTTGGAGAACACGCATAGAGGGCCGCCGCTTGAAGAACTCCTTTGGGGTAAGGGTGTAGAACCGGGCCCCATTTTTTGTCTGGTCCGGTCCAAAACTCAGAATCCGGGTGGATCCTGGCGATTATCCGCTCGGATTAAACCCGGGTGAGTAAAAAAAATTTCATAATCGCCCGGATCCGGTTTTTAACCCGGTTTCCGTAACCGGTTGTTTTTTTTAAAACACTATTTTGATTATATTAAAAACTATGCCGTTTACACCCCTGCGATTTAATCCTCATTCCTTCGAGGGGCTTCCATTCTCGTCTCAGACTCTCAAATTCGTTTATGTTTGAGTGTCTCTGAAACTTGAAACCCTAGCCCTGTCGGTCACTGATTTGCACCCCTTGAGCGCCTCTCTGCCTCTCATTTCACTCAAGTCCTCGAAGGCTCAAAGCCCCTTTCTCTCAACTGAGCTGAAAAGTGAAACCCTAGCCACTAGCCGTCACTGCGAGCTCTGAGTTTGCGAGCCCCATCTCTCTCTCTCACCTCTGAAATCTACGGTATGTTCATCTCTCTCGCTCGGTTTGTATAGATATTTTTATGTTGTGTGTAAAGTTAGATGCACTTTCGATTTGAGTAAGTGGGTTTTGATTTGTGTGGCTGTTGGTTCATTTTTGGTTCGTTTAAAAATGGATAAGAGAGTCATTGATCTGCTTTTGGTTTGTGTAATCTGGGTCTTTTTATAGAGATGGTGAAAAGTGAAACCCTAGCCGAGTCTGGCATCCCTTCGTTCCATTGCCGTTTGCCCCATCTCTCTCTCTTTTTACTCCGAAACCTACGGTATGTTCATCTCTCTCGCTCGATTTGTATAGATATTTTTATGTTGTGTTTAAAGTTAGGTGCACTTTGGATTTGAGGAAGTGGGTTGCTTTGCATGTGAAATGCTCTTCTGAATCTTTGTGTCCTGAGCCTTTAACTTTGAAATGCTCTCTCTCTCTCTCTAAGTTTGTAGATCTAAGTTTGTGTTTGTAGATTTGAGATTCTGTGTTTGTAGATCTGCTTTTTGGGTTTCTTTATTTTTAAAATCTTCTAGCAAAAACATGTTTGTAGATCTACATGCTCGCAATACTATAAATTTTATAAAATTGTGTGTACTTTTTTGACTCTGAGTGTGGTTTGATTTTGATTTTGTTTTTGTTTTTCCTAATCTCTAGTCTATTTTCAATATGGGTTTTTTTTTTTGTTTTATTTCTAGTCTATTTTTGTTTTCTTTTTCTTGCTAGTCATCTCTCTGGATGTTGGGACTGTGTTCATTAAAATCATATTAATCTCTCTGGATGTTGTGACTGAAGCCATTTTTCTAACCTTCCATTCCTTATTGATGACTGCTGGTATTGCCGTGGTCAACTTCTTTGCTTTGCCATCAAAATTTACTCTTTGTGATTTTGGGGCTGAGACGACAGTCAAGAATTGGTATGCCTCCCCCCTTCTTCCCCCTTCTTCTGTTCTTTGGCATAATTAGTTTGTTTCTCAAGAGGTTTTGACTTAAATTAAATTGATTCAGGCACATTTTCTTCTGTGTTGCCATTGGCTTGTGGGCTGGACTTGCTATTGGGTACACTACAAAATATTATACCAGCAATGCTTACAGGTGAGTGATCTTTTTCATATTTAAAATTTAGTGCTTAGTTTCTTCTGGTCTTCTGCACTGCTACAATGCTGCTTATAATATTAACAGTAATAGATATCCATGTAGTAATTATTGTAGTGTCTTTGTGAGGTTTTGTTTCAAGTTTTCTTCTCTTGTTCTTTTTGACTTGTTTGTAATCATTTTAGTTTTCATTTTTTTGTTGTAATTGATGTTGTTGGTAGCTTATGGAGAGACAGTCCAGTAGAAAATTTTCCCCCAATTCCAGATTCAAGATTTGAAGACTAATGCATTTTGTTCTTTGTAAATTTATGTTTTAGTTTAATTAGTTGTGATGTATTAATATTTCTTTTGTTCTTTGTAAATTAATGTTTTAGTTAATTATTTATGATGTATTATTATTTCTTATGTTCTTTGTAAATTTATAAAAATCTTTTAAAAAGTGTTTAAATTATTTAAAAAAAAAAATCTGGGCAATTTAAGCATATCAGAATTTAAAAAAAACAAAACAAGTGCTATAAAAACATTTTTTTAAGTTAAGTCTTATTTAAAAAAAGAAAAGTAATAACAATCCGAATTATAGTGAAAAATTCGAGTTTATAGTGAACAATCAAGATCTGGATTATGGTATATAGTGAAAAATCCAGATTATGGTGAAAAAATCGGGTTTATAGTGAAAAATCTGGATATCCGGTTACGAACAGTATACCCGGATTGAATTCGGTAATCTACCTGGATTTTTTCTGGATTAATCCAGGCGGATAACCGCCTGAATTTTACCATCCGGATTTGGATCCGGTTATGGTTGGATATCCGGATTCGGATCCAGATGCACACCCCTACTTTGGGGTCCAATTGCCGCTCCAGCCAGTCTCCTCCACTGCCTACCACCTCTATCTCCATTCCTTTGGATTGCTCTTTTCATTCCATATTTTTTATTTAGTTTCAGTTTAAAGTTTATGGAGTATTTTTGAGATTTTTGGCTTAGAAGTTTGGGCAAATTATTTGCTATTTATTTTACTTAATATCGTTATTTTTCTTGCTCTTTTAAGCTTTCATTTAACAGTGATTACAATTGCTATGGATTGATTTTGAGAATTTGTGATTTGGATACAAGGATGAACCCTAGAATCTTGATTTTGAGGCTTTTCAATTTTCAGCTCGTATTTTGTCAATTATTTTATAATCTAATTTAATTTGTAGCTTAGTTTTATTAATCTTTTAGTTCCATTTCATATTAGATGAATTAAACCTTAATTAGGACTTAAATAATTTCAGTTTTATTATTTAATGTTCAGATTAATTAAGATTGTTTAACTTAGTTGATTCCTTGATTGTTAATTTTAATTTGTTAGTCTTTTACATTTCATTTCGACACTTAAAAATTCAAAAATATGAATATAGTCCATGACTAATGCCTTTTTTTTTTTATTCCCTTTGCACTCTTCTGCTCATTGCACATATCACCACTTTGATTTTCTCTTTGTGAATATTTTCACTATTTTGAACGAGTTTGATTTTAAGTAACTTTTCCTGATGAGACAATTTAGAAATTTATTCTTAATTATTATGCGACATCCTCCTACACTTGGGACAACCTTTGTGCTGCTTATTTTTGAGTGAGTTAGAAGTCAAGGCAGCAATAGGCAGAGTTTTGTATCTCTTTTTCGTATTAGAGTTTTGTATCTAGAACTATCTGGTTTCAATTAATGAGTCCACTAATTTAGCAACAAACAAAAAGTCCACTAACTGTTGTAAAATCATAATTGGTACAACACATTGCTTAAAATTGATTAGCATAGTTTCATGATAATGCACACATAGCTCATGGCTGCAAGTAATCTGAAAGGAAATTTAATTATGCTTGTCTTATTGCACTCCACAGATTTACTTGTGTTCTAAAAGGAGTAGCAAGATTAAGTCTAATTTAGTAAAAGATCACTTTGTTCCATGGAAAATGAATCCTATACAACACACACATATATCTCCTATGAATATCTCCCATGAATTCATTTTGCATTGGAATCTATTCTATTTTGTTAAGATTAATAGACTTGGTCCCATGAAACCAAAATCCTCCAAAATCTGAAGAGCATGTTTGCATTAACAATGGAAGTACCATTTTACAAGGGCCTTGTTTCAACACATATAATGAAATGGATGGGATGGGTTTTGAATTGCCTAAAATTCCAATTTTAGATTGGTCAGAATTTCTTGTACGTTGCCTGAAGTGTATATTGACATATATGTTACCTGAAGCGATTTTATTGAATTATTCTCTATCCTCTCCGCTTCTCTTTATCTTTATTGGGCTTTGACAGCATGTTAAAATGGTAAGCCCATTGTTTTGGGCTAAAGTAAGGTTAAGCCTGCTGGCTAATATTTGGCATCACCCAATCTTTTTTTTTTTAATAATAAAATATTCTCACTCATAATAAAACATTTTAATAATATCTATCAAGCCAAATAGCTTTAGAGAGAAAATTTGAAAAACAATCTCACCCCATATCAAGTAAAAAAAAAAGTGATTCAACATTCCAAACATGTCGAGCTAGTCTATGAGCAACCTCATTTCCTAACCTACCAACATGTAGAAATTTAGATTCAGTAAACAAAGATATCAGTTCCTTGTTTCTAAGAACAAAATACTACGCATAGAGGACAAGCCAGCTTCCTTTTAAAGGTCTTGAATGAATAGCAAGCAGTCACTTTCAATTATAATTTTCTATCTCATATTAGCACATAGTTGAAGGCCTTTGAAAATAGCTAAGAGTTCAATATCCTCAGGATCTACCACCTCATTTTCTGCCTTGCTAGCCGCCATAATGACATCTCCTTTATCATCTCTTAACACCACCCCAACACCAGCTCTATGTAAATAACTAAACATAGCCCCATCCACATTTAATTTTAGAAAACCAGATTCAGGAGGCTTCCAACTGCAGAAACTCTTTAACTCACTACTAAGCACAGATTGCACAGCACAAAACTCTTTTTTCAAGGATAAAGCATGCTTAGTTACTTGTCTCGGCTCTATACTGATTTTCTCATTTACCAACTTGTTCCTCCTAAACTAGAAACCCCATGCTACCAGGAACAGTACAGCTAGATCATCATCCCTACCACCCTCATGTATTTTTGTTGCCATATCCATAACTGACAATTCATTGCCCAACACTCCCACCATAGGCAATAAACTATACCAGTAAGGTCCAATCTGAGTGCAGTAAAATAAAGCATGACGACAGGTTTCAGTACCTATTTTGTAGAAACAACATACATCCTCTGTTGGCACGTTCTTTTTTTTTTTTTCAAATTTGACAGAGTTGGGAGTCCATCTTTACACACCCTCCAAGCAAACACCTTAACCTTATGAGGTATCTTCATGTTCCACAGGGCCCTCCACAAAGACTACCCATTGCTAGCTGAAGAGCATTCCCCTGAACTTTCTTGCAACTGCCTTCTAATAAGTCTGTAAGCATTTGTCATAGTGAACCAAAGATTTTTGTAAGTTGCTTGCCTCTTTGTAAGTTGGTCATGATTTTTGTTTTTGCCCATTATCTGTTCAATGGAAGTACTAAACCAAAGATGTCTCTTCTCATGGCATTTCCACCAGAGATGCCTCCTCAATTTACATGTAGTCAATCTCGTTTTCTGACCACCATAGATGCCTCTCATGGCATAGTGATGGCATTTCCAACTGGAGTCTCAGTCCAGATATCGAGTCCAAGGATCTAAGAAGTCAAGGCAGCAATAGGCAAAGTTTTGTATCTCTTTTTCTTGTTAGAGTTTTGTATCTAGAACTATCCGGTTTCAATTAATGAGTCCACTAATTTAGCAACAAAAGAAAAATTCCAATAATTGTTGTAAAATTCCACTAACACATTGCTTAAAATTGATTCGCATAGTTGCATGATAATGCACACATAGCTCATGGCTGCAAGTAATTTGAAAGGAAATTGAATTTTGCTTGTCTTATTGCACTCCACATATTGACTTTCTGAAAGGAGTAGCAAGATTAAGTCTATATGTCAATATACACTCTGTTCCATGGAAAATGAATCCTATCCAACACACACACACACACATCTCCTATGAATTCATTTTGCATTTGAATCTATTGTATTTTGTTCAAATTAACAGACTTGGTCCCAAGAAACCAAAGTCCTCCAAAATCTCGAGAGCATATTTGCATTAACACAAGGAAGTAACCATTTTAGAAGGGTTTTGTTTCAACGCATATAATGAAATCTAGCGGATGGGTTTTGAATGGCTAAAATTCTGGTAATTTTATATTGGTCAGAATTTTTTGTACGTTGCCTGAAGTGTATATTGACATATATTTTACCTGAAGTGATTTTATTGAATTATTCTCTACCCTCCCTGCTTCTCCTTAACTTCATTGGGCTTTGACAACATGTTAAAAGTGTAAGCCCATTGTTTTGGGCTAAAGTAAGGTTTAAGCCTGTTAACTAATTTTTGGCATCACCCAATGTTTTTGTGATGGAACAAGTAAACTTGCCAGGTTGGCATTTTCATATACTCTGATTCATAAGTTATTGGAATCTATGTAAGATGTGGGTTATCTAACAGTGTAAATTTATAAGCCTAAATGATACAGTTGATATATAAATTAATCCAAACATATCTTATTCACAAAAAGGAAATAACTATTTTAATTAATGGAAAATGCTAGTGGAGCCCCTCAAACTCACCACCAAACTTACCACTTCATTATTTTAATTTTTTTTTTTAATTTTATAGTTAAGAAAATGACTATTAGTGAAGATGTGTATTTTTTTTTATTTTTTCTTAATGATTAAGGATGTTAAAAAAATGTTGAAGAGAAAATAGAAGAAAAAAGAAAATTCTTAAATACATTAGCGGGCACGCTAGCAGTAATCGCTAGGCTGCCTGCTAGTAGTATCCTTAATTAATTGATGTCTAATATGATAAGTAGGAAATTTTCTCGTAGTCTTTAGACCATGCACCCTTTGCACACACCAATATTTTTGACTTGTAGAGTTATACCAACATTTTCATCATCTAACTTTGCTTGGGGCTCAAAGAAAGCAAAATAAGTTGAATTAGCAGTACTAATTGAGGAATGAATCTTTTTGATCCTATGTAACAATATAAATATACAGTTAATAGACTTCCAAGTCAAGGCCGATACATGTACTAATGCAGCATCAATGTATTAAAAGGTGGAGAGAGAGTGTGCTTTAGGCACGTTCTGAGTTTGTTATAACGGTTTTTTGAAGGTTTCCCCAGCGGCTTGGATCGTCAAGGGAGCCGGTTGGTGGTGGGTAGTAGTGGTTTGGACGGTGGGTTAAGGCTGTAGTAAGGTATGGTATGGAGGACCTTGAGGATCGATGGGAGTTCCTGAAGCTTACTGAGGAAGAGAACACAGACATTGTGATTGATGCAGAACATTTGGCCAGTGATGCTGCAAAGGGGAAAAGTGCTTGGTGGGCAAGTTGATTTCGGAGAGAAAGGCAAGTAAGGAAATCATCAAGTCTATTTTCACAAAGATCTGGATGCTACAGGGATCTTTTGATTTCCTTGAGATAAGTTGAAACCTGTTTGTTGTCTCGTTTGAATTTTTGGTTGATAAGGAGAGGATTTTAGAGGGAAGATCCTGGCTGTTTGATAATCATCTACTTGTTTTACAGTCGTATGATGGTCTAGTCCCTCCGTAGAAGCTTGTGTTTGATCATGAAAGATTCTGGGTTAGATTGCATAATCTGCCTTTGGCCTGTATGAACAGGGAGATTGGGAAGCAGATTGGAGAATCCTTGGGTTCTGTTGCGGAGGTGGAGACGAGAGGGGATGGTACAGCCTGGGGTAATTTCCTCAGGGTTCGTATCACTCTGGACCTAAGGAAAGCCATGGCAAGGGGAAGGACTACTAACCTCCTAGGGTGTCGAATGTGGGTTCCAATGACTTATGAAAAACTGCCCAAATTGTGTTTCAAATGTGGGAGAATTTAGCACAGTACTAATGGGTGCCAAGCTGGTGTTGAGGTGGGAGGGAAGATGCAGTATGGGAGTTGGTTAAGAGCTTAGATTAGTCATAGAGGGAAGGGGAGTCTAAGAGTACTTCTTATAATTCGCACCAAGAGGAGGGCAGTAATGGGGGTTGTGAAGAGAAGGAGCAAGGGGAGTCTTGTTCAAGAAGTTGCCCCATTGTTAGTCTAGGGGGAGATCTGATGGTGAGAAGGGCCACACTTTCAAAAGGGGGTGCTGAGAAGGGGTTAGAAGAAGGTGGCGAAGGGGTTATGCATGCAGGAGACAAAGTGTTTGTTGAAAGTCCTATGTGGAGGGATAATGAGAAGGCTGGTAGCCTCACTTCGCAAGTTGAACAAGTGGTTGAGACTACTGTGGTAGACTTTGTGGTGCAGTGTGGTGCTGAGGCAGCTCTACTTGGTGAGTTATCTGAAACAGAAAATAAAGGGAAGACTAATGAGAATGTGGGTATGAGGAGAGGGAAGAGGAGGGCAAGAGTGGTGAGGAAGACACCTCTGGCAGGGCAGGAGGTGGAGAGGAAGAGAAATGGGGGTGAAGATGTTTCTGTTGGGGCCTCAGTGTTGAAGAAAAGGGAAGCTGGTTTGTGTTTTATCCGAGATTGATGAGATTTCTTCAAGTTTGGTGGAGGTTGCTTGCCAATCCCACCATCCATTATGAAACTCTTGAGTTGGAACTGCCGAGGGCTTGGGAACCCTCGGACAGTTCAAAGCCCTCGGCAGTTCCGAGCCTTCACTTCATGGTGAAGGAAAAGAAGCCCTTGGTTATTTTCCTGATGGAGACAAAAATGCCTTCAGGAAAATTCTATAGAATAAAGAGAAAGTGTGGAATGGAGAACTGTTTTGCTGTTGACTGTAGGGGAAGGAGTGGAGGGTTAGCTCTTCTTTGGAGTTGTGAGGTACATCTGGAAATTGTTAACTTTTCTTTCCACCATATCAGTGTTAGCATTTACTGTGTGGATAGGAGAGTCCATTGGAAATTTTTTGGTTTCTATGGCCATCCAGAGACTAGTAAAATATGGAGGTCTTGGAGATTATTGTCCTTATTAAACCCTAATAATAAACCTTGGTGTGTTATGGGGGACTTTAATGAAGTAGTTTCTCAGACTGAGAAGGTGGGGGGTAAACCAAGGGGTGAGGCTCAAATGGATGACTTCAGGCAGGCTCTGGTGACTAATGGCCTTTCTGATATGAGATGGACTGGTTGCCAGTACACATGGAGCAATAAGCACTCGGATAATTCTTTCACAAAGGAAAGATTGGATCAAGTTGTTGCTAATGGGAAGTGGACTGATTTGTTTAGAGACAGAACTATTGAAATTATACATGCCACACAATCTTATCATAAAGCCTTGTTGATGCATTTGGGCATTGGTACAGCTAGCAGAAGATTAAAAAGAAGGATTTTTAGGTTTGAGGCAAGTTGGGCCTTGGATGATGATGGTATACCAATAATTGAGAGGCCTGGGGCAGTAGTGGTGATGGGAACCTTAAAGGTGTCCAAGAGAAACTGAGGAGGTGTGAGATGGGACTAGGTAGATGGAGTAGACAGAAAAAAGTTGAAGCTGAGCAGGTTTTGAGGCAACAAATGAGGCTTTTTCAATCTGAGCAAGAGAATGAGGGCAATCATAATGTGGAGTTGATTGGTTAGCTGTAGTCTCAAGTGGGGCGCATCCTTGAACAAGATGACCTGAAATGGAGGCAGAGAGCCAAAAGGAATTGGTATAACCTTGTTGACAAAAACACCAAGTTTTTTCATTCCTGTGCAAATCAAAGAAGAAAGAAGAATCATATTAGGGAACTAATTGACTCACAGGGCAACCTTGTAAAGACTTAGGAGGATATTGAAGAGGTGTTCCATGTGTACTTCAACAATCTGTTTAGCTTTACTAGTCCTTTGAGGCAGGCAATTGAGGTTTGTCTTAAAAACCTTCATTCTTGTGTTAACTCTGATATGAACTATGGATTAGAAAAGCAGTTTCTTAAGGAGGAGGTGGACCTTTCTTTGAGCCAAATGGCTTCTCTCAAATCCCCTGGCCCTGATGGGTATGGGGCAAGTTTCTACAAGGCCTATTGGAATGTTGTTGGGCAGGATGTTACTGAGGCTGTGTTGCATTTTCTCAATAGTGAGACTGATATGGACACCTGTGGCTATTGAATTCAGACCCATTAGCTTGTGTAATGTCCTTTATAAGCTTGTTTCGAAGGTGTTAGCAAACAGGCTTAAAAATGTGTTGCCCCATATCATTTCTCCTAATTAGAGTGCCTTTATTTCTGGCAGACTCATCACTGATAATGTGATGGTTTCCTATGAGACCCTTTATACAATGAAAACAAGGTTGAAAGGTAGGGTGGGGAGTATGGCCCTTAAGCTAGACCTGTCGAAAGCTTATGATAGAATTGAATGGGTTTTCTTGTAGGAGGTTATGAAGAGAATGGGCTTTGGGGAGAAATGGATTTGCTGGATTATGAGGTGTGTGACCTCTGTGTCCTACTCTGTGCTTGTCAATGGTGAAGTTGGAAGATGGTTTAAGCCAAGTAGGGGGCTTAGGCAAGGGGACCCTATTTCTCCTTACCTATTCATTCTTTGTGCTGAGGGTCTTTCTTCCATTCTAAAGGGAGCAGAGGCTTGTGGTTCTTTGAGGGGGGTGGATGTGGCAAGGGTGGTGTTAGAGTTAGTCATCTGCTTTTTGCAGATGACTGTTTGATCTTTGGGAGGGTTAAAGTCTCTGAATGGCAGTGTATTTATGGGTTGTTGAAGACTTATGAAGAGGCATTAGGACAGTGCTTAAACCTCTAGAAAACTTCTATGTTTTTCAGCTCTAACACAAGTAGTTCTATTAGATCTAGCATAAAGGTTGCTTCTGGGGTGACTCTCTGTGGTAACTATGAAAAATATCTTGGATTGCCAACTATGGTTGGAAGGTCCAAGTTTAATACCTTTCGAGTTCTGAAGGAGAGAATTTGGGCTAAGATTAGTGATTGGAAGAATAATTTCCTGTTACAACCAGGAAAAGAAGTCCTTTTGAAGGCAGTGGCTCAAGTAATCCCAACCTTTGCTATGAGTATTTTTAGATTGCCCAAAAACTTTGTGCTAACATTAACTCACTTATGGCTAAGTTTTGGTGGGCCATAATCAAAATGAGAGAAAGATTCATTGGAGAAGTTGGTGGAAAATCAGTGAAAGCAAGAGTGGGGGGGGGGGGGGGGGATTGGGTTTTTGAGATCTTGAATATTTTAACACTGCAATGCTTGCAAAGCAGTGCTGGGGTTTTTTTCTTAACCCTTCTTCTTTGGTTGCTATTGTGATGAGGCAAAAATACTTTAAAGATGGGATGTTGTTGCAGGCTAAACTGGGTAGAGGGCCCTTTTATGTGTGGAGGAGCTTATGGTCTGCTTTGGGTCTAGTTAAAGAAGGGGCCGCATGGAGAGTGGGAGATGGCAGGAGTGTGAATATTTGGGGTGATAAGTGGCTGCCCAACAGGACTTATCCCTGTGTACTATCTTCTGCTGAAAGTATGCATACCTTGGATAGGGATTCCAAAGTTGCTAAGTTGATTAACACAGAGGAGAAGTCTTGGAAATTGAGCTTACTAGATGATACGTTTTCAGCTCAAGAGGTGGATCTTATCAGAGGCATCCAACTGGGTAGCAGGTTGTCAGTAGATAAGAGGGTGTGGAGTTTTTCTGAAGATGGCAGGTTCTCTGTTAAGAATGCCTACCACCTAGAGTACTTGAGGGGTAAAAGAATGAGGGGTGAGTCTTCTTTTTTAAAGGGGATGAAAATGGTAATTTCGGGTGGAAAATATAGGGCCTTAATGTGCAACCATGTGTAAAGCAATTCATATGGAAGGCCTGCCTTGATATGCTGCTCACAAAGGAAAACTTATGGAAGAAACAGGTGGTGAGATCTAACTTATGCCCTATTTGCAACTTGGAATTGGAGTCAATTCTTCATGTGGTGTGGGAATGCACAACAGCTTCAGATGTTTGGTATTAGGAGAGCAGTCTAGTGCAGAAATGGAGCTACAATGAGTCGTGCTTTATGGAGTTATGGAGGAAATTAACTGTCAGACTGAAACAAGATGAAGTGGAACTGGTTGCATGTGTTATGAGAAGGTTGTGGCTTAGAAGAAACAACTACATTTTCGAAAATAAATTCCTTGATCCTAAAAAGGTGATGAGGTCTGCTGTGGATGGGTATCAGGAGTATGTGACAGCACAAGAGCATAGGAATTTCATGATGAAAACAACTCCCAGTTGCAGCAGGGATCGAAAATGGGAAAAGCCTGAACCTTCTTGGGTGAAGATTAATTGGGATGCATCTGTTTGTTCATCTTTAAATAAGGTGGGTATAGGGGTGGTTGTAAGGGATGAGGATGGGGAAGTTCTGGCCTCTATGTGTTCTGTGATAGATTGTCTACAAGATCCCTCNTCGTTGTTTTAAAAGGGGATTCACAGATCATTGTCAAGGCTGCTAACAGTAAGGAAGATCTAGTTGCTGCTTATGGAAATGTGGTGGATGAGGTAAGAGATTAGTTACAAGAAAGAGTGAACTGGAAAGTACAGTTTATATACAGAGAGGCTAACAATGTAGCTCATTTACTAGCCAAATTAGCTTTTAATTACTGGCCTATAGAAAGGATTTGGATTGAAGAAAGTCCTATGGAAGTTTTACATACTCTCCAGATGGAGAAATACTGTAACGATTGAACTTGGTTCTGAGTTAATGAAATTTGAGGTATACTTTTCAAAAAAAAATGATCTACAAACATGAAAGATAACCTAAATAAAATGTTAAAAATTTACGAAAAAAGAAGAGTGCGCATGCGTAGGGTTTTTCGCTTAATTATTAACTTATCTTATAGGGATTAATTCACCAAAAGATGCAGCCCAAAACTATAGACACAAATATATGGATACGACAAGTGAGTAGCTAGGGCAACATGTCAAAAAGATGAAAAAATTTCAAGACTTGACGTTATCTTTGTAATTTATGTCACAGTGCAAGGTCAAAAGTAATGAATATATACTTGTACAGCTTTGAACCGTTCGTCTCTATTGGATCAAGTGCTGATGATCAGGACCCCCCTACATACATATCTCTTTGTCTAACACATGATATAATATATATATATATAGAGAGAGAGAGAGAGAGAGAGAGAGAGAGCAGTACAAGTATATATAAAGCACTAATCATGATATTTTTGAGCCAAAACTCAAACAACTCGATCGATCTCATGATCCACATTATATATATAAATATATATATATATATATGTTGAGGAAAATATCAACCACACTTTCAGTGTGTTGATTCTCTTATTAATAATGAAGTNGCATGCAATAAGTTATAGATGAAGAAAACCATGTGATGTAGAGAATTCTGTATAGAAGATTTGAGTATTTTTTCTAACATATTAAGTGTGATAGTCACAGAATCATTATGAAAGGGTTGAACAAAACCATTAACGTCGGGCTCATAGATCTGAACGCAAGCTGGAGCTGGAAATACCTGGTCATGATTCTTTTAAGATCAAAGATAGCATTGAATTAAAATTAATAAATATAGAAGATGAGAGGTGAGGTTCCCAATGCAAAAACCTATTTCCATAGCTGCAATGCTCGGAGTCAGAGAAGTAAAATAGAAAAGAAAAAGCTAATGAAACCATAGGTTCGGACACAGCTTGCTCCTTAGCTGAGCAATATTGGCGATTTGTGTTGATTCAACAAATAGATTGATTGGGTGTCGCTGTAAAATACAAGCGATAAAAATACACTACATTTGAGTATTCTAATGCATTTCACAAGAAAACTCCACTTTCACTGTCTCCACGTACATTGTCATTCAAAAAAAGTAAGTATATAGTGGAATAGCTAGAGACGAAAAATCTCAATCATTAATAGCACCCAATGAGTATCTGCCGCATAAGAAACAATAATATAATTCAAGATTGCAAAACATTATTTTCTTATGATCAGTAATGCTACATACCCGCCTCGTTTGGAAAATGAGATAAGAAATATTTAATAGTAATGAAATGGTTTGAATTAAGATCTTTTATTGGATTTTAAAAAATGAGAGAGAAAATGTTGAATAAAATATTATAAAATTAAAATATTATTTTTTAATATTATTTTTATTTAATTTTAGAATTTGAAAAAGTTGAATATATATTTGTTTTTGTATTTTGTTTAGAAGTTTTGAAAAATTATAATGATTAGATAATGATTACATGAAAAAGTTGAAGATTTGAAATTGAAAGTATTTGTGTTTGAATAATGCGGAAGAAAATTGAAATTGAAAGTATTTGTGTTTGCATAATGCGGAAGAAAATTATGAGAAATTTTGAGATAAGATGTGTTCCCGAACGAGGCATAAGTTTTGTATTTTGTTGAATAATGTATAATAGTAATATCATATATTTAAAAGATTTTATGTAGCGTAATTGCACATGAATGCGTAGCCAACGCACGTCTATCCACTGAACGTTGGGTTTTTGTTAATTTTGTTTCATCCAAAAATTACAAAATTTGAAAAAGAAATAATCTAATGTGAATATTATATTCTATATTAATTCAATGTAATAAAACAGGAAAATAAAATGTAATAACCATAAAATTTTAAATGAGCCCAAATTCTAATTTGATGATATATAAGAAACATCTATTAAACTTTCTTCCAGCAATTTCTCAGCAATTCATGGTTGAAAATTCTTGTCTACTAGATTCATTATTGCTTCATTTCCCGTCACATCTAGGGCTGGGAAGATGAAAATGTGTACCCAGCTGGAAAGATTAGGATTGCTTTTACGAATTTTCGTCGAACTTATTCTTTATATAATATCTTGTGTAAAGAGAGAGTTGGGGTTCATTTGTTGGAGGCAGTCTTCGTCCCTATATATCGTTTTTGTCAGTTATAACCGGGCCCCTCCAGGTTGGAAAAAGAAAAATATGTTTTCTATGAGGATTATTAATGTATTTTTTTTCTGCACTTTTAATTTGTCGAAGTATAATTCGTTCCTTTTAATTCGTTAGAGATATAGACATTTGTGGTTCATAATGGTCTTGATATTATAAGTCACTATAATTAGGTAGAGAGCGGCCTGAGAGATCAGTACTCCACCACGAGAATGTCCGTCAAAATATTCGCTCTTTTCCTCATACCTTAACGAAAATTTGAAGTGAGGGGAAGATGCATGCTGGTACAAGTCAAGAATATTGGTGTTTAAAAGAGCGTACCTACATATATAGTATATGGACATATGCATGGTATAAGTACTACTCTCACTCTATCACAGAATGTGAAATCATTAAAAACGGTGGTTATATAAGAAATTTAATAATATAATATAATGTGATAAGGTTGAAGTATCATCTCATATTTACCCTACCAAATAATTAATTATTCTCATTAAACTTTAGAAAAAAAAAATCTACTTGGATGTTACTTGAAGGTTAACTGCAAGATGAATTTCCTTCCTGATGTAGGGGAATTCGGTTTCGATGATGTTGATTTCGTAGATTCTACGTTGATAGTACTAGACTACTTTGAGAAGACATATTAGCACAAATATAACAGGAAAATGTGAAGATTCCTGAAATTGGAGCAATATTGCGCACTCGTCAGTATTTTGATCATAACTCTTTTCAGTGCACACAAATGGTCACTAGCTATGCTTAGTGTTTTCCGTTTTGATCCCGAAGTCAACCGGCTTCCCCTTTGATTAGTCAATTGCAATATTTTTTCCTTTTATGGAAATGTTTCGCTCTTGCTTTTAGAGATAATTTTTATTCCGGTATGGGGCAAGTTTTTGGCCTTATTCATATTTTAGTACGTATTTTAATTTTATGCAATAATTGGGGTTTTGCCTTTTTGGTAAAATTATCAAAATCTTGAATCTCTATAGCTATTTGAGCTCAACTTGTGGATTTCTGAACTATTTTTCAACTTTAATGAATATATAAACTCCATTGTTTTCTATCCATTTGCATTATTTTTCAATCTCAATCCTAAACTTCTATATATTGATTAGCTAGCCGTCAGAATAATTCTTATTTTGGATGGTGTCACTTCCTCACTATCAAGGAAATTAACAATTGATCTTATAACTGAAAGCAAAACATTAAGGTCTCGTTTGGATAATGAGATTAATTAAAAGAGATTAAGTACTTATGAATTACCATAAACTAACAAGTTGGATCACGCGACCGAGGATCTCTGGAACTAATTATTACCATAAACAAGCGGCCATGACCTCCAAGCCGATTAATGATTTTCGATTGGTCACGAAATACTTATATAATTTTCTTAATTTTAAAGTTTCATGGGATTGGTTAATTATTATGCAGTTTTAAAGTTTTGGAGAAAAGTTAATCATTCAAATTGTAATTTATATAATTACCACCACTTTCTAATGATTGTACGTTCTGTGATTAAATGAGAATACCATCAATTTCTAATGATATTACCTCCTGTGATTAAAGTTAGGCCTTGTTCGATTAGAGAAATATTTCCAAGTTGTTTTAATTTCAAACAAACTAAATATCTTTAAATGTTATAAAAAATTAATCCAGTCATTACCTAGATACAAAAATATTTAATATAACTTTTACTAACTCCAAAATAAATATACTCTTAAAAATTAATATATTTAAACATTTTTGCAGAACCTACGTACCATTAATATTATAAAACTTAATAATTACCTTATAAATTAAAAGCCTAAAACGATTAATATTTTATGATTCATTAATTATTTTAAAAGACACTTGATAATTTCAGCATCACTCACATAGCGCTTACATCCCCAATGCTTTGAAACTGTTTCATTTATCTTATTTGGATTATTGTACGTACAATGCTTTTACGATTTATTATTTGGTTTAATATTTAATATTTTATGTGGCAAGCTGATAGCTTAACCCCATGAGTTGTAGACGTTTTTTCCCTTCTTCCAATTTTCAGCTCTGCTAGGGTTTGAGCAGAGGCGTACCGTATGGCTGTCGCTGGGGCCCCTGGGCCAACGGCAAATGCTGGATGGCAGAGGAATTTTGCTGACATGGTGGCTAAATCTCCGTAGCCCTTACCTGAGGTAGAAGTTCCATTTTGTTCGGCCAAAGTTATTGATGGAGAATTGTGTGTGATTTTCTCCATGGAAGAGATTGAGTGTTGTGTTCAGTTCAAGCATGCAGTCGCAGGATGTGTGAAGTACGAAGGAAGGCATGAAGAAATGAAGAACTCCTCTGGTAGTTATCGTTAGTTAAGTCATGTGTGTTTCACGTGTTTGTTTAAAGGGCTAATATACTTTTATATCCTCACTTATTCATTGAGGATTACATTAATACCCTTATATGTAACGGTCATTAGCAGTCGAGTCTTCTATAAATACTGAACCATTTCCTTTGTGTATGATTCATTGAAGAAAGTAAAAAATGAAGCTTTGGAGGTTCCTGATCCCTCGAAGATTAGTAGTTAATTCCTTATAATTTATTTTGTTTTACTACTTTGTTGTTACAATTGGTATCAGAGCCCTTCAAAATTCTGGGCAAATTTTTTTTTTTTTACCATGGCAGAAGGCACACGATTCAAAAAATTACAAAAAATGGTTATTGGCATGAAACAAAACCAAGAACTGCAAGAGAAAAGAGTCGCAGATCATCAGAGTGCTCTGGAGGGTCTGAGTTCAAAGATGGACCTTTTGTTGGAAGCGATTAATGGAGGACAAAATGCTCGAAATAGGAATGGCAAGAATGGTGATGGGGTTCACCTTGAGAACTCGTCTTTGACCTCTGGAATGCAGTTTCGAAGTATTAAGTTGGATTTTCCATGATTTGATGGTGCCAACCCAACTGGATGGCTCTACAAGGCAAATCATTATTTTGCTTTACATCCCATGCCAGATGGATAGAAAATATTAATGGCCTCATTTTATATGGATGGAAATGCGTAAGTCTGGTTTTAAGATGTTGAGGAAACTGGTTCTTTCACAACTTGGAATTCTTTTATGGAAGCAGTTCAGTTACGGTTTGGAAGCTCCTCATATGATGATCCTATGGAGGCAATTACAAGACTGAGGCAGTCTTCTACAGTTGCTGAATACAAAACTCAGTTTGAAGTCCTTTCAAATAGATTGAAAGGATTGTCTGAAAATTATAAGCTTTCTTGTTTCTTGAGTGGCCTTAGAGATGACATACGCTTGCCTGTGGGAATGTTGCACCCTCAGACTTTGAATACTGCATTTGGCTTAGTCAAGATCCAAGAGGAGTACATTGCTAGCACTCGGGGACACATCAGACTCCAATCTTCTTTTGTTTCTGTTCCAGGGGAGGGGAGAAATTTAGTTCTTGGTATTCCTGGGAGGAAAGAGGGGTTTTCTGGGCCAAAGAATTCGGGCTTCAAACCCTCAACTCCATTTTAGAGATTAACACCGGCAGAGATGAAAGCTAAGAGAGACAAAGGGCTATGCTACTTCTGTGAGGATAAATGGCAGCCAGGTCACAAGTGTACTAGGGCCAAGCTGTTTGAAATAGAATGGTTACAAGATCTTGGGAGGGAAGGGGATGATCTACCAGATTCTCATGGGAATAATGAAATTGTTGGAGTAGACACTAAGGTGCCTGAAATCTCACTCCATGCAATTGCAGGCTGCTTGAGCCTGAGAACTATGAGAGTCAGTGGCAAGATTAAAGACTGCTCAGTGGTAATTCTTATTGACACTGGCAGCACAAATAACTTCCTTGACCCTATGATAGCCTTGAAGGTGGGATTAGATGTCAAGCAAAGTGGCAGGATTGAAGTACGAGTTGCCAATGGTGAAAGGATTAATGGTGAAGGTCTGGTCCAGAACACTCAATTTCAGATGCAAGGTCACCATTTCAGCACTGATTTTTTCTTTCTACCCTTGGGAGGATGTGATGTGGTGGTTGGTATGCAATGGTTGCGAACCCTGTTTTGTAGGATTTCACTAATCTTACAATGACTTTTACCCACATTAAGAGTTTTGTGACACTTCGAGGGTTAAGTTCCAGCAAGCATGAGATTGTGGAAGATGTTAAGATTTGCCAATTAACTATGGTGGAAAGAAAAGGCATGTTACTCCAGATTGTTGCCAATGAGACATCTCAAGAAGTGAGCACATGGGATGCTGATATTGAGGCAGTATAGATTTGCAATTGTCTTTGCTGAGCCGATAGGGTTACCTCCTAGAAGAACTAAAGATCATCAGATTACACTTAAAGAGGGAACTCTGCCAATATCTGCTCAACCTTACAAGTATCCCTTCTTCCAAAAATCTAAAATAGAAAAACTAGTCAAGGAACTATTGGATGCAGGAGTGATAAGGAGTAGTCAATCCCCATTCTCCTCACCTGTTCTTTTGGTGAGAAAATCTGATGGCTCATGGAGTATGTGTATAGATTATAGGGGATTAAATAGGGAAACAATTAAGCATAAATTTCCTATTCCTATAATTGACGAACTCTTAGATGAATTACATGGAGTCTCGATTTTTTCCAAACTTGACCTTAGATCTGGATACCACCAGATTCGAGTAAAGGAGGAGGATATTGAAAAAACTGCATTTCGAACTCACCAAGGGCATTATGAGTTTCTGGTTATGCCTTTCGGCTTAACCAATGCCCCAGCCACTTTTCAATCCTTGATGAATGAGGTGTTCCAACCATTTTTAAGGAAATTTGTTATTGTTTTTTTTATGATATCTTAATATATAGTAAATCAAAAGAAGAACATTTAGAACATATTTCTGTGGTTTTGAACACTTTAGCAAAGAACACCCTTTTTTCCAAGAAAAGTAAGTGCAAGTTTGCTTGTGGAGAGATCGAAAACCTGGGCCATGTGGTCTTTGAAAAGGGAGTCAAAGCAGACCCAGCCAAGATCAAGGCAATGCTTGAATGACCTTTACCTAAATCCCTTAAGTCATTAAGAGGATTTCTTGGGTTAACGGGCTACTACAGAAAATTTGCCAAAGGGTACGGCTCAATTGCTGCACCATTAACTAATTTGTTGAAGAAGGATGCATTTTATTGGAGGGAGGAAGCTACTGAAGCTTTTGAAGCACTGAAAAAGGCTGTGACTAATCCACCTGTCCTAGCTTTGCCAGATTTTTCAAAACCCTTCTTATTGGAATGTGATGCTTCTAGTAGAGGGATTGGTGCTGTCTTAAGTCAGGAAGGGAGGCCCTTGGCATTCTTGAGTCAAGCTCTAAAGGGAAAAGCATTGGATCTTTCAACTTATGAAAAAGAATTCCTTGCAATTGTGTTAGCTTTGAAGAAATGGAGGCGATACCTGTTAGGAGCTGTGTTTGTCATAAAAACAGACCAACAAAGTCTCAAGTTTCTACTGGAACAGAAGATAGGCACCCCATTTTAACAAAAATGGATTACCAAATTGCTTGGTTATGATTTCACCATTGAATATACAAAAGGCAAGGACAATGTGGCAGCAGATAGACTTTCACGAAGAGAAGAAGTAATGGAAGGAGATTCTGAGCTATTGGCTATCATGGTTCTGGACCCTCTTTGGTTAGAATAGTTAAAACAATCCTATATGCATGATGAAGAAGTTTCAGGAATTTGTAAAAAGCTGCAGGAGGGACAACTTTGTGATAAGCAGTTTGAGGTAAAAATGGACTAGTATTCAAAAAAGGGAGGCTGTTTTTATTATCTTCATCAGCTATGAAGGAGCAAGTGCTGCAGTTTATACACAGCAATGCCTTTGGGGGACATTCGGGTTATTAGAAATCACTGCATAGAGCAAGGGCATATTTTATATGGAGTGGTATGAGAAGAGACATAAAACAATTTATTAAAGAGTGTCAGGTTTGTCAAAGGTGTAATATAGAAAATTTGCAACCTCCTAGATTATTGCAGCCCCTGCCTATCCCTAGCAGATGTTGGAGTGATATCTCCATGGATTTTATTGATTCCTTACCATCCCCAAATGGATTTTCAGTTATTTTTGTGGTAGTGGATAAACTCACTAAATATGCACATTTCATACCTCTTTCTCATCCTTATACAGCTGTATCTATGGCTGCTGTGTTTACATCTCAGGTATTCAAGTTACATGGTATGCCATCCACCATTGTAATTGATAGGGATGTAGTTTTCACAAGTAATTTCTGGAAAGAGTTATTTAAATTACAAGGAACTCGATTACACTTTACCTCTGCCTATCATTCACAATCCGATGGGCAGACTGAGGTTGTTAATAAATGTGTATAACAGTACCTAAGGTGTTTTGTTAGTGAGAGACCAAAACAGTGGGTACATTGGCTTCCTTGGGCTGAATGGTGGTATAATACCTCACTCCACTCATCAACCAAAATGTTTGAGGCATTATATGGTGTCCCTCCTCCAACCTTAATTTAGTATGTTCATGGTACTACTCAGAATGAGGTTGTGGACAGAGAATTAAAATCAAGAGATGAGTTACTCCAACTGTTGGAAAAGAACTTGGTAGTTGCATAGACTGCTATGAAACAGCAATATGATAAGCATCATACTCAAAGGACATTCCAGGTGGGTGATTTTGTTTATGTGAAGATGCATAAGTACAAATAGCAGACAATTAGTCAAGCAAGTAGATCGAAGCTAGCTGCTAGATACTGTGGTCCTTTTAAGATTCTGGAATGTATTGGAGAGGTAGCCTACAGGCTTGAGTTACCACCAACCTCCTTATTTCATGTCTCGAGGTTAAAAAAAAAATGTAGGTCCAGACTCCCAGATTTCTCCTGTCTTGCATTGGTTGATTCTCATGGGAATTTTAAGGTGGAACCAGAAGCTATACTTGATAGAAGAATGACACCAGTGAATAACAAGCCTTTTATTGAATTATTGGTGAAATGGCTTGGGCTAGCTGAGGAAAATTCTACTTGGGAACCTATCGAAGAGATGAGGGCTCATTATCCAAACCTTGTGGGCAAGGTCTTTTGACGGGGAGGGTAGTTGTTGTGTTCAGTTCAAGCATGCAGTAGCAGGATGTGTGAAGTACGAAGGAAGACATCAATAAGTGAACAACTCCTCTGTTAGTTATCGTTAGTTAAGTCATGTGTGTTTCACGTGTTTGTTTAAAGGGCAAATGTACTTTTATATCCTCACTTATTCATTGAGGATTACGTTAATACCCTTATATGTAACGGTCATTAGCAGTCGAGTCTTCTATAAATATTGAACCATTTCCTTTGTGTATGATTCATTGAAGAAAGTCAATAAAGAAGCTTTGGAGGTTCCTGATCCCTTGAAGATCAGTAGTTAATTCCTTATAATTTATGTTGTTTTACTAGTCTATTGTTACATTGAGAGATTTGCCGCCTCCTTCAAGTATTCCATAATTAGGTTCGGGCCCTTCTTCATTGGCTAAGTTATATTGGCGATTTGTGTTGATTCAACAAATAGATTAATTGGGATTAGCTGTAAAATATATACAAGCGATAAACATTTGAGTATTATTCTAATGCATTTCATAAGAAAACTCCACTTTCACTGTCTACACGTTCTCATTCAAAAAGAGTAAGTATATAGTGGAATAGCTAGAGACGAAAAATCTCAATCATTAATAGCACCCAATGAGTATCTGCCGCATAAGAAACAATACTATAATTCAAGATTGCAAAACATTATTTTTTTTATTACCATCGTTTTATAGAAAGTGAACGTCTTCCTCCAAATTTTCTTGTTAAAGAAAACTTTTGAAAACAAAGTTCATGTTGTCATTCAAATAAAATAAAAAATAATTAGAGAAATGATAGTTGAAGTCATGAGTGTGTAAGCGCCGCACAATCACTTTGAAAAAATTGAATAAATACGGGATCCACATAAAAAGAGAATTAACTTTTTAATAGTCGACCCCTCTTTTTCAAAGTGACTGTACAACGCTTGTATACTCTACAACTGTATGTAGTATTACTCAAATAATTATATCCATCATCCTCTTAATCACCATGATCTCCTTAGGTGAAATTTAATGTTTGGATTATACATATTGAATGATAAATAACTTTCCAATTATTTAATATCATGATAGAGGATGATGACCAAAAAGATGGTGTATAGTACTTCTCAAAAGTTCAAAACACAATAAGAACATATATATTGAGATCATAGTTACAAATGGAAAACCCGATGCCAGTAGCAACCAATAAGCATTGACTGACGGAAGAAAAAATAACACAATTCAAGATTGCAAAATATTATTTCCCAATTTCTTGATTAATATCATTTATATAAAGGAACATCTTTTCGTCCGACTAATTTCCTTTTGATGGAAAAACTGATCATGAAAACAAAGTCCAAGAGCTGTGAGTTGAGGTATATGAACTTGGTTAATGATTGTTTGGTTTGCCAATTAACACTCTGACTGTCATTGTAGAGAGTACTATTCTCATTATTCTTACCCAACTTCTCAATGAAACTCTAAAACCAAATCATCTCCTGTAAGGCTTCAGATACAACAACATACTCGGCTTCTATGGTAGACAAATCAACAATCTTTTGCAAGCTTGAACCCTAAGACACAAAGGTACCATCCATAGTCTATACAAAACGTGTAGTACTCTATAACCCTGTAGTTCCTGACCAGTTCCAATAAGCAATGACACGTATATGAAGAACCCTTCAGGTACCTCAAAATTCACATTATTGCCTCCCAATGTTGCTTTCTTGGATTACTTATACACCTACTCACAACTCCTACTGCATGGGCAACGTCTGGTCTCATACAGATCAGAGCATATATCATAAAGCCAATAGCTGAGGCATATGGTACCTTACTCATACAATCATACTCCTCAATCTTTGGTGACTACTCCCTAGTAAGTCTGAAATGAATTCCCAAAGGTGTGCCCACTGGTTTGACTTTGTCCATACTGAACTTGTTGAGTAATCTATTAACATGCTCTGCTTGTGAAATTCTCAATGTGGCTTTAATTCTTTCTCCAATAATTCTCATGCCAATGACTTGTTTTGCAACTCCAAAATCCTACATTGGAAACTATTTTGATAATTGTTTCTTCAAATTTTTGATGTCCTCAATACTGAACCCTGCAATAAGCATATCATCCATATACAATAATAGAATAATATAGTTGTCAAAATGCCGAGTATAACAATGATAGTCTGCTTGACATCTAGTGTAACTGGAACTACACATGTAAAGTTCTCAAACTTTTTGTACCACTGCCTTGAAACTTTTTTCAATATAGATATTAAAAAAAAAACTCTATGTACTGTACACAAAATTAAAAAATAATTCTTTTAATAAAACGGCGTTGTTTTGAGGAGAACTCCACAAAACATCTTCGGTTTATTTTAATAAAACTCCCCCTCCCCCTGCGAGTGCTCTCTCTCTCTCTCTCTCTAAATTGATTTTGTATTTTGTTTTATTTTCAGTTGGTTTTGGGCAGGGTGGCGGATGGTCGTAAGGGCCACTTTGTCCTAAGCATTTAGACGAGGGCAATCACCCACGAGGGGGGGGGGGGGGGGG
>QEOT01004633.1:71257-81294 GCA_003123785.1 Pterocarya stenoptera
GGGGGGGGGGGGGGGGGTTAGGGGCCCTACTCTCCCCCTCTTCGCCCATGTAGAAGAAGGGGTGACGCCGGCGACCTCCCATCTAGGGGGTGTGGGTAGCACCCCTACTTCTGCTGAAATGCTTTCATAGTGAGTCTAGCTTTATATCTCTTGTGCCATCATACCCATTCTTTAAATGATATACTGTAATGTATGGGTCCAAATTTAGGCTTAAAACTAGTATTATATATTTTTGGTTGTTATTTTTATTTTTATTCTATTATCATTTTAGGAAATATGCCAACTGATAAATTAAGCCACTGATTCCTTCCTATCAAAATCTCGGGTAGTTATCCATTAGTTTCCATATTAGATTAGTTTCCTAGTTTGATAAGACTACTCGATTCCTCAAAATCCTCTCTGGATCCATATTATCGTAGGAATAATTTTTCCAAGTATAGCCAAACTCTAAACCCTAGCATACATATTAAGTACTCACGCTGTTGCCCTCCCCATCGTCTATTAAACCCCACGAAAAACCCTCTGTTTTTAACATACAGAATACCCAGAGAAAAAGCTCACTGCCGCACAAGCCGCATTCTCGGCCCAGACACCGTCGACCACCCTAGGACGTTGGAGCACCACCCACGGTGCTAGAAACTGCCGGCCAACCTAGCCTTGTCACACCCACTCCCTCAGGTAAGCCATTGTCGTCGTACTCACCCCTACTCTCTATCGGTGATTTAAGTTTCAGGATCCATCTCTCTCTAAACTCTCTTTCTCTCCCTCTCTCGGTGTGGCACCACCGTAGGGACCTCCCAGTAGCACCATCGGAAACTCCCAGCCATCTAGAGCCGTCGTCGCAGCTGATCCTCCTCTCGGTGAGTATCGCACAACACCTCCCCTCTCACAAACATCTCTCAGACTAGTGTATTCTGCCTTTGATATTAAAGTGGGCCATGGGCTTTAAGCCCATTCGGCCAGAAGCCTTATAGGAGGTTAATCCTCCACCAAGGGCTTTTATCCTTGAAATTAGAGTGGGCCCTTGGGCCTTAAGCCCATTCAGATGGTCCTTCCTTGAGTTGGTACTGGGCCTAGTTTTTAATTGAACTTGTCGGGCTTATTTCAAAAACTATAATAATTTAAGTGGGTTAATTTTGGGTTGACAGAAACTGTTTTATTGTTTTAAAAAGGGCTGGTGGTGTTTTACAAAAAAACAACATCCTAGTGATTTTTATTCGGCTATTTCCTTCAGTAGGAGCTGGGTTGGAATTTAAGCTAGCCCAAAGTTTTATATGAATAATTATGAACTCAAAGACACAATTTCTATAAAACGTATTTAAAGGATATTTTTAAAGTATACTATGGAGCCTATTATTTTAGTTAAATTCTATTATACGTAGAGTATTACGACACTTTTACTAGAAAATTAGTAACGTCGAGTACCTTGTATAGGTAACACGCTACAAGTTGGAAATCAAGAGGCAGCGCTAAGAGGTAAATAGTATGATCATATAAATGCACGTGCACTATGAATATTATTGTTTTATGATGTGTTTATGATCGTTATCTACGCTACGCTAAGAGACAAGTCAAGGTTAGACTACCTTTCACGATCTTTGATAAGATATGAGATTTTGTTTGAATGAATGAATGTTACCAACATTACATGAAAGCTATGAGATGTTCATGCAATAATTTATGTCTAGTATGCCATGTAATAGAATAGCCACATTATGTATGCCATGTTCATGAAATACTTAATTGATGTATGCCATGTTCATGTAGTACTTAGATCATGTTTGCCATATCATGTAGTATTTAGATCATGTATGCCATGGAATGTCATAAAATGTTCAGAACATGTTATGTCATGTTATGTTATGCCATGTACAAGAGAATGCCATGTTATGCTATGCCATGTACAAGAATATGCCATGTTATGCTATGTTAAGAATAAGAATATGCCATGACAAGAAAGTTCATGAAGCCTATTGAATTCTCATGCATTAAGAAAGATAAGAAGTTTTAAAGACAGTGCCACGGACTCAAGCGTGATTAACCACAAGTTAAGTGAAACACAGACCCAAGCGTGTTTTCACTCCATGTTATTCAATTCAGTGAATCACGGACCCAAGCGTGATTCACTCCAGCTAAGTGAAACACGGACCTAAGCGTGTTTTACTCCATGTTATTCAGTTAAGTGAAACACGGACCCAAGCGTGTTTCACTCTATGTTATTCAGTTAAGTGAATCACTGATCCAAGCGTGATTCACTCCAGTTAAGTGAAACACGGACTCAAGTGTGTTTTCACTCCATGTTATTCAGTTAAGTGAAACATGGATCCAAGCGTGTTTCACTCCAGATTATGCAAGTTAAGTGAAACACGGACTCAAGCGTGTTTCACTCCATGTTATGTAAGTTAGGTGAAACATGGACCCAAGCGTGATTTCACTTCATGTTAAGACAAGATAAACAAGTTATTATGCATTCACGTTACATGTTGCCATGATTATGAATGTTATCCACCCATGTTAATGATGATTAAGTATGTTGTTCTAATTCATGATGATGTATGTATGAAGAATCTTTAGAAATTAAGTCTATGCTAGGCTGAAATATATTTTACGGTATGATGTGCTATTTACTGAGTATTCAACTTATTTTTGTTTGTTTTTTCGTTTTCTTCTATGTCTAATTGCCACAGATGGAGATTATGATGACGCAGAGCTGGATGTCCAGGAGTAGGTCTAGAATAAATACTTAGGAAGGAATAAGTGATATTCACACAATAATTAATTTTCTTTTATGTTTTTCGCAAGGATTGGTTTAGTTCTTTTACTTTATGTACAGTTTTTTGAAACAATTATGTTCATCCAGTTTTTGATGTTTTTCAATAAATGAGGTAATTCAGGATATGAATCTCTCCACCGGACTTTTTGTTATGAATGTTAGTAACATTTCTACCCTACGGGTACGGGGTGTTACATATACTCACTTGTTGTCCAAAGCTTTCTTCCCTACTGGAAGTTCAATTAGCTCTCATGTCTAACTCCCTAATAGGGAGTCCATCTCATCTTTCATTACTAACTTCCACTTGCTCAAATTTTCAACTCACAAGATTTTATCATAACTCTAAGGCTCACCACCATCAATCAACAAAATATAGTTGTGGGTGAAAACTGTTGTGGAGGTCTGGTAGTCCTAGAAGACCTATGAACAACAGTTGTAGGTGTAGATGGCTTTGGATCTGGCTATGGAACAATAGGAACGAATGGACTAGGCTTATTCTCCTTGTTAGTCATACTTTTGCTCTACACTATGATCTCAAAAAGTTAAACTCAGAATACTTCTGCTCTAGATTGCTTGATCCAAATGTCATATATAGAGCACCGATTTTCTGACAACGAGCCAAGACAATCGCTCCTTTTGTAATCTTTCATACACAATTGAAAAAATATATCGAATGATCATCATCATCAATCTAACCCACTGAGATAAGATTTTTCCTCAACTCAGGAACATGTCTGACATTTTGTAAAGTCCATACATTTATGTTTGGAAGTATAATGCACACATCTCCAATTCCCATGACATCCAACACTTCTCTATCAGGCAAATACACCTTACCAAAGTCACCAACAACATCGTTCTACATGATTTCTCAATGCGAAGTGGTGTGAAATGAAACTCTCGAATCTCACACTGAATCATCAGCTGGACTATGAACTGCAGGAAGTAGAGCATTATGTTCTTCCTTAGTCATTTCGTCTAGACAAGGCCGCCATAAGATCCGCATTGGTCTTTTCCTTGATAACATTGTGTGCAACTTACCTTGATAGAGCCAACCAAATAAGCTCCAGAACCTATCGGTCTAATAGGTTCCAATCTGCATCTTCTATGTTATCCGACTTCTTCCCCAACAAAGGAAGATGAAGTCTCTTTCTGTTGAGATAATCGTCAATCTGCATCATCTAATACCCAAAATTTGTGCCATCAACCTTCTCGATTCTAGACACCATCACTTCTTCTTAGGCTTTCGTTCTTACTCAAACCTGAACCTAGCTCTTGATATGAGTTTTTAGGAACAATAAAATAAAAAGTAAAGCAAAAAAAAAAAATCAATCACACATGACCACAAGATTTACTGGTTCGGCAATATGCATACGTGCACTGAGATGTAGAAGATTTTATTCAGATGAAAAAAAATCAAATATGCATACAAGGATTTAATAAAGTTTAAGCAAATCCTAATTAGTGGGTCGGGTCAGATTAATAACTAGTCTGCGGGTCGTGTTAGACTTAGGGTCAAAACAACTTGGGCCGAGGACCGGTAGCCTACGCTCTATGGCCCAAGCCTCATTCAAAATCCACCAAAAAACTGAAATAGATTCTTATCGGATCAGATCATCAAAACGAACTGCACACAAACAAAAATAAGGCTCTACGCAAACAAGCCCAACAGGCTAAAGACACTTAAATGTTAGTTTTAACTCAAATTTAACTACAGCTATGTGTAGGCAAATACTATTGCTCTTTAGAGCTTTCGCAGTGGCTAGGGCATGCATCTGCCCTTGTAATGCAAAACTTACCTAATAAAGAGCTAAAACAAATGCATCTCATGTAAAGTCTACAGTAAATCTTTATATGTATATGTAAGGTTATTGTTGCTCACCCATCTATTATTTTATCTTATTTTCTCTCTCCAAACTGACCCAAACCCCTCTCTCCTCTCGCGCAGCTCTAACCACACGAAACAAAATCCCTCTCTTCTTTCTCTGCATGCCTTTGTTAATTTCTTTCACAGCCACACTAAGCACAATACAGTTTGTAGTCACCTGCAGTACATTTGTTGTACGTACCTTAAATAAAAGTTTCAAATTAATATTATACATATTTTTATAAAATTGTATTTGAAAATAAAATTAATTTATGGTTGTTGAATAGGTTTTATATACTTTAATGCGTAGATTATTGAAAATTATGGAAATTAAAATAAAAAGTATTTTAAAATCGATATAAAACATACATTAAAGAATAGACAAAAATTAGAAAAATAAGAAAATAATAATATATAATTTTATTAGTACAGAAACAGAAATGTAATTCAACGTGGGATAAAATTTTGAATGAATAAGCAAAGGGTAAAAAGTACTATTTTATCTAAACTTTGCCTAAAATTTTAATTAGCTCAATGTGAATGATCTAACAGGTGAGACAAGAAATAAACTTGTAGATGATATAACTTAAAAACTATATATACGAGCCTATAACCTGCGCAATGAGCAGATTGTCACAAAATGGAGAAGTGATTGTAAAATATATCCGAATCTGTATATATCCGAATATGTAGGTTATAAAATGAGATTTAGTATATATCCGAATACAAAATTCTTTCTAACCAAAACATTGTAGAGCCGATCCACTCTCCACAGCTTCTGTCCTCCACCATCTCCTGTGTGGCTTGCGTTTACTGAAACATACGCATCCGTCTAATATTGAAACCTTGTACAACCCACAAAAGATGGACATTAAAGCCAACAAACCTACCAACCAAATCAAGAAGTAAAACAAAACCATCAATCAAATACTTGCGTATTCACTGCTTTCAGTTACCCAAATTTAACCATTTTTTTCACTGGGGTGTGCAAGGGTTGCACCTTCCAGGTTGCCTAATAATTTATTCAACTACGATGGAGATCGTAAAGTCTTAATTAAAATAATAAATTCATAATAATGGGGTACTTAAAAAAAAGTGCCTAACGATTTATTCCAGGCGTTGTCTTCTCAATGGTAGGCTTCTCCAATAAGCCGCCACCTTTCCCAAGCCCACGTATCCGATGCAATAATCCAATTTAAACTTCAATTTTAAAATCTAAAAACGAATGTAAAATAGAAAATAATATTTAGAGGATTTTTTTATCAGTTTAAACCTGAAACAAATTAAAAGTGTTTCATTAAAAAAATAAAAATAGAGAGAGAAGAAAAAAAAGGGCAGTATTTGTTTGGATTTTACCTCGAAGTCTTGCTGGTCCATTAAGAGTGTGGGACGAACAAGGAAAGTAGAGAATATTGGCGTTGTTTCACATGGGCAAGCAACCATGGATGAAGAAGAATTGAATGCCCCTGTTTTAGCCCTACAAAAATAGAGCACCGCAACAACTAAGAACTCCCAAACACGTACGTCTCTCCTTCTCCATCTTTAGGGTTTTTCCTACCACTTAGCTTATATATATATGAACATATACGTTCTTTTCTGGATATAGAAACTGCTAAGCGTGTGTTGTCACCAGTCACCACACAATCCCAAACCTATATTTTATATTTTTTCCTCCACAAAACCACGAAGACCTTCTTTGCAGTGACCAAAGCCTCCCGCTGTTGCCAACCCTGACCACCACAAGGAAGCCCCACAACCAAGATAGATTCTACATCGCAACCCCACACCATAGTGACCAAAGACTCATGCACGACGAAAACCACCCATGACCCAACACTGCCAAGTCTCTCATGCACGACGGAAACTGCCAAGCCTGATCAGCCACCGTGCAACGACAACATACTCCACAAAGCTGCCGACGCCACCGTGCTAGTCACCGCAAAACTTTGGGAGGGGTGCTCTGTTTTACACTGCCGAAAACAAAGGAATTTTCTCCCCACCGTGAGCCACATCGCTAGCCCCACCTTGGCGTCGCCACGTGCATAGATAGTGCCACTGGGCACTCCACGCCACCCCAAGCCACAGCTTCTCTCTCTCTCTCTCTAGGTTCTCACTCTCTCTGTCGTGAATGATAGCTCGCTCTCCCTCCTTTTCTCCCCATGCTCTGCCACCACTCCCAGCCGTGCTGCCATCGATAGTCACCCAGGCCATCGCCGCACGTAACGATCTCTTGGTAAGGAACAATCCTCTCTATGGCACGGGTTTAGGTTTGGGAGTGTGCTTGGGCTTGGTTTCTTTGATTCTTGTTTCTTTGCATGGGAGTGCTTGGACATTTGTTTTTAACTATCTCGATGAACTTTGCAATTAAACTATAGAGCACGTTGACAATTGCACCACTTGACCCTTTGTAAAAATGCTGAGTCTATGCACCTCTCGACTCTTTGCAAATAAAAAGAATTATGCCGAGCTGTAGTCCTCAAAATCAGATTCGTCTAAGCGGTGCTCTTATTTTTTTTTACACCAATAGACATCTAAGCGGTGCTCTAAATATTTTCCACCGATTGACGTTTGGTTTTTCAAAGTCTAGCACCATGGGGTGGCTCACGGTGGGGGAAAAGTTACTGTGTTTCGGTGGTGCAAAACAGAGTGCTTGGCCATTTGTTTTTAACTATCTCGATTGAAATTACCCAAGTACCCTTATTTATTGTCTACCAATATACTTGAACAAATTGGTTAGATCTCAATATTATGATTAATAAACAAATCAAATACTTGAAATAAATTAATCACATTGTTTAACATAATGATTGGTTTCGAAGGGAAACTTTTTAAAGAACTCTTTAAAGGTAAAACCCTACAGGGTAGCCAAACCCAGGAAAGTCAATTTTATTTTTTGAAAATCAATTACAAGTACTCATCAATTACAAAACCTTTGCAACTTGACTCTCTTACTTGCCCAGACAAACGACCCATTTGCCTTCTATCGCGGTAGCAGCCAAAACCTCTGGCGATTTTGAAATATTGTCTTTCTTCCTAGAACTCTAGGGGCTGAAGTCCAATCACACGATCCTCTATGCTTGAAGCACGATCACACTCAAAGAGAGATCACAAATATGAAAATTCACTAAGAAATTTTCTCACCAAAATATGCACTAGAAAGTGCTCTAGAAAATATGAAGATTTGAATCTCTACAGGTCCTAACCTGTAGGATCCTTTAAATAAACAATCTAAAAAGAATCCCAGTTGAAGTAGGATTCTGCTGATAGGGAGAGATAGTCGCGAGAACGTTTCCTGACGGATTGCTGACATGTCCCGATAACTCTTCTCTGCTGTAGCTGATTTCTGTTCAACTTCTATTCTGGATAAGTGCAGATCCTTATAGACTCCAATTTCACATAGATGACTTATCTAAACAACTTCTAAGACTTCTAGATAGACTCATTGTTGTTATAGATAAAGTCAATAATTATTTTACATTCATCCATAATTACAAACACAATGATAGGATATACCTTATCATTTTAGGAACCTAGTTTTATCCAAATTTATCAACTAAGTCATCTAGTCCTAGCCAAACTTTTGCATCTACATCGATGAACTTTGCAAATAAACTATAGAGTACGTTGAAAATTGCACTACTTGACCCTTTATAAATATACTGAATCATTACACCTCTTAACTCGTTGCAAATAAACGGTTTGCAACTTTGCTAGTTCATTGCACTGCTTGAACCTTTACAAATAAATAGTTTGCTGGTTTGTAAGGTGTGTTGATAATTTATGGATTGCTAAGCAGATTTTTGCAGACTGAATGCCAAGTCAAGTTAAAATTTAACTTTTATATAATTAAATAGATATATATATTTTCTTTATTACAGAATTCTTCCGTTTATTGCGCTAACCCATCCCATCAATTAGCTCCGTGTTAAAAGGGTCGGGCTGACGAGCCCAATTACAAGCTTTGACAGCGTTGCGTCAACCATGATCAGCTTTGGTCGTACTTGAGAGGTCATATAAAGGAGGAAGATGTTGTGGATTCCTCTTCCACCCATCAAACTCAAGAATATGGCTCTCAAACTTTCTAGTGCCATTGTATTTTGCTTCATTGCGTTTCTCGTCCTCGCTAATCCTGTAATTGCTTCCCGACAAATCGAGAGAGTTCTTAGTGGTAATTTCATTACTCTCTCTCTCTCTTCTCACGTGCACTTTCGATCGCGTAATCTTTTAATCTCGTCTGTGATGTTTGGATCCCACTTTTCTGCCCTTATATATTCTTTTAATTCTTTGTCGTCAGAAATTAAGAAGATAATAGTAGTAGTAGTACTTGCTACGTAGCAGAGACCTATGAATTAGTTATCTTATTTATTTAATTACCTTGGCTGAATTGCAGAGACTATAGCCCCATCGAGCAGTGTTGCCATCCCAAGCTCGTCTCCCGAGTACAGGTTGACTTTCATCGGAAGCCCGTCCCCTGGAGCCGGCCAACCGCAATTCTTGATAGATTTTGGTGGAAGCCCGTCCCCGGGGGCTGGAATCTCATGACATGGCGAGGCAAAGATCATGATATTATGTAGTTCATGTGTTTGATATGTTTGATATGTACGTACGTTAAGCATGCATGCATGGTTCTTCCACCAATCGTTCATACACACAACATAATATTATTGATATATATATATATCCCCATTCTGTCTCTGGTCTAGCATCGTTTGTTGTCGTCAATAAGAGATCATTTCATCAGATCTGGCAATTGTTTCTTAATGTCCAAAGTCTCTAGTCTAGATCGATGTGATCACCAAAGGCTTAAGTAGATATAAAAGATATATCTGGCATTTGTTTCTTTCCATTGTTGTACAAGTACTACAAATTTTGTTTATTCAGCTACAGATTTGGTCTTTTTTTTTTTAGACGTAGTTGGAGTTTTTAGTGAGAATCAAATATGGTTGCATCAGTTTGATCGAGATTGTGGATCCTATAGTTTTTAATTGGTACTTTCTAAATAGTCCCATGAGACTCCGTGAACAAATTATTATTATAACGTGCATGTGCGTATGGGACTGAAATAAAGATCTCGAAAAGATTTTGAAATTATATTGCAATTTTGAGTGCACATGGTCATAGAAATGTGCTATGTGCAATAGAAACAGCAAATTAATTCGAAAGCAAACCAAATTGAATATGGAACACACTTAAACCCACCTAAAAGGAAGTACTACCACCCAAATGGGCCAGATGGTCTGGTAATTCCGCTACAGCACGTCATAGATATATATGTGTGTGTGTGTGTGTGTGTGATTTACATATGTGACACCAAACTACAAACTATTTTGACAATCAGAAATATAGAATGTAAATAAATTTTGAATTCTTACCTAAGGACTCTTTGTGGCGGAGAGG
>QEOT01004633.1:81307-102857 GCA_003123785.1 Pterocarya stenoptera
AGATAAAAACTGTTGGGTATGATTATGTTCAATAGGTGAGGAAGGAGCCATTGGCAACTAAAGGCATCACAAGATGATAGGTATGAATTCTCGTTTGCTCTGCTCACGGTGCAAAATCAACCTTTTCTCAACTCATGGTATTGAGAATACCAAACGTTAGACTGCAAAACTGATTGAATACCCTCTTCCAGAACATTACATGGTCCCATATAGGCAATCCTTTACAACCTCTGAAACATATCCCCTAATAATGAAAGGCATTAACCAATAAAAAGATCAAACATCCAGACAAGGGAATATCTAGTAATAACCAATAAAATAGTAAATGATAATAAAGATCAATTCCCACAAATCAAGCTACGTAGTCCGCCAACTTGATATTTGGTTTGCTGGTTCTTGTGCTTCTACGTATTGCCTTAGACCCTTCAACACTCGTATCATTCGCTCCTCCAGCGAGAATAACCTTGTTCTCAAGGTTGAAATTCGGAAACTGCTCTTTAATAGCATAAATAGGCTCCCACGTAGCATCCTATTCAGGTAAGATGTTCCAACGAATCAAAGCTTCCCTTACTCAGCACTTGCACTTTGAATCCCAGAATAGCATCAGGTTGTAGTAATGGCAAACCATCATCAACATATGGAGGTAAAGTTGCTTGTGCAACCCCATGGTCCCCAAGTCGACGCTTCAAGAGAGCAACGTGAGAAACGGGATGGATTTTTGCATCAGCAAGCAGTTGAAGACGGTAAGCAACTACCAATACATTCAAGAATTTGATAAGGGCCGAAAAACTTGATAGCCAACTTTTGATACGGACGCTTAAGAACAGAGTGTTGACATTTCAAATAACGTGCTGGATTATGGGCTAGGTAATGAATTGGTCTTTGGAATTATTGGGCTTAGTGGCTCCAGAAGTTTTGCATGCTAATTAGCCTCTTCAATTGTTTTGATGACATGGACTAAGTTTTGATTATTATTTGAGCTCATCTTAGTCTTTCTAGAATCAGCCCAATTCTCTTGGATTAGCCCATTTAGTGTCTCCTTGAAACATTTGGCTCTAAGTCTTGTAATTGGGCCACTAGGAAGTGACAAAGGGTCTTGTGCAAATTCAGCTGCATTCCCACGTGTATGATAAGCATGTCCAGCTCCTTAGTTTGCATCAAGAAAATGTTGTAAAATCGCCGAAAAAAGCTAATTAATCAAGATTGTTGACCCATTGTTTTTACTGGGCATCGGTTTTGGTTGTTCCTAAAGGCAATATTCAAACAACTTTTCACTGATCCACATGAACAACTAATCCATCAACAAATATAGCTGAGACCTTTAAAACCAATTCAATAATTTCTTTAAGCGTCAACTCATCCAAACTCATATGTATTTATACACTAGGGTGGTGCATTATATTCTCATATCAAGTACAAACTGAGCTACATCTTAAATAATAGATAAACATCACTGTTAATGACATATTGTTTAACTCTACTATCCACCGAAATAACTGCTACCAAGTTCCACAACTCTATTTAAGTTGGACCGTTCATCGGCATTAGTATCCACTGTTCTATATATCGTCTTTGATCGAGAAAGGTGGCAAACATGAAGATATATATCTCACGTTACTTCTCATACTCCTCATCCGTGTATTTGACAATATCAACAGACTGCACAACATTAAGGAAAACTAAAAAATTCAGTTATATGAAAAGAATAGGTTTAATGATGCATGTTTAGAAGAAAAACCAATGCATATAGAGGGTAGAAAATAGAGTCTGTTAAAATCCTCGTGAAATGAAAGAAAAAGTTACCTAGTTTGGATAGTAATGAGTTGAGATGAAAGTTGAATAAAAATATTATAAAATTAAAATATTGTTAGAATATAATTTTTCAATATTATTTTTGTTTTGAGATATGAAAAAGTTGAATTGTTTATTGTGTTTTGTTTAAAAGTTTGAAAAAGTTATAATGATTAGATAAGATGAATGAGATAAGATAAGAATTTAATACTATCCAAAAAAATTAAATGGGAATCAATAAATATTATAAGACTCATTTCATATATTTATCTTTCTCTTCTTTTAGGTCCCGATCAAGTTTAGATAATAATTTAAGGCTAGCGATCGATATTGATCCCAACCTTCCCAGTACTACATTCAACTTTCTCGCAACAATTTCTCAGCAATTCATTGTTGAAAGTTCTCGACTACTAGATTCTCTATCGCTTCATTAATTTCCAATCACATGTATGGGAAAATGAAAATGTGTACGTACCCTGGGAAGATTAGGATTATTGAGAAATTATGAGATGAGAAATTCTCATATAAGTTTCCAAGCAACCCCGTATATATACAATATTCATTGAGAATTTAATTATATCCAAAAAATTTAAATGGGAATCAATAAATATTATAAGACTCATTTCATATATTTATCTTTCTCTTATTTTAGGTTCTGATCAAGTTTATATAATAATTTAAGGCTAGCGATATTGATCCTAGGTTCCAGCCTTCCCAATACATTCAACTTTCTCGCAACAATTTCTCAGTAATTCATTGTTGAATAGATTCTCTTTCGCTTCATTAATTTGCAGTCACATCTATCGTTGACCTATTCTTTTTTTTGATAGAAAAGCACTTCTCATTAACTGCCAAACAGCATTACAAGTGTAAATCAGTCCATAGGACTTGTTGAACACAACTAGGAGCAGAATCCCACCATACATTAATTAGTTGAGCAGTGATCTTCATCCCTATCGTTTTACTCATTTATGGAGTAGTGCATTTTTTCTACGCTTTGAATTTGTCAAAGTCTTTGTTCCATTTTTTGGTAGAGATAGAGACATTTATGGTTTAGACTGGTGATCTTGATATAAGTCACCATAATTAAGCAGAGCCTGAGAGATTCCACCAAGACAAAGCTATTGGGCAAAGTATTCAATCTTGTCCTTATTCCTTAATTTTCTTTCCCAAATTTCCTCTCCCAACCAATATTTGAACTTAGAAGAAGATTCATGCTGCTACAAATCATGAGGAATGGTGCTTAAAGCATCGTAAGTACATATATATACATATACATATGTATATATATATATATTAGTAAAACCTCCCATTTTTTAACTATATATATATTTTTAATAATTCTTGTGTGGATCAAACAAAACTCATGGCATTCAAAATATCTTTAGACGTGGACTCCAGTTCTTAATATATATTACTTTTCAGTCATAATAACTCTCCAAGGATTTTTTTTTTTCTGCGCTAATTTGTCGAAGTAGTCTACCTTCGGTTCATAAAGATATAGACATTTTGGTTCATAATGGTCTTGATATTATTTAAAAATAATAATAATGGTCTTGATATGAATCACTATAATTAAGCATAAAGTCTGAGAGATTCCACAAAGTCTGTCAAAATACTCGTTCTTGTCCTTATTCCTTAATTTTCTCCCCAAACCAAAATTTGAAGTTAGAAGAGGATGCACGCTGGCACAAGTCAGGAATGCTGGCATAGTCTATATGGACACATGGTGTGACTCTCACTCTATCACAGAATGTGAAATCGTTAGAGACTGGTAGTTATATAAACAATTTTAATGATATAATATAATGTAATAACATGGATTAGAATTGTAATATAATATATTATAATATAATATAATACAATTTTAGCCATAATTTTGACTACGGGTATCAAAATTGTGCATATGACCCCAATGCCCGAAGGTCCCTGTTTTGACCCGGACATAAGCCATTTTACCCACTGAATTGTCAGTTTAACTTTTTTTTCTTTTTCTTTTTATGGAAATGTTTCGTTGATGCTTTTAGAGATAACTTTTATTCCGGTTTAGGCTAGATTTTTGACAAGATCTTTATTTCGTTATGTATTTTAATTTCAATGCAATAATTAGAACAGCCTATGACCCGCGCAATGCACAGATTATTGTGTATGAGGGAGAGAGATTTAGAGATAGTCCGGATTTTATAGTAGAGAAATTCGAAACGGTTTATAGTACGGTTTATTTGACAAAACAATATAAAATTTGAAATAGTGCCTTGGGTAGAGACTTGAATCGATTTTGTAAAACAAAAAAAGAGCCGGTAGCCACACACATAGTGGCCCCGTCCCAAGTTTATTAATCAGCCCTCACTTATGGCGGAGGAATACCATGGTAACATCATTACATTTGTGGGTTTACATGATAAACGCTATAAACTAACCTAAAACCAAGTGTCAAAATAAAACCAAACAAGCAAAACAAAAACTAACAAGCCTAAGCCAAAACATACAACAAAACTTGAAAAACTAAACAAGCCTAAAGAAAGCATAAACAAAAGCAAGAACATGATTAGCGACAGCATAACGAGGGAATACCCAGCTTGTCAAAGAGGATTAGACCTCTCAGCAACCTCGGCACTTCCCTAATCACTTGCTACTCCACGCGATGACCAAGCAAACCATACTTAGCAAGCCAATCAGTAGCTTTATTACCTTCTTTGAATACAAGACCAATAGAGCAGACCATCGAATCCAAGAGACCTAGAATCTCCTCCCAAAAATCCTCCAGATACCAAACCTCACATCGTCGTTGTTTCCACCACGAAACCGCCACTTGTGAATCAACTTCAACTTCCACGTAGCCAATTCTTAGAGCTTTGCAAGCTTTAAGGCCATACAGAAGCGCTAATAATTCTGCCCTATTATTCGAACCAATCCCATGAGGAAAGGCAAAAGCATGAAGTAAATTACCATGATCATCTCTGATAATACCACCTGCCCCAGACGGCCTAGGATTCCCAAAGCTACTATTGTCAGTGTTTAACTTAAAACGACCTTGAAAGGGTTTGCGCCAGACTACCAACCTCGAGCATTGCCTTGGCGGAACAAGAGGCGAGATAAGCAGAGATTGTAAAATCTAAGAATCCTGCCTAGAGCATTTTGAAACTTTGTGAATGCCCTGATAGAGTGCATGAATCTCATAAACAATCGAGTGCCAAACCAAATTAAAAGGCTCAAGTCGACCTTGCATGTGAGCAACACATATGCGACGCCAAAGACACCAAGAAAGAAGAGAAGGAAGTAGGCCTACAATAATACCAACTTGACTAGATGAAGATGCTCGTCGAAACCAAAGGGACACTGTCTCTTTCCAAGTACCACGAAGCGGGTAACCCAAAGATAGCTCCACAATAGTGCCAGATTAGCGCAGCAAAAAGCCCACCAAACAACACATGATTTTGATCCTCATAATTACCAGCATCACAGCAATCACACTTAGAAACAATCGGCACCCCTACACGACAGAGATGATCATCCTCACTAAAAGCATTATGCCATGCCTTCCACATAGAGATCGAAACCTTCAAAGGGAGCAACTTATGCCACATCCAAGGATGCCCATTCATAGTAGAACCCCTAATATACAATCCCATGCTGATTTAGTAGAGAAACAACCACTATCTTGCTTGATCCATACCAAAACATTCGACCCTTCCTTGCAACCTGCTAAAGATTCCAGAATATCATTCACATGATCATGGCCCATCAAACTGACCAAAACATCTACATCCCATGAATTTGACAGTTGACAGTCCTTAACTTTCAATAAAGGACTACCTACCATCAGAAGATCAGAAAACAATGGACCCCGATCCCACCACTTATCATACTAGAAGAAAAGGTTGCCTTCTGTGAGCCGCCACTTAGAATTTTCCAGGACCAAAGGAATACTTTTAGCAATCATTTTCCAAAACCTTGTTCCTTTATTCGCATCAATAAGAAACCAAGGTTTAGAGCCCACATATTTATCTTTGAAAAACCGAGCCCATAACGAATTACCTTGGATTAAATTCCACAGGAACCTCATATGCAAAGCCTTCTGCATATCATCTAGGTGGCGCAAACCCAACCCACCTTCATTCACTGGAAGACACATGTTCTTCCAAGCTACCCATTTTTTCTTCCCTTTCCCACTAGCCTCTCCCCAAAAGAAAGTACTCATTAAGCGATGCAGTTCCTTGATAATGGATTTAGGAACCTAAAGGGCAGCAAACAAATGAAGGGCCATGTTAGAGAGCACATGCCTCAGAAGGATAAGACGACCTCCTGAAGAAAGAAGCTTCATGTTCTAGCCACTCATTTTATTGCGGACTTTTATTACCATTTCCTCCAAGTGAACTTGCTTGAGCCTCCCTGAAATAATAGGCACTCCTAGATATTTGAAAGGGAAAAAGCCCTCCGAATACCCAGTCATACGCTTAATAGCTCTCTTACGACCCAAAGCAATTTTTTGAGAAAAAAGAACCGTAGTCTTCTCTCTATTAATGCTCTGGCTAGACCAAGTCTCATATTTCTGAAAAATAGACAAAAGTTCCTGAACAGATCTCGTACTACCATTAGTGAAGATCACCACATCATCAGCATACATACGATGTGAAATTTGAACCATGCCTCTGGCTTGCGAATATTGTCCAAATGTTTTTTCCACAATGTTATTCTTAAGGAGTCTAGAAAGGACTTCTTGAAGAATAATGAACAGATAGGGGGAAAGAGGATCCCCCAGGCGCAAACCACGACCTCCCTGGAAAAAACACTTAGGGGTTCCATTCATCAAAATATAATACCAAGGAGAGGAGATACAAACCCGAATTACATCACAAACCTGGGTAGAAAAACCGAAAGTACGAAGGACCTCCAAACGAAAAAACCAATCAACCGGATCATAAGCTTTAGTCATATCCACTTTGAGAATAATATTACCACCACGATCTTTCTTGTTGATAGAATGCACCATTTCCTGCATCAGGGAAATATTTTCAAAGATGCTGCATCCCGGAATGAAAGCACCTTGCTCAGGAGAGATCATGCTTGGAAGAAGACTTGTCAAACGATTAACCAAAATTTTAGAACAAATTTTATAGAACATCGAACATAGGCTAATCGGTCTAAACTTATCAAACCCAGTAGGCATATCAACCTTCGGGAGTAAAACAATGAAAGAGGCAGAATAGAACCGAGGCAGCTGCTTAGAGAGGAAAAAAATCTGAAATAGCTTCAAAGATGTCCTCTTTAACAATATCCCAACAGCTCTTAAAGAAACCTGCACCAAAACCATCTAGACCCGGAGAACTGTTTGATGGAATAGAAGACAAAGCCTGAAAGATTTCATCCATAGATAGACTACAAACAATAAGACCATTATCATCCATCCATTTTAACTTTACCATCTGAGCCAAACGAATATCCTCCCTACGTCTCCATGAAGACAATTCCTGAGAGGTCAAAGACTAACTCCCTATCATCATTGGCATTCCATTCATGTTGAAGTTGGCATTCAATCCTTTCCACCTGCCCCTCAAGGTGGGTAATATGAGAGGAAGTCTTTTATTCCATTCTCGGAGTACGACCCAAACATGTTTAAGTTTACTAGCAAGCTTCCATAAACCGTCACTAGCCATAGGAGCCATCCAAGCCCTCTGTACACATTAAAAAAAATCCGGATGATCAACCCACATTTGCTGAAAATGAAACGGAGAAGGACCATAAGAGAAAGGATCATCAAGTAATTCAATGTGCATTGGACAATGATCTGAAGTAGACCGAGGAAGATAAGAACAAATATCATTAGAAAAACGGGACAATAAAGTAGCATCAATAAACACCCTATCAAGTTTTGCCCAACTCCGGGATAACCCCTGTTGGCCATTGCACCATGAGAATTTGCTACCCTAAGTTTTCATATCAATCAAACCACTCTGCTCTATCCAACTATTAAAATCATCCATAGTAACCCAAAGCCTAGGCTGGCCTCCCCACCTTTCCTAGTTGGAACGAATAATGTTAAAATCACCTGCAAATAAACAAGGCTCGACTCCAATTCGATTCAAGCATAAATCAGCCCATAACTCATGCCTATCACTCTGAGAACATTTAGCATAAATGAAATGACATAAAAAAAAAACCTGATTGTCGGCTTCAACACGAGCCTTGGGAAGTCATACCAGTAATACGAACGACAACAACATTATTCCAGAATAACCACACTTTCCCACCAACAGCTTCATTAGACGTGCCATTCTCAAAATTCAAGCACCTCATCAAACTATGAGCTTGATCAAAACTAGTAAAAGGTTCCATTAAAACAACGATAACAGGTTTGAGAGACCCAATCAACTTCTTTAACCGACCTTTAGACGTAAGAATCCCTCTATTATTCCATACTAAGATGGAGCCAATCATAGGGAAAATTTAGTCGTTCGGGTTTGGACTCGAGTAGAGCTCCTAACTTTCACGAATTTTTTTTTCCAATAAAGTTTCTTGGCAATGAAATCCCCTTGCGACTCCATATGATATTCCTTCTCTTGATGCAAAACATCCGAACCAAGATCAGGTTCGGGGTCTGAAATAGAGTTCCCTTCAAAAATAAAATCACCTATATTTTTTGGACTCTCATGCATGTGTGCCACTGCAGCCTCCAGAAAATCCCCTACATCAAGGCATACTTCCTCTGTTTCAAAAACTTTCTTAGGGCCTTGGTGTACAAGGGCAATAGACTGCACCTGGGGACAAACATCAAAAGGCAACTCAGGGGCTTGGTGTACCTGTGCCTCTGCAGCCTCTGGAAAATCCCCTGCATCAAGGCATACTTCCTCTATTTCAGAAACGTTCTCAGGGCCTTGGTGTACAAGAGCAATAGACTGCACCTGCGAACAAAGATCAAACGGCAACTCAATAGCACGATACGGGTCCGACGTAAGAGTGTCTCCAGTCATCTCAGAAACCACCCTTTGCGTCTAAACCAATGAAGGAGATTGCACCCCAGCTGTGTACCCATCTGCAACTCAGACGAGGGTGACTACACCAACTGAAACTCATCCATAAATACACCCTCATCAAGAATTTTCCTAGCACTCGTTTGGTCACCCACATCAGAAAACACCACCAAAATTTTATCCTGCTGTATAGTCGATGGGCCCCTTACCTCCAGATCCTTCCCAGACTCATTTTGAATCGCAACCTGCTGAACCACCTCATTCTCCATGGCCTTAGCCTTCAGATCCTCACCATTAGGAACCCCGTTTTTTTTGAACCCTGGTCTCTCCCCATTCCCAGCCTTCCCAACGTGACACGTACGGGAGTTATGTCCCTGCACTTTGCATCTACAACAGAAAGCAAGAAGAGTTTCATAAATAATTTCTTGTTTATGGCTTGAGGGCATACCAGGGACTCCAATCCAGAAAAACGAATGGGTTGAACCACCACATCCATCTCCACGCATAAGCGAGGTCCATCTGTGCGAGTTACACATTGGGTAGGATTGTCTCTTCTGATGAACTTGCCAATAGGAGTAGTGAAAATACGCAAGAACAACTCATGATAGAAATTAGGAGGCAAACCGAGGAGCACAATCCAAACCGAAACCATGGAGGGTTCCTCTTCCTCACTAAAGTCAAGATTCCAATGGAATGCAAGATAAACCCTTCACGAGACAAACCCTTCAGGAAATCATCCTTAGATGATAATTGGACAAAGACGTCGCGAGGACGCCGCATAGTAGAGACCCACTAGAGTACCTTCCAGACCCCAACGGCAGCGGATGAAGGCTTTAATGGTATCTGGAGAGGGACGGTTCCTTAGAAACTTTAGGACTATAGAATATTTGAAAGGCTCAGCCGAATGTGATATCTTCTCTTTCGAAAACTGAAAATATAAAACACCATCTGCACTGTTAGGCAAGCGAGGAGGGACAACAACCTCTGGGAGAGGTTGGGGCACAGTCGCAACAAGTTCTACAAAGGAACGTCGCCCAGCCGCAGCTGCCATGCAACCCTACATAAGAGACGCTATGATCAAAAATAAAGAAACCCTAGCATTACTTCTTCGAGCATTCTTGGTGCGTTCTTGATGTAGAATGAGACTTATCAGTGCTAAGCACAGATATGGGGTCTTGACTCTTCAACACTAGCTACTACCATCGACTTGAATCAATTTATATCTTTATATGTAAGAAAAGAAATGAAACTTAAAAGTTACAATAGTTTATAATGAAATATTGCTTTTAAAAGGATTATCGCTCCATAAACATAGCACTTCAAGTTTAATGGGTAGAATGCCTACTTTTATAGGTAGAATGCCATATCAGAGTCATAGGACTCTGCTTAAAATAAAAAATAATATAAATGTTGAATTAGAGCTTTTGGGTGGAGTCTTGAATTGGTTTATATATTTATATGTAAGAAAAGAAATGAAACTTAAAAGTTACAATGGTTCATAATGAAACATTTCCTTTAAAAGATTTACCACTTCATAAACATAACACGTCAAATATGTAAGAAAAGAAATGATACTTATTATATTTTATTTTGAACAAGATATTAAAGTATTATACCTTACAAGTGACTTTTCACCAAGAACTTGACTCTCCAAGAACTTCTTGACACTCTAGAACAATGGTTATTCTTGAAAGCTCTTCTTGAGCCTTTCGCTCGCTACTAGGTTTGTCCCAGATTACATAAGGCTGCATGGCAACTGCTGAAAACATAGGAAGAAGATTGTTCGTGGATCTAGTATCGAAGGTGCCCCAACCTCTTCCTGAGTTGGCTGTGTCACACAGAGTGCCGAAAACTAAGGATGGAGAACTATTTTTTCAATTCTCAAAGGAAGAAATATACCGTTCGGCAGAACCCTTTAGGTTCTCTATTGTTTTGAAATTCCTTCGGAATCATCCCTCTTTGGATGCCATTCGGACTTTCATGCATAATCGCTGGAGTCTTGAGGGAACTCTAGTTGTTTCTACAATGATGCGTCCTCGGAATGTTTTTATACGCATGACCTTGGAGGAAGATTGCATGAAGGTGCTGTCACGTGAAGCTTGCGACATTGATGGGGTTCCATACCATCCATTTCATTGGACACCAGAATTTAAGGAAGAAGAAGAACCATCAATCGTTCTGGTATGGATAGTCTTGGATAGTCTTGCCAGGTTTGCCTCCAAACTATTACCATGAATCTTTTCTAAAAATACTTACAGCTTCGATACGTAGATTTATCAGGCATGAAAACCCCACGCGTTGTGCGACTCGCACCGATGGTGCCCGTATCTGTGTGGAGATGGATGCTGCCAAGGATCCTCTATCTCATTTTTGGATTGGGACTCCTGGGATGGGGTCTAGCTGTAAGCAAGAAATCCTATATGAAACTCTTCCAGCGTTCTGCTCTACATGTAAAATTCAGGGGCATAATGTGCGGACTTGCCATGCTGGAAAAAAGAAGACTGAAAATAAAGTATGGGTTTGGCAACAACAGCCTGTGGTGGAAGAATCGAAAGATAAACAACTCCTTCTGTGACTGTGGAAAAGAAAATGCAGAAAAATTGATCTTGCGGTAAATCTGGAAATAGAGGAATCTTCATCACCTTTGTTGATTGAAGAGTTGGAAGCGGATAAAGAACACAGTTAGGCTCCTATGACTGTGCAATCTGCCGAGGAGAGGAAGAATAAGGGCTCACCAGAAAAAAATGACATGATAGAGGATAATTTTCCACCATTGAGGGAAGTAGAGGTGGATATAGATAGGCTGGAGGATGCGGATGATTTGGAACACGATAAGCATACAGAATAGAGGGACGATGACCATTTTTAGGAGGGTGTTTTCTTTTTGGAAGAGGGGCTGATGTCGGACGCGGAACCTGATTTACATGTTGAGGTTTTTCTGCAAGACAAAGAATATCACACGAAAACAGAAGGTGAAGCAGGGAAGTGGAAATACCATAAACGACATTTTGAGAAAGTCAGGAGCTCCAAGTGGGTGCTCACACGAGTCACAAAATTCTCTCTATGATAGGTCCCATATTTGTTTGGAACATCAGGGGGATCGGAACTTCTAAGGGACGTCTAAAGAATTTGATCAAAAAGCTTAAACCGAAGATGGCAGTGTTAATTGAACCATTCCAGAATTTTGATAAAGCTCAAAGGTACGTGCGGATCCTTCATTTTGATAATGTAATAACCAATGAGGAAGTAGGTGGAAAATTTTGGGTCTTTTGGAAAAATGATATGGACGTGCAAGTTGTCCATATGGGAGAGTAGTTTCTATCGTTAAGTATAGCGGAGGGAACGGCTCAATTTTTGGGTAGCTTTATTTATGCAAAATGTAATATGATTGAACGGTAGAGTTTATGGGAGAAGTTGAGATCGAGTAGTGTGGGTGCAGATTTTTGTTTGTTTGCTGAAGACTTCAATATTATTCCCTCGGATGTGGAAAGGAGGGGTGGCAAACCAAGGCCAAGAGCTGCTATGGATGACTTCAACCATTGGATTCACCAGGGTGGGTTGATTGATATGAATTCACAGGGAAGAAAGTTCTCTTGGTGCAATGGGCAATGTGGATTATCTAGAGAGTGGGCTAAACTAGATAGAGTTTTCCTTGATGCTAATCTAATGTCCATGTTTCCTAATGCGATTTGCTCGTATCTGTTGAGGACGACTTCGGATCATTGTCGCATGGTCATAGAGTTCCTCAAGGATCATTTTTCCTATGGCCCTTCTCCATTTCGATTTCAGCAAATGTAGATTGAGCACCCAGATTTTATGGATTTTCTCTAGTATGTGGTCTGAACCAGTAGAAGGTACGGGGCTTTTTAAACTTGCTAGTAAGCTTTAGAACGTTAAGGTGGCTCTTCATGAATGGAATAAGAGGGTGTTTGGGCGGACAAATGACCAAATTGCTATTCTTGAAGAGAAGGTCGAGGGACTTGAATGTCGTCTACAAAGAGACAGGGATGTAGATACCGAAAGGGAGCTTGTGTTGTCCTCCACTGAGTTGTCTCCTTGGAGGCGGAGGGAAGATATTAGACTGGCTCAAATGGCAAAAATAAAGTGGAAGATGGAGGGCGATCATAATTCTAAATTTTTCCATGTCTGTTTAGCTAATAAAAGGCGTAAAAGAATTCAAGAGATGATAATGTCGGAAGGGACCGTGTTTAATTCACCAGAAGAAATTCATAATGGGGTTGTCGATTATTTTTTTGGTTTTCTCCAAAATACAAATTAGTCAAGAGAACTTCCAGAGTTATCTTATTTAATCTTGCCGGTTATTGAAGAAAATGATTGTGTCCGTCTTTGTTGCACCCCTTCCTTGGATGAAGTTAAAGTGGCTCTCTCTTCTATTCCAATAAATAGTTCTCTGGGGCCAGACGGTTTTGGTGAGGGTTTTTTCAAGAGTTGCTGGGAGGTGGTTAAGATGGATGTCTTGGCAGCTATCTCAGAAATTTTTCTCTCAAAAAATTTCCCGAGATTTTATTCAGCTTCTTTCATCATGCTTATTCCGAAGATAGATGTGCCTTCTGGATTTGATAAATTTCTACCAATAAGTCTATGTTCGGTTTTCTATCAAATTTGTTCCAAAATTATTGTCAATTGTATGACAAGTCTTCTTCCAAAATTGATTTCTCTTGAGCAAGGAGCTTTTATTCCTAGGTGGAGTATATTCGAGAATATTAGTCTTACTCAGGAAATGGTTCATTCCTTGAATAAGACGTCCCATGGTAGTAATATCATGATTAAAGTTGACATGGCCAAAGCATATGATCGGGTGAATTGGAACTTTTTACTGGAGGTCCTCCGTTGTTTTGGCTTTCCACCTCCTTTTTGTGAATTAATTCATGCTTGCATATCGACTATTTGGTATTCTATGATGCTAAATGGAACGATGAAAGGTTTTTTTCAAGGTGGTCGTGGATTACGCCAGGGGGATCCCCTCTCGCCTTATCTTTTTATTATTCTTTAGGAGGTACTTTCTAGAGTTTTGGAACATAGAGTGGCGGCAAACAAGATTGGGAAATTTTCCCAAGCTCGAGGTACTCCTAAGATTTCTCATCTTATGTATGCTGATGACATTGTGATTTTTCTGAATGGTGGTAAGAAGTCCGTTAGGGAACCTTTTATTGGTGTTTGAAAAGTATGAAGCTTGGTCAAGCCAGATGATTAATAAAGAAAAAACTGCCATATTTTTTTCTCCAAAAATTTCTTTTGTCTGTAAGAGAGCTCTGAAAAGGCTGACAGGATTCTCGGAAGGTTCTTTTCCCTTTAAATATCTAGGGGTGGCGATTGTATTAGGGAGGCTCAAGCATGTGCATTTGGAGGAGATGATTAATAAAGTCTGGAACAAAATCAGCGGTTGGAAAATGAAGATTCTCGCTTTAGGTGGTCGTCTGGTACTCCTTCAGCATGTGCTCTCTAGCATGGCTTTACATTTGTTTGCTGTTTTGCAGGTTCCCAAATCTTTTATCAAAGCTTTAAATCGTATGATGAGCACATTTTTTTTGGGGTGAAGTGAATGGTAGAGGAAAAAAAAAAGGGTGGCATGGGACAGTATATGCAAGCCAATAGATGAAGGTGACTTGGGTTTGCGCAATTTGGATGATATGCAAAAGGCCTTGAAAATGCGGTTTGCATGGAACTTAATTCAAGGTAAGTCCTTAAGGGCTAGGTTCTTTAAGGGAAAATATGTGGACTCTTCCCCTTGGTCTCTCATTGACATGAAAAAAGGAACAAGGTTTTGGCAAATGATCATTAAAAGTATTTCTGGTGTACTTAATAATTCAAAGTGGCGAGTTAGAGATGGAAAAATTTTATTTTGGTATGATAAATGGAGGGATAGGGGCTCGTTAATTGACGATTTCCAAATGGTGGGTAACCCACTGCTTAAAGTTAAAGATTGCAAGCTGTCTAATATTTGGGATGTGGAGTTGTTGATGATGTTAGTGGGACAGGATAATGTAGATGACATTATTGAGGCTTTGGCCCGATGTAAGGGGGGATCTGATGTGTTGATCTGGACTAAGCACAAGAGTGGAAGTTTCTCTACTAAATCAGCTTGGGATTGCATTCACAAGGTTCGAGTATGGAATGACATCCTTGGATGTGGCATAAGTTACTTCCACTTAACATTTCAGTTTCTATGTAGAAAGCATGGAATATGGCTTTGAGCGTTGATGATCGTCTTCGACATATTGGGATCCCGATAGTTTCTCGTTGCGATTGCTGTGATGAAGGTAAGTGTAAAGACCAAAATCATGTACTGTTTGGAGGAGATTTTGTAGCTAAGATATGGCGTTATTGTGGTACTATTTTTGGTCTTCCTCTTGGTCGTACTTGGGTGGAGACGGTGACGGCCTGGTTTCGACGTGCGTCATCCTATTCTCAAGTGGGGATCATCGTGGGGATTTTCCCTTCTATTATTACTTGGAATCTTTGGCACAGAAGATGCACTGCCCATATGGAGGGTTGTAATCAGTCTATCAGTTTGGTTTGGCATAATATTAAGCTTTGGATGGGATCAGTAAGTCTAGACATGAATAAGCTTACTAAAGGTTCTATGCATGATTCGCAGATTTTACTGGAATTGCAAATTCCGGTTTTGGTTCCCACGAGGCAGCATTTAAAGTTGGTGCCTTGGCAAAAGCCCACTCAAGGGTGGTTTAAGTTGAATATAGATTGCAGTAGTCTTGGCAACCCGGGCTCTTCAAGGGTGGGTAGTATTATTAGAAATGATAGAAGACATCTGGTTCACACTTTTAGTTCTCATATTGGTATTGTTCAAATAATAGAGCTGAGCTGTTAGCTCTTATGCAAGGCCTCAAAGTCTGTAAATATCTGGGGATTAATTTTGTGGAAATTGAATTAGATTCCAAAGTGGTGATCTCGTGGTTGAATAGGTGGAGATGTGGCATGTGGTACTTGGAGGATTTTTGGGAGGATACTCTTGCCCTTATGGATTGCATAGTTTGCATAATTCAGCATGTTTATAGGGAGGGAAATAAAGTTGCAGATTGGTTGGCTCGAAGTGGTGCAACTGGTCTTAATAAGGAATGGAATATTATCAGGAAGGTGCCTAGGATTCTTCGAGGATTAATTCGCTTGGATATACTGGGTTTCCCATCTTTTCGTTACTTTTAGCGGCATCCCTCATATGGTGTTTGGGTTTGGTAAGATTTTATTTTTCGGTTTTGTGGTGTTAACGTTTCTTTTGCAGGTGTGGATTTATGCTCGTAGTTTGTTCACCTTGGTTTGTTGGCTTGGTCAGAGGCTTCTATGCCCTTTTTACACCTGGTTTCAGAACTTGCTTATTTTGTAACCACCAGGTATCAGTTTGTAACCACGGTTTGCCTTTACTGCAAGTCAGGGTATATCAATAAAATTGGGATGGGGTCACTCTTGGACAGGTGTTCCTCGACTCTTCTTAAAAAAAAAAATGATACTTAAAAGTTATAATTGTTCATTATGAAACATTGCTTTGAAAAGATTTACCGTTCTATAAACATAACACTTCAAATTTAATGGATAGAATGCCTACTTTTATGGGTAATAGATTTTGTCTTTACGGGCAAAATTCTCAAAATTTCGAATCTCTGAATGAGCTATTTAAGCCCGACTTGTGGTTTCAGAATTAGTTTTTGACTTTTATGGATAAACATTACTCTCTTAATAGTTTTGTATCTGTTTTGTAACATTTTTCAATTGCAATCTCCAGTTTCTATTGATTATCTAGCCTTTCTTATTTTGCCCGGCATCACTGATGCTCACCATTAAGGAATAAAAGATCCTTCTGCAAGCAATATATTTAATGAACACTATGGTATACTGATTTTTGTGCTTTGTTTTGCGTTTGTAAAATTTGTATTGCTTTTTGTGTTTGGATTAGGTAATGAGTAGATGAAAATTTAAAGATTTGATGTTTGGAAAGAAAGTTGCAAGAAGTTTTTAAAATTTCTAAAATTTTATGTCTCATCTCTATGTCTAAATTAAAGTTCTCTAAAAGTACTTATGATGCCTCATTACCTATAAATTAGTTCTATTATTTATTTAATAATTAATCATTATCTTTTGCTTAATTGCAGCAGGTGGTGGTATCAGTTCTGGAGACCAGTCTCCTCGCTCTGGCCCTCGTGGTCGTAGACTCTTACGAAAGGTAGGAGGTGCTAGCAAAGCAGCCTTGTATCCATATGCTTCCATACATTAAAATTCTAATTTATGGAGGAAGTATTTGTTTTATATAAATATATATATATCAATAATATATCGATATATTATATAGTTTAGAGGTATCGATCTATGCGTCCAAAGTGTCAAGCATGATGTGTATGGAAATGAATAAATAGATATTTTAAGATATATTATTTGGCCTTTATCCTGATCTCCGTTGTTTTTTCTTAAGTACAAGCTTTACATCATGAACAACTCTGGAATTTGCTCGGCAGGAAGGTAATGTTCCTAGTTGAGGGATGAAAGAATAACTTGTCTAATATTTACTAACACGCCCATTCAAACTCGTTTAAACTTAAATGTTATATATGACTCATCATATAAAGAAAGCTCCTATTTCAAGAACTATACAAGCTCCATATCTTTCTCATAAATAATTCGCGGAGATTTTTTTGGGTGACGATGAACTATTTGCATGCAGCAAATATTGATGAAATAGAGAATTCATTAACCATTAGTGTGCTGTAAAAATGTGGAGTTCTTATGTTCTACATAAATGCTTAAACTTTCAAACCTACTAGGTCATGAGTGCATTCTTTTCACATCATGTATATTAGTCATGATATTAATGAATTTTAAAGAAAATATAACATTTACTTATTGTTATGTTTGCTTATATACCAATCCTTGTTGTTCTACACACAAGCAAATGCAGCCATGATTATTTAAGTGCACGACATCATGGTTCTACTTTATATGAATTTAAAGCTCTTAGAGAGATCAAGACACAACAGGTTAGAACAACACAAATTTCAATGTCAAAACGAATTTTTGCAGAGGCCTTATATTAGACTTTGCAAAGTCGGTCAAGATCTGACTATAAAAATATACCATGACCCACAAGGCAAATGGTGATCATGTCTTGGCATGGAGAATCATGGTTGGGCCTTGGCCCTCAAAGCCGAGGAGACCCATGGCTAGAGAACCACGTAATCTCGCTAGAGACCCATGATTTGACCTTAGTCTTTGGCATGAGAAACCCACATCCAAGGCCGTGGGTTTTGCGAGAGACCCATGACCTAGTAGGTTTGGAAGAACATAGCTCATGGCCATGGCCATTGGTCTTGAAGCTCAAGGTCAGAAAGAGAAGGAGGAGCAGAAGAAAAAATTAAGTTGTCCTATGTTGGTCCCTACATATTATAGAGAAAATTCTTTTTCTTTGGGAGGCAGATGTTTTTAGTGGAAACTAAAAAAGGGAGAAAAAGAAATAGAAGCCAAGGTGAGCATAGAAAGAGCTATTCTTGTTTTACAGTTATTGGAATGTCAATTTATTTATTTATTTTTATTTTTTTAAAGTCTTTTCCTCTCTGAGACGCTCGGTCTGAGTAGAGGTTCAACTACTGCCAAAGTGCAGTTTTCTTTCTAATTAGGATTACGATTTTTTTTGGGGATAATAGACGTGATGGCTGAAAATTTGGAATGGATATGGCAACGGCTATCAGTTCACTATGTGGCGGAAAGGGTTTATTTATGACCCTGCTGACCGAAAAACATTACAACCAAGAATTTCTCAAGTTGACAATGAAGCGTGCATGGCGCCCAGTACATGGGATTTGGTCTCGTGATCTCAATGCTACATTGAGCCCGGTTGAGTTCGATGATATGTGGGATAAGGGAAGAGTGCTGCGTGAGGGCCCTTGGTCATTCGACAAGCACCTTGTGATGTTACAGGAAGTAGATGGCAGCAAACAGGTCCAACAAATTTTGATTTATGAAGCTCCATTTTGGATACGTATTCATGATCTACCTTTGCGAGCTAGAAATGCGTATGTAGGGGCCTTGATAGGAAGGAAAATTGGTTGGCTTGAGGAAGTGGACCTGGAGCAGGGGGAGTTGGTGTGGGGAGATTTTCTGCATGTTCGGGTGTCCATTGATGAGAGAAAGCCTTTGTTACGAGAGACTAAATTTTCTATGGGGGATGGATCCTCATTTTGGGTTAGGTTTTCCTATGAGAGACTACCTAATTTCTGCTACTGGTGTGGTTGTTTGGGGCATGGCGATAAGGATTGTAGTCTACGAAAGATAGCTACACAGGTAGATGATGAAGAAGATTTCCCGTATGGTGCTTGGCTGAGGGCAATCAGTTATGGAGCTCAATTTCGGGTGGGTCGTGTATGGGAAAACAGGGACACTCAGAGGTTGGCACGTCGAGGTCCTTTGGTGGATAATCCAAGTTTAGGGGAAGCTATGATGGTGGACAACAATGGAGGTCCAGAACCAATAACTGCAGTAAGAACAACAGTAACTAATCTAGAATTAAATGATGTTGGGATGAAGGCAACGAGTGATGGGTGTTCGTGGGACAGAGGCAACAACAAGGCCCTTCAGTTGATGAGTTTGGATCTATAGGAGTGGCGAGGGCAGAATTCGATGGGGCCTAGGGTCTTGTTAATCCAGTGCAATCAAAGGAAAAGGAGTCAACAGATCTGATAAGTGGGGAACATGGTCCCCATGGGATGAAGGAAAAGACGGGACTTTTTGTTGTGGGGGAGAAAAGCAATCTAAGAAAGGTAGTCGACATTTTCACAACTAAAGGAATAATTGATGAAAAACAAAAGAATTCAAAGCTCTATGAAAATAGAAAAGTAGTGGGGTACATCCCGTATCCAGATGATAAGCCATCGAATAAAGAATTTGAATTCCAAAAAAACATAGATGCGAATTTTACAAAAGCTGTAGAGGAATTTCTTGTCAAAAGTGATCCCAACTTGGAACAATCTGAGGAAGTTGAAGGCATGATTTCAGGGTTGGTGGAAGATGAAATAATAAAGGGGTGGGAAGTGGACCAAACTCTCCTCCAACTAGCAACCGAAACGCGAATGTTTAATGAGTCAGATAAAATTTCCTTCCACCAGCAACAGACACGTGTCTCTGAAAAGGCCTACAAACAAAAGTAAGGCCTGATGGTTTCACAAGTAGAACATGGAAATGTATGGCCCTCCTCACACCAAAGACTGATACAGGGATCTCTTTCAAGGACAGTAGCAAAAACAAAGAATGAAGAGGACTAAATGGAGAAGACGAGGATGAGGGTCGAAGCGCAAAGAGAAGTGCTTCAGAAAAGCAAGGCGAAGCCTCAGAAATTCCGACCAGCAAATCATCAACTGGAATGTTCGTGGGCTTGGAAACCCACGAGGCATTCAGACACTTCGCAATGTAATTGTGAAGGAAGGTCCCGATTTTCTGTTCCTACAATAAACAAGATTAAGAACTCTAGTGGTGGAAATTTGTAAGTATAAGTTTGGTTTTTCTAACTGTCTAGCGGTTGATTGTTTGGGGAAAAGTGGCGATATTGCTTTTTTTTGGAGCAAGGATATTGACCTAGATATTCAAACTTTCTCTGCAAATCATATCGATGCTCTGATTAAAAACGTGGGGGTTCATAAAAAGAATTTTTTCCTTACCAGGTTTATGGTCTGCCTGAAGCCCATTTCCTTTATAAAATGTGGGATATTATCCGAAGAGTACATAGAAGTAGGGGAGGGGCATGACTGCTGGTGGGAGATTTTAATGAGATTCTAAGTCAGGCTGAGAAATGGGGCGGGAGGATGAGACCTGAGAAACAAATCATTGATTTCAGAGTTGTGTTAAATGATTGCTCTCTAAGAGATCTGGGTTTTAGTGGACCAATGCATACTTGGTGAAACCGTAGAGAAGGGACACACTGCATTAGCAAGAGACTAGATAGGTGTCTTGCTAATGTCTAGCGGTGTGCTGATTTCCCAAATGCTAGAGTATTTCATGGATCTACAGCCTATTCTAACCATATGCCAATATGGATTGAGATTGATGGGGAGATCTTTAAACAGAAAAGGCCAAAGTTGTTTAGATTTGAGGCAATGTGGATAGGAGAGAAGGGCTGTGAGGATATTGTGAAAGATACTTGGAAGGAAGTTGGTACCAGAAATGATATGGTTTCAGTCATGAAGAAAATTTCAGAGTGTGGACATAGACTCTAGAAGTGGAATCAGTTACATTTTGGAAAAGTAAAGCAAAATTTGAGGAGGGCCAAAACAGATTACAAGAGCTGGGATCTTTGAACTTGACTCGTTCGGAAATGAGCAGCACAAAAGGCTATTCCAAGTGCAGGAGCGTGTCGCGTAGTAATTAGGAATAAATTCCTAGATCGTCTCCACAAGGAAAGTGCTAAAAATAAACCTGTGTAAAATGTTGGAAATATTTACGATGAGAAAATAAAAATAAAAAGTGATGATATGTACAATGGATGAAAGTGTGCAGTGAAAAGAGGATTTACTGGTCGTGAACCAGATTCATTTTTTGGTTGATTTGAGTGTTTGAGATGCAGTGCTGAAATTTAAAGAAATTAAAATGCAAGACAGTGAATTGCTGAAAATTAAATGACTGAAAATTAAAAGAGCAAGAAAATTAAATGACATAAAAATAAATTGCGAAAAATAAAAGTGCAGGAAAATAAATAACAGAAAATTAAATGACAATAAATAAAAGTGCAGGAAATTAAATGACAGTAAAATAAAAGTGCAGAAATTTAAAGTGCA
>QEOT01004633.1:102976-216098 GCA_003123785.1 Pterocarya stenoptera
TGAATCAAGAGAAATATATAGATAATCAACGTTTCTAATAATACCAATCAATTAATCAAACTCACAATATGAATTTTATTGTTGATCTAAAATAAAAGTGCAGGAATTAAAAGTGCTGAAAAAAAAAATAAAGGACATTAATTTAAAGTGCATAAAAATAAATGACATAAATTAAAATAAAAAAATAAAATAAAATAAAAGTGGAGACTGCAGATAAAGGAGAACAGTTCGATAGCACAATTGGTCCATTAGGCTCTCAACTGCATCACCGAACTCCCTCACTTCATCTGCACTTTCTCCTAAAAATCTGCAGACTACTCCTAAACTACTCTACTGGGTGTCTACATCGGCCTCCCTCACTTCGTCTGCCTCCAAGCCTTTTATAGGCTTCAAAAGGAAACACTGCTCAGTTTGTATCCGCACTGTCCCATGTGCTCATCTGGTTCATCTGTCTTCCACCTTCTCTTTCTTTCTTTTCTTTTCCTTCTTCTTCTTCTCCTTTCCGCATGTGTTGCCTCGCTAGCCCATCTCTCTTTTTTCTTCTTTCTTCCTTTTTCTTTTCCTTTCTTTTTCGGTTTCTTCTTCTTCGTCCTCATGCTTCGGCCTGTCTCTCTTCTATCTTTCTTCTTTCTTTTTCGGTTCTTGTTTTCGTTTCTCTCTTCTTTTCTTTCTTTTTTTCTTTCTCTTCCAGTTTGTAGCATCTTTCTTCTTTCCTCTTCTTTCTTTTTATTTTCTTCTTCCTCTACTTCCCACGTTCGGCCACTTCTCTTCTTTATTTTTTTTTTCTTTCTTCTGCGTTGCCCAGCTTTCTCGCTGTCTCTCTTTCTTTTCTCTTTTCTTTCTTTTCTTTTTCTGGTTCTGTTTCCGCATGCATGCGTGAGTCTCTTCTTTTCTTTTCTTTCTTTTTCTTTCCAGCGTTTTAGCGTCTTCATGCACGTTCATCCAGTTCTGTCTTCTTCTTTCTCCTTTTTTTTTCTTTCTTTCTTCCCGCGTCGCAGCAGCTTTTCTTTCCTTCCTCTGCTCCATGCTGTCGCATGCAGCGTTGGATGAGGCTGCGCTGAAGGAGACCGGGTAGAGGTGCTGTTGTGCTTGTGGTGATGCAGAGGAGTGGTGCACGACTGGAGGAGGTTGGTGGTGCTGCGTGGCTTCGCAGATGGCTGTGGAGGTTGGATGAAGCTGCCGTGGCGTTGGACTAGCCATGCATGGGGTGGAGGAGTGATCGCCGGCGTCGTCTGGGGTTGCTGGTGGCTGCAAGTGGGCGGAGGACGGCCCACGGTGGCACTGTAGCTTCGAGACGGACGATCGAGAGGTTGAAGATGATGAAAACAACGTGTCAATTTCGTCTATTGACAAAACGACATGTCGTTTACGTCTATTGACAAAACGACATGTCGTTTAGCCGAAGACGAAATTCAATTACAGAGTAAAACGACAAGTCATTTTCATCAATTGATAAAACGACCTGTCGTTTAGCATACGACAGTTTTGGCCTCTAGAGGTAAACGACATGTCGTTTTTCCGTTTAAGAAAAACTACATGTTGTTTAGACGGATCTGAAAAACAGAAAATAAAATAAAAAAAATAAAAATTAAATTAAATTAAAAGAAAATAAAAATTAAATAAAACTAGACAAATAAAATAAAATAAAATAAAATAAGATAAAGAAACTAAAATAAAATTAAACAAGAGATGAAAAAAAATAATATTAAAAGTGTGTTGTGCATGTGAAGAATTTATTGCCCAAATAAATCACAAGTTATAAAATCAAGCATAAACTATGCTTTTAATCAATTTAATTCACAACTTGAATTTATGCCTCTTAATCAATTTTTCCATCTAAAACCAATGATAAAATAATAAAACAATTAAAAATATATTGGTTTTAAATGTGTAAAATATGCAATAATGCAGCTCAATCAGGTTCCTTTCTCACCTAGTACTTGGTATAGAATATTGATGAGAGTGAAACTAAAGTGTAGGAGCAAGTAGAATCTTGACATGTATTTGGCCTTTGTTTGAAAATTGAAACCCAAGATGATTTGTCGTATTTTTTCTTGCATCTCTCCTCTTCTTGTGTTAGTATACTGTTCAGAGCACCTTGATGATGTGTTTTCAAAAATGCATTCTGAGCATACCTCCAATAGGAAAGAGAAAAGAAGCTTGTGTTCAACAGAAATTTCGTTTGATATGTCACTCAAGCGAACTTCAGACAGAGATTTCACTCAACACTCTGTCAATAATTGGCTTGAGCGAACAAATTTGAGAAAGAAAAACAAGTAAATATATAACCTATGGTTTGACGCAATCCATTTGATAAGAAAGATGTAGATGCAAATGTAATGTGGCAAAACCAATTACAAAGTTTTGCTAGCCCTTACAAAACTTCAAATGGACAAAAAATGTAATGATCTTTTCGCTTCAGAGTCCAGACAAATACAGGAGAATTTGCAGAGCATGCATGTATTAAAATTCTACCTTTTAGTTCAACTTTATTGATTATTGGCTCATTTTTGGTGGAGAAAACCATATATACAACCTGCCAAAGAACAAATAATGCCCAACCAACCAGAACTACCCTAAACCATTATCAACAACGAAAAACCGGCAACCTCAATTTATCCACTCTCAGCAACCCTTTAACCTGCAGAGGAAGAGAGTTCCTATCAAACCAGGATAGAGAAGTCCCTGCTGCACCCATCTTGGAGAGTCTATCAGCTATCGAATTCCCTTTCCAAAAAACATGCTACATCGAGAAAGATATAGTAGAAAGAATCTGCTGAACCTCCTCCCAAAATTCTTGTAAGTACCATAGCCTACATTTCTTCTTTGTTACCAATTAACAATGATCAGTGAGTCCAGTTCCACTTCTAACCTTCCAATTCCCATTATCTTGCATTTTTGAAGTCCATGTAGCAGAGCATATAACTCAGCTGAATTATTAGTTCCATCAGGAGTTTTCTCTGTAAACACCACCACTACTTCCCCACAATCATTCCTCACTACCCCACCCGCACCCGAGACCCCTAGATTCCCCAAGAAGCAACCATCTGTGTTCAGCTTGTAACATCCTCTCGAAGGGTAATTCCATTGCACCACTCTAGCTTTACTTGGTTTTCTCAGTTTCACAGGCACATTCAGTTCTTTCAAAATAATTTCATCAGCTTTAGAAAAGCTATTGGCACCATTTAGCTTCAAAGCTACCCAAGCAATCCAGTATTTTACTCTCCGCCAAACAGTTTCCTGCGACTCCACCTTACCCTCCATTCTCGCCATGCACTGCCACAACCATAACTACCAGCACAAAATACACGGGAATAGGCCTAATAGAGTACCCCTGTAAGAAGACCTCTTAGCTCTCCTGAACCAGATTAAAGCTCTTTCTTTCCAACCTCTTCACTGCATAAATGGAATGCCCATCAATGTTGAAAGTCTAATCCCTAAGTCATGAGCTACCTGACCAAATGCAAGAACGTGGTTTAAATCTTCATACATTACTACAACATTCACACTTTGACACTAAATTTATTCCAACCCTCTTTACCTTGTCATCCATGGATAATGCATTATTCATAGCCAACACATAGTAATCGAAATGTTCTTCGGAAGCACTGAATGCAATTCCATGCTGCCCATTGGAAGGATGGATGCTTCACACGGAATGCTACCCATGTAGACTTAGTAGAAAATTCCCCATCCGAGTTTTCTGTCCAAACAAGCCGATCTTTACCTTCCTTAGGACTGCCCAGCTGATGAGTAATCTCCACCATTTTGTCTCGCCCTACCAATCCACTCAGCAGCTCCTTATTTCACCCTTGTTCCAATCTGCATTCCTTAATCAAGAGATGCGAAGCATCTATTGGATCCGAATTATAACCCAGTAACTGCTGATACCATTTATCGCACCAAAAGGAAACATTTCCCTCCTAAACTTTCCATCTAGAGAGCCTAAGAACAGTTGGAACACAACTCATGATCATTTGGCCAAAACGTTGATCCTTTAGCAGGATTCACCAAGGAAATGTGCTTATCTTTAACATACTTAGCCTTGAAAAAATTTGACCGTAATGAATTCTCCATTAAAATTTTCCAAACAAACTTCATATGGAGAGACTATTTAACCTCTATCAAACTCCTTAAGCCAAGGCCCCCTTCCTGAACTGGTTTACATAAAACGTCCCATGCCACCCACTTTTTTTTTTGGCTTCCCATCCGCAAACCCCCAATAAAAGCTACTGAATATTCTAGTCAACAAAGAAATAATGGAAACAGGACACCGAATGCATGAAATGAAATATATAGGAATACTTGAGATCAGATGCCGCAGGAGAGACAATCTAACGCCTTTAGACAAAACCTTATTCTACCAACCAGCAAGCCTCTCTCTTATACTTCCCAACACTTCATCTAAATCTCGTGCTTTAAGTCTCCCAATAACAATTGGGTCTCCTAAATACTTGAATGGGAAATGGCCTTCTGAAAAACCTGTAAATCGAAGCAACACTCTTCTTCAAGACATGGAGATTTCTGGGGAGAAAAAAAATTGCAGATTTGCCTGAGTTAACAGCCTAATCCGACCATTTCACATACATCCGAAAAAGCTCCCAAATACCACGCAACGACTTCTTCCCCGTTAGAAAAAAATAACTATATCATCTACATACAATAAATGTGAGATCAAAGGGAACCCTTGAGGTGAAGAAAACTACTCATTGGTACCATCTTCAAATTTTGCCTTTAACAAACGAGATAGGATTTCTTTAACCTGGATAAAAAGATAAGGCGACAATGGGTCTCCCTGTCTCAAAGCCTTGCCCACCTTTAAAAAAATCTTTAGCCGTGCCATTCATCACCACTAAATGCCAAGGAGATGAAACACATTGTTTAATCAAATTACACACTTGGACAGAAAATCCAAATGAAGCAATCACATGCATCAGAAATTCCCAATTGATCATATCATAAGCTTTTGCAATATTGATCTTGATCATAACATTACCACCTCCTGTTTGCCTACTTAAGCTGTGTACCAACTCTTGAGTTAAGGTGCATTTCTCAAATATGCTTTTACCAGATATAAATGCTCCCTGTTCCAAGGAAATAATGCGAGGAAGCACCAGAGCTAAACATTGGACTATTAATTTGGAACACACCTTGTATAAAACTGAGCAAAGGCTGATAGGCCTAAACTTATCAAAGTCTGTTGGATTGGGAACAAGTACCACATAAGAAGAGGAATAATACCTTGGAAGTTCGGAGCCTCAAAAAAATTCACAAACTACCTCCACCACATCCTCCTCAACAATATCCCAACAATCTTTGAAAAAACCTGAACCAAATCCATCTGGCCCCAGACTGCTATGTACCGGAATCGAGAACAAAGCTTCCTTTACATCCTCCCTAGTAGGCATTAAACAGAAACTGAAATTTTCTTCATCCAATATAATTTTCTCAACCCATGAAGATAAATCCCAAAGAGGTCCACCAGGTATAGCCTGCAAATATTCAGAAAAATAATCTACTGTAGCAACATGAATATCCTCTGGAGTCTTCAGCACTCTTCTGTCCGATAATGTCATTTCCTTAACCATATTATGGTTTTTAGCTAAACAATTTCGAAACAACTGGGCATATTCTCCCCTTTATCAATCCACCTTTGCTTAGCCTGTTGTGCCAACCTCATTTCCTCCCTCTTCTCTGAAGTTTCCAATTCCAATTTTGTAGCCAAGTAAGCATATTCCGTTTCCTCAGAAAAAGCTACCTGTAGGTTAGATTCCAATCCTTCTAACTCTTTTTCCAGATTCTGACACAACATCTTTTAATTTGCTCATCTTCTCCACATCAAGGTCTCCCTCATTTTCTGAAAAACTACTAACCCGTTCTTCTATAGGCCAATGCTCAGATTCTTTGTGCAACAGAACTAAGCCACCATTCGTAATCTCATGCATCTCCATCTCCCCTTCTCGACACATCTCATCATCTAAGACTGCATTCCGATCAGTTCTAATCCCTTTAGACTCCCCTCGCACTGTACTAGTAGCATCCTGTACAACCACTTCAGTTTTTTTGTCCTCAATTCGAGCCTCTTGTTCCAATAGACACCCCTCTATATGCACATATCCGTGCAACGTCCCCACCAAGACTTTTTCGTGTGCCTAAGTTTCAGATCCTGGAGCATCCTTGCCATCCACGTCCAACTTCTCAGTAGTTTCAACATTTTTTGCCTGCTGGCGTTGCACATCCTTTTTGACCCATATCTTTTTTGGTTGACTCACTTTGGCGTTAGAAAGTTTCTTATTCCCTTTACAAGTTTTCTCATTATGGCCTTGCACATGACAAGTCTTACAATATGCAGGTAAGGTTTCATACGTAACCTCTTGATACCAACTCATCGGTTTACGTGGAGTCCCAATCCAAAAACTCAGTATCGGATCCATAGAAGCCCCCATTTCAATGCAAACTCTTGCACCATCTGTCCTTGTTGCACACATTTTAATTTTATCTCATTTAATATATCTCCCTATCGGTGCACAAAAACTTCGTAAATAGGAATCATGATAAACGTTCGGTGGTACCCTTGGAAGCATAACCCATACTAGCACCATCAGAGGTTCCTTATCTTCATTGAAATCTGGTGACCAGTGGAAACTCTATAGGGAAGTCCTTCTATCTCACATTTTTCTCTTGACATTGCCTTAGAAAAATCATCCTCCAAAGCCATACGAATAAAGACATTCCAAGGCTTCTGCATGGCAGATACAATAGGTTGATTCAGAAGACCATCGATTACATATACAGACCTTGATCTGATTTAGTGAAGGTCTTTGACATAGGAACTTCAAAACAATCGAATACATGAATGGCACACCCAACTGGTCAATCTCCTCCTTCGATAACAACACGCAAACTTCTCCATCAACTTGTTTTAGAAGTCGGAATGGCACTTCTACCTCAGACAGAGGTTGCGGTGCATAAGCAATAAGATCAACAAACGATCTTCCCTTAGCAACCAACGCCTAGGGGCCAGAAAAGCCCTCGTCGTTGATCATCCTATCTGGTTGGAAAATAAAACCAAGTAAAAAAACTCGAACTAATTTAAAGGAATGGACGTTGACCCAATGCAACAAAAGCAAGTGGCAGATGACAACATAAAGTTGACTTTGAGTCAACAAATATAATATCACCAACTTGAGTCTTCAATATCAGAGGGTAGCCTTGAACCGGCAAGGAAAACCAATGTAGAACAAATAATTATATCCTTTTTTGCTAGAAGTATAGCCTTTTTTCCTATCTCGATAGAGGCCCCCCATCCTAGCACAGGTTTTGTTTGTTATTCTTGAGAGTGATGGCAGATGAGTTGGAAGCTTTCTACAAAAACATGTCTTTGTCTGAGAAGGAAAAAGGTGAATTGAGGGTGGAGTCAAACTGTGACCAACCGCTCATTTTCCTCTCGATTGGTCATAAGTCTTGCTTATGCATTTTAAATCTCCAATTCGTGTTTTAGGGTTTTAAAGTCTTCAAAATATTTTAAATGTCCAAATTTATATTAAATGGGGTATTTTTATTGTTATTGAACCAAGCCCATATTTCAAGTAAGCATTTTCATATTTTTAAAGCCCCAAAAATAATATAGTTGTAGAAAATCATTTTATCTAAATGATTTTATTTCTTTAAGAGTATTATTAAATATTCATCATTTTATTTTATATTAAAAACTCTATTTAGTTAGATGCTTTTATTTCTCTTAGAAATATTTATAAAACTCATCATTTTATTTTATGATGAAAGATTATTATTTTTAGAATTTAAGTTGGATTTTAAATTAGTCCCATTGTATTTTATTTCATCCTCCCATTATTTAGCTAGTTTATTTTTAGTGTTTTATTTTCCACCGTTGGATCAATATGGGGATCCTTAGATGAAGGGTTGGGATTAAATCCCAATAATCCTAAGTTTTCCCTCAATTTTCCCTTTCTCCCTCTCTCTCCTCCCCCTCCAGCTGACACACACTCTCTCTCCCTGATTCCCTTTCTCCTTTAGCCTCCCTGCGCCGCGTCGTCACCAAGCCTCGCCACGTTGCCACCAAGCCTCCCTGCGCCGCATCGCCCTCCTCTCCCTAGCCACCTCTTCCTCCACCCCCAACCCCCACCTCTTCCTACAGGAACCCATGACGGGTAGTGGAGAAGTTTGCACCAAGAAATGTATATAATTACATTCCAAAGGCAGATGAACCACATGAAGCAGTTGCTAGTCTAGCAAATGAAGAAGAAGCATATCAAGAAAATGAATCAGATATCAATCTATTTGTTGATCTAAGCCAATATGACATAGTCCCATTACGTAGAGAAGATGTTGAACCTGAAATAATTGATGGTGAAATGTCGGAAGAAGATGAATCAACTGAAGTGTCTAGTGAGGATGAGGGCAACTGGTCCAGCAAAACTAATAGTGAATGAATTTCAAACAGATATTTTGTAAGTATTATTCTTATAAAAATCCATCACATTTATTCGAATAATAATTGGTTCACTTGCCATCACTGGTGGGCCAACATCACGAGACCCAGAACGAAGTATTTTATCAAATTAAATACCACATTTTATGCTCAATTTAAGTAATATATATCTATACAATAAAATAATTAAATTAAAATATATGCTTTAATTACTGTATATATAAATGTTGTAAGCCAGCGCCGAGGTCGAGGCACTACGAGGGGTGTTTGCATAAAGAAAGTAAGGAAAGTGGGTAAAATTAAAGTTGTTATTTCTGATCATTACACCGGTGGCTCCAAAGATTCGGCAGCGTGACTTGCTTCTTATGTTGGTATGCTTACTCACACGTATGCACCGATGACTACATCCTCTTGGTCTAAAGTTCCCCAAGATGTGAAAGACCACATCAAGAATCGTTGCTTGGTAATAAGCTACATCCCAAGCACTTAAGTATATAACATGTTAATTTAAAGTTACTTTATATTTATACTAATTGTTTATAATTTTTGAAATGATGAATTTGAACTTAATTTTGACCGACGAGACGATCGATTAACAGTGAGGAACTGATGTCGAATGCATTCCGGAGGTACAAAGGTCAATGTCATGCACACTATCAGAAGTTTAGTACTACAATAGAGGCCCGCCAAAATCCATTCCAAGCAATGCCACCAAATGAATGGTAGAAGGTTTGTGATATGTTTGAAGATCCTACTTATCAGGTAATTTCGCTACTATGTCTTTTTAATAGTATATGATAGATGTATTAAACATATAAACATAATACTTTTTTTTAGCAATGGAGTACTATGAACAAAACAAATAGATCAAATTTAATGATACACTATCATGCAGGTTCTCGATCTTTTCATCGTTTGTTTAAAAACATGGTAAGTTATTCTTGTAACAGCCCGCTAGAAATTTAACGGTAGAATTTCTATTGGCTTTAGGAACCTCGTGAAAACTCTATAAGTTTTCACGAATCGACCAATCGTATAGGTTTTAGTCTGTCAACATAGTCTATGTTACCACTCACTATGGTGCCAGAAGTGCGATTCTAATTATTTGAGGTAGTTATAAGTGTCAAAATGCATTATGGTCTACGCCATTAGACTCAGTTGATTATTTTGAATTTTATGGCGCAGTAAGTCTATTTTCCTATTTTTAGACGCTTGTTTGAAACTATGAAATTATTTTTAGGGGCAATTCAAGATTGAATTTCGGTTAACTATTTTCACTATAGGTTAATATGAATATTTAAGAATTTTTAGTGCTAAGTTTATTATTCACTTTTCTGGAGTGAATAGTAGCCTCGACAAGCGCACCAATTGCAATGTTTCAAAATCACAGTGTAATATGTTAGGAACATTGCATCTTATATGTCATGAACAGGGGCAGGTAACCTTGTGTTGCATGTCTCAACGCTTGAAGTGTCCGTCCGATCCCAAGTGGAATTTGGGGGCGTCACAATTCTAGTCCTCGTTTGTTTATGTTCTAATCTAGATTTTCCTTATGCAGGAAGAAGAAAATCCTACTAACTATGATCTGACCCAATTGTATGCTAAAGGACATAAAAACCGTGGTGGTGTTTGGATTAGTCCAGAAGTAGGGGCAAATTTTGTAAGTTTGAATTTCTTTAATTCCATTGTTTAATAATATTTTTGTTACTAATACTAAATTTAATGTTTTTAATTTTGTAGGACAAGATGATATCTTAAGGAAACTGCTGCAGATTCATCTGATGAATCATTTGTCAACGATGCTCAGATCATTTCTCAAGTTCTTGGATCACGTTCTGGATATTTGAGGGGTTTAGGACATTGCGTGAAGCCATTATCAACATCATCATCCTCTTCTCGAGCCAGATCGAATGAAGACAAAACTAAGGAATCAGAGGAAGCAACACTTGAGATAGAACGATTGAGGTCAAAGGAAAAAGAGTTGCTTGACCTGATTAAATGAAGCAATGGATTTAGAGGTGAGATTAGAAGAGTGGCTATAGTTGAATAACCAAAAAATGTTTAAATAGTTCCAGTCAATCATTATGTCCCAAAACTCTATGCCACCACCATATTATGATGGTCTTTATATTATGATATTTCAAAACATTTGAACAACTGATGTATGAATTACAATTTGCATAATACTAGTATGGTATTTTAAATTAAATTCTGTTCTGCATGATTAATACCGTTCGATCGGTAAATTATGATTTATAAATCCATTCGAACAAAAACAGACACATTCAAATAAAAACTAACTCATTCAAGACAACTGAGAAATACAGTCCGTACGCCCATTCGAACAATAAAATATTTCTTCAAAAAACATTAATATGCAAAACCCCATTCGAACAGACATTTTTATGTTCGAACAAAAGTCATTTGAAACATTTATTGGTTCAAACACTTCGTCCGTTCGAACAGGATCAAATATGGTTATTAGTTCGAACCAAAATTTCATATTGTTTGAATTGATGTGTTGGTTCGAACTGAACATTATTCCATTCGAACAATTGTTTGAGACAAAATTGGTTCGTCTAAAAAAGAAATCCCGTTTGAACAGTTTCAACTGGTTCAGCCCAATTTTGTCCCTAAAAATGATTTTTTGAGATGATTTTCGTCTCCAAAAACCTTTTGAGACAAAATCGACAAAATTTTTTCATCTCCAAAAATATTTTGGTACAAAATTTGAGTTTTTTTAGACACAATTTTGAGACAACCCAATCTCTTGTAGTGCAACATATCCATAAGTGCCTGCAAATGAAGTCCAGTTGGATGAGTCTAGCTTTAAAAGCTTAGCAGTGCCAAAGTCTGAAACATGAGCCTCAAATTGAGAATCCAGCAAGATGTTGCTACTTGATATGTCATGATGAATAATCTAAGGGGAGCATTCATGGTGCATGTAAGACAAGGCATATGCCACACCTTTAACAATATTCAATTATTTAGAACTAATTTTATCACATTATGTCTATTGACTGTTTTGATTTATTGCAACATTTGAATAATTGTGATGTTTTAATTATAATTTTTAAATATGATTTTCTTATTTTAAACTTTTCATCTATTATTAGTCTTTACCATTCGAATGGAAAATATTTAGTTCGAACAGTAATTATTAATTATTATCACTTGAACACTTTCTCCACCGCCATTCGAACGAGCAACCCAAAACCATTTGTATGAAAACAAAATCATCATTGCGGTTTGAATGGTTTATTAGTGAGTTTGAATAGTCTGAATGTTTGTTCATTCGAACACATACTGTTATGTTCAAACCATTTTTTAGTCATTTGAATTGAGAATAAATCATTTGAACTGGGGACTAAGCATTTGAATAGAATTTTTAAGTTGAACATTTTTCAAAGGCGTTCGATCGAATTATGTATGTTCGAACACAAATCATATTGTTGGAAAAACAAGAAAGCGTTCGAACACTTGCTTCATTCAAATAAATTGGTGTTGTTCGAATTAAATTACCAACCCGTTTGAGTAGTTAACCGATAATCTTCGATTCGAACAATTTTTTGGGAAAAAATAGTTTCATCCCAAAAAAATTAAGTTCAAATGGCTTCGAACAGGTCGGCTATATTTTGTGCCTAAAAGTATTTTTTTAGGGACCAAAAAATAATTTGTCATGAAAAAGTTTTTGAGACGGACTTTTGGAGACGAAAAATTTTCATACTAAAAAATGCAATCACTTGTAGTGCCTTTAGAATACTTGCTCGGTATTTGAATGAAACTCTAAATAGTTTCCGAGCACAATTTCAAAAAATGATGGATGGAAAAGCGTGTTCGAGCATTTGCTCAAACTCATACTTTCAAACAAGCAGGACGATGTCCGAGCAATATCTTGGACTCATGATACTGCGTGGAAAGTATTCCAAATAGAAGCTTGAACTTGTACAATGTTCATCTATTTCCTGATTTGCATTATGCCTCGCTTACCAATCTTGTGTCATGCTACGCCTAAACCATTGCTTGCCTTTCACGCTTATACAAGAACGGTTCCACACATAAAAGCTATATATAAGGATGTTTATATAGGAAGGGTGGCTAGAATTAGAGTTTAATTAGGTTTAAGAAACCTCTTAAAAGTCAAAATTTGCCAAATTACAGGCCAAATGAGCATCTACCAAATAATTACTCTGCGACATGTAAATCGCAAGTATAGCAAGAGGTCTAGGGGCTTTTAAATTACAAGTTTTCATTTGAGCTAACATCTAGAAAAATTGTTGGAGGTTTGGCTAGATTCATGTATATCTATGGAAGGATTAGCAACTATCTTTCAGAGATCTTGTGTAATACCCGCATCCTACTACGTAGGTTCTTACATCATTTTTATTAATTTAATTTCTTAAGTCAAATATTTGTGAGATAAGGATTTTTATGATTTTAATATTTTATTATTTTATTTTAAGATATGTGTGCTTTTATTTTTATGTAGATCATTAAAATAATTTAAGGGTATGTTTTCAGATTTTATAAAATATTCCCTTAAGCCCCTACCTTTTTATTTAATTGAAAAGTGGCCCAAACCTTTTTCCACCGTAGGATGAGCATCTGAGAAAAATATCTTCCTATGCACTGATCTACACCGTCCGTTCCTTATCTTCCAAGGGAAGCTTTGACTTATTTCTCCCATGGGCAACTGACTTCTCCTTTAAGCCACTCGGGTCTCCCTTCTCATTCTTCTCCTACACGCCAGTTTGACTTCCAGAGAAAGCCAAGAAAAACCTCCTTCAAGCCCTAAAGTGCAACCATTTCTAACTACATGAGAAGGACCCTCTCGGTTTTCTGTTAAGCACCGAACACCTCTCTTCCTTTCTTCAAGCCGTTTCTCTACTCTCTCTTAAGCTTAGGGTTTCTGTTGAAGCTCCTTTCAAGAGGATGAAATTTGTGGCTTGGATCTTCAGATTTCTTCTCCTCCTTTCCATTCGTGGTTGCTAAGTTAGGTAATACTCTATTTTTCTTCTGATTTCTTGTGAATCTGGAACCATTCTAAGTGAGTTATGCCTTGATTTCCTCTTTTGTTCCTTCTAATTTATGTCCTAGCTAATTGATAATCAAATAGAAGGAACTATGCTATGATTTTCTTGATTTCCAGCCGTGTTATGCTCTGATTTTTTGGGTTCCAACTGCGCACATACTCTGTTGATTTCCAGCCGTATTATGCTCTGTTTTGGGTGCCAGCCGTGTGTTTTGCAAGGCACCTTGTGGTAGTGTTTCCTTGTATTTTATCAAGCTAAGCCATGATTGAATTCTTGTTAAGCCATGCCTTTATGTGTTACATGGATGGAGTTAAAGTTATGATTTTTAAGCATGTCTTTCCTATTGAACTTATGGCCTAAGTAAGCTACTAAGCATTTTAGTTTAAACTAGTAAGCTTACCTTGGAAACCTTAAGTTTGCCAAGTGCTATATCTATTATTTATGATCTGTTTTTAGAAAAATAAGAGATGTTTTCCTAAGCTTTTTATTTCCTTAATATGGTTTGTTTATGTAGTTGAAGTTTGGGTTAAGTAAATGATGTTTTAAGAGCATGAAAGTGTAAAGACCATTGGTTGTCCAAGAGTTTCAGAATTTGCTTCTATGCTTTTGTTGAAGCCTAATCAGCCCATGTCATTCCTTTGTTGAAATTACCTTGGCTCAACCAAAGATGAATCATGGTATGAAAAACCATTGAAAAAGAAATAATAAAATCAACCCTCTTGTGAGCATTGGCTCTTTTGTTGAAAATACCTCCCATGTGATATTGCAAAAGCTATCGAATGCCCCCCCTTCGATGAAAATTCCAGATTTGAATTACCTCTTTGTTCCCTTCCCCTTTTCGAGTAAATTCCTACCATTTACGTATTTTAAACCATGACTTCCATCTATCCCTTATGTAGAAAACAATGACCTTTTTAAAAGGAACAACCAATGGGTAATGTGCTTTCATGAGTCTCTTTAAATGGTATAGGATGGGAATTTTAATGTTGTGACTTAATGCCATGCTTGGTGGGTAGATAAAAGGGTTAAGGAAACGCTTAATTCCAAGATTTGGAATTTAAGTGAGCATGTAAGAGTATCGATTAGCTAGTTCCAAGTAAGGTGAATATTAATGTGTCTATCTCATTTTATTGAATAGGAATCTATTTTCAATATTCAAAGGAACCTATTAAGTAAAGCTTGCAGGTAAGTAGCTATGACCATGCTCCTTACACAAGTTCTTTTATGAAATGATGTTTCTCTCTTTTCAAATGTTCTTCTAAAGATAGAGTAAGTATGAAAATATATTATGTATAAGCCCTTATTGATAGCCCCTGTTAAGCATCCTACTACTTATAATTGTGTGTATGAAGTAAGGTAATGCATCATGAGATTTCTTATGCATGCTCTCTTTTAAATAACTAATGCCTTACTTATATATATGCATGGCATGGCATTAAACCTTTCTCGAAAATGCATATGCATCGGACTAAGGAAAGACAATGAATATGAATGAATGCAAAAGAAAGGAAAGAATGAAATGAATGTTCAATGTATGAAAATACGTAATGGCCACTTAAATGAAAAAGGGGTACCCAAATGAATGAATGGGCATATGGCAATGTCGGGTAGTAGTATCTGGTAGTGCACCCAATATTGCGCCCTAACGGAATGGGATTCCAACCCGCGGCCACGGGCGAATCCATTGGTCCAAAAGACCGCTAACCCTAGCATACGGGGCATAACAGTGTGCAATGGCCTAAGAAAATGAAAAGATAAAAAGCATAGAAAGCATGTTTATGCATGAAAGTATGGTTTATTTCCTAAGAATGTTTTATGCATGAAAGCACTACCAAGAATTTGCAAATGTTATGTATGCATGTTTTCAAAGAAAGTTTATGTGATTAATAAGTTAACAGCATGTTTATGTTTTAAACGTCCAGGTAATGATGAAGGAGCTGTGGAGCCCGGTACTGCTGAGGAGGGAAGGGCTAACGCTTGGGGTTCCCCGGTTCGTTGTTTGATGATGATTTTGGTTATAGCTTTTAGGATGGGTCCCATGTTGGGGACGTTTTGGGTTAATTACCTTAAACAATGTGGTTCCTTTTTGGATATGTTGTAACCTCTATGGTGGGGCGATGGTAATGGTGTGACCTCTATGGAGGGGTGATGGTAACCCCTCATATGATGGCTTGCCACCTTTTTGGTTGTATTGAAGGTACTGAGTCCCTTTTTATTTTGAAAACTAATTACATTGATGTTTGATTGATGGACTCTGAGAGTCCCCTTTTTTTTAGAAATGTTGAATCAAACATCTATTTGGTGTTCCATCCCTTTGATTAGAAACCCAGGGTACAAGCATGTCATGTCCGTGCGTATCCCAAGTTACTACTGTAGCGTAGAACAATAAAAAAAAAACATATAAACATTCCGTAACTATAATAATAATATATATATTCATACAGATGTAAAAATGAAGGAAAAATGAAAAAGAAAGGAAAGAAGAAGGTAAGCGTCCCGCCTCGCTCTATTTATTGGGGCGGGGTGGTGACATCTTGTGAAGGTCTAGCAAATTTGATATAATTACAACTTTTTTTTTGTTTAAACTTGAAGTTTAATAAAATTTATTAAGTACTGAAAGAATACAGATGACGTGGTACTCTAGTTCTATCACAACATGCTATGTAATTAAAGTTGTTTATGTAAGTATCAAACTTTACTATCATGACAACACATATATGATAGGATGTGAGTACGACTTGTCTGTGTTCCAATAATTCCAAATAATAACTCTTCTCTCACAATACATTTATAATAACAGCTTTATTAGTGTTACTGGGGAGGATCCCCCCTCCACTTGGTAGCCTCCCCATGTGCGGTGATTTTCCCCTCCATATGGGTGGGAATTTTCGCTATTGCTAGCCAGAAGCTACTTACTATTTGTTTTGCATATTTTATAGAAGATATAAAAAATATCATGCGGCTCTAAAGAAATTATATATAAGTCATTCTAAAATAAAAAGTAAAAATTGATGTCTCAAGCTCCCACTTTTTTTAAATTAAGGTCTTTAACTCTAAAACTTTGAAATCACATGGGTTTCTATTAAAAAGATTTATTGAGAACAAACAAACCTTCAAGTTGCAAAAGCTTGCAACATTTATACTCCCAAAAGACACTTTGCTTGATTGATATAGTTGGAACTAAACTGAAGGACATGAGATGATAAAAAAAAAGATACGTTAACACTCATACAACTGACAACACTAAAGTTACACAAATACATGGGATGGAAATGCTCTAATAATTTTAGCACTTATTTTCATTAATTATTATCCGGATAGTGTATAATCTTCAACTCTCAACTTTCAAGTTGGCAATGCACTTCTGGATGGCTCTAGGAATGTGCAATATTGGTCGATAACACTTTAGAAATCATTTCCATCGTCGGCCTTGATTGTGGATAGACATTTAAGCATTTCATGACAAGCTGTACAACTATTATAAGTTCATTCTCAACATGAACTGTTTGAAATGGAAGGTGTTGGTCCAACACATCTTTCACCTTTACGTTCTCCATAGCTAACAGCAATGATAGTGAGGAGATGAAATCACCTGGATGCTTCGCTCTAATGACTTCGATTGTCAATACCCCAAAGCTATACACATCACATTTCTCAGTTACCTTCATTGTATAAGCAAGCTCTACAAAGAAAAGAAATCAAGGAAAGATGGAAAAAATCAACACATATGCATACTTTTCTTTGATAGTACAATGAACTAATTACCTGGTGCAATATATCCATAAGTGCCTACAGGGGAAGTCCAATTGGATGAGTCTAGCTCCGAAAGCTTAGCAATCCCAAAGTCTAAACCATGAGCCTCAAATTGAGAATCTAGCAAGATTTTGCTACTTGATATGTCCCGATGAATAATTAGAGGGGAGCAATCATGGTACATATATGACAAGGCATATGCCACACCTTTAACAATATTCAATCTCTTACTCTAGCCCAATACTTTAGCAGCATCTTCGTTGTCCAAGATTAGGGACAAGCTGTGATGCCCCGACTCCCACGTACGAAAACGCGAGAATCGTGACGTTGGGATGATGACAACAAGGGTCACGCATCCCAACGATAAGTGCCAAGTGTGTGTACATGCAGAAAGAATACAACAAAAATGTAGACTAAGTACCAGAATTGTTGTAAGTACCAAAATTGTTTAATACAAATTCACTTAAACGTAGCGGATAATTTAAATACATCGACTAAGTACCAGAATTGTTTAATACAAATTCACTTAGAACAAAGCGTTTAAAGAGTAATATAATTATCCCATAAAACATAATAATTCCAAAAAAATATACATAATTTAACAAATGGGAAACAAATCCCAAACACGAGGAAGTGATCCCAAATCACTCCTCCGGCGGAGCCACATCCTCAGGCTCAACATCAGCATCATTTGCATCAAAATCTACGATACTATAAAACGGTACCACTAGTAAGTAATAATCCAAACAACACACGAGATAAAAATGCATTAATGCAACCAACAACCATGTGTGCACATGACGAAACACGAATGTGACCCAAAAACCTCATTTTTCCCGAAAATGATTATTTTCCAACGCATGCCAAAAATCCCATTTGACCCAAAACACGCCATGAATATCCGCCATTTTTCTAGAAAATGGCCTACACATAAACCAACCATTTATCGGACATTGTAGGCGGGAATCACAGTCGGGGCTATACCACCATCCCTACAGTTCCTTTCCACACAAGGAGTACGTATCAGAGCACTATAGGAGGGAATCACAAGCAGGACTCTACCACCATCCCTGCTTGCCACCATCCTTACCGCATGCACCGTAGGCGAGAATCACAGGCGGGACTATATCACCATCCCTGCATACCACCATCCCTACAGTCTCTTTTCTCTCTCTCAAACCGTTCAATCCAATCATTTCAAACATACCCAAAATCATCTCTCACATGAAAACCTAGCTTTCAAATATACACATGAACATGTATGCAATTATGCGAAAACCCAGTTTTCATTTACAAACATGAACATGCATGCAATTATGCAATGTACAAGACACAACACAAATATTCAACAGCCAACAAATCCCCGCATAATCCAATCACACAACAACTCCATCCTCCAATCCAACCGACCCCCTTACTCCTTAGACTCAGTCTGGCACAACCAACCAGTTCACAATAAATATGAGTTAGCGCAAAAATACATTTAAATCTCAAACGTTCTTTGGAAAAATACTTATAGCGCTATAATATAATTTTCGAAGGATCGCGAAGGTGCTAGAAGTGGTGGTACAGCCACACAATAGTATATTTTGGACTATGGCCGGGGGCCTCAAAAACTCAACTTTTGAACGGGGACAAATGAAGACTCGGGATGGCTAGGGAAAGGCTTATGGGTATTGGTAAAGCTAATGGTGGTGGTGGTTGGCTGTGGGTGGCGGCGCACGGAGGAGATCGGCCAACTTTGAGGAAAAGAGGCATTGTGAGACTGAGGGAAAGTGAGGGAAGGTGGAGCCACCACTGGGGGTTGGGAGGCCAGGGGAGACTAGCCAGGGATAGGGGGAGCTAATGGTGGTGGTGCGGTGGCCAATCGACAGAAAGAGGAGAAAATCGTGGGGCTAGGTGAAATTCATGGGAGCGGACGGCGACAAGTTAGGGGTTGAGCTTGGTGGGGGATAATGGTCAATGGGAGGGGAAGTTGTGGTGGGGGTGGTGGTGGCGCCATTGGGTGGTGCAGAAAATGCACAACCTAAATGGGTTCCACACGGCCAGTAGGGAGAGAGAGAGAGCATGGGGAAGGGAGGCTGGGGTGGGGGAGGTCGTGGGTTGGGCGATGCCGCAAGACGGTGGCGCACGGGGGCGCTGGGTGGAAGTGGAGAGAAACACACGAGAGGGAAAGAGAGGGAGAGGGTGTCGTGTAATACCTCCATCCTACTACATAGGTTCTTACATCATTTCTTTAATTTAATTTCTTAAGTTAAATATTTTTTAGATAAGATTTTTTATGATTTTAATATTTATTATTTTATTTTAAGTTGTGTGCTCTTATATTTTATGTGGGTCATTAAAATAACCTAAGGGAATATTTTTAGATCTTATAATATATTTACCTTAAGCCCTTACCTTTTTATTTAATTGAAGGAGTGGCCCAAACCTTCTCCACCGTAGGATGAGCATCTGAGAAAAATATCTCCCAAGCCTTAATCTACACCGTCCGTTCCTTTAGCTTCCAAGGGAAGCTTTGACTTATTTCTCCCATGGGCAACCGACTTCCTCCATAAGCCAATCGGGTCTCTTTCCTTCTCCTTCTTCTCCTACACACCACTTTCGACTTCCAAAGAAAGCTAAGAAAAATCTCCTTCAAGCCATAAGGTGTGGCCATTTCTAACTACACGAAAAGGACCCTTTCAGCTCCTCTAGCACCGACCGAACACCTCTCTTCCTTTCTCCAAGCCGATTCTCTTCTCTCTCTCAAGCTTGGGTTTTAGTTGAATCTTCTTTCAAGAGGATGAAATTTGTGGCTTGGTTCCTTGGATTTCTTCTCCTTCAGTTCACAACTTGCTGAGCTAGGTAATACTCTGTTTTTCTCTTGATTTCTTGTGAAATATGGAATCACTTTTAGTGGGTTAAGCATTATACTTGAGGGTTTTGGAATTTCTGTGCAAGCTGATTCTTGTGTAGTATTTTCTGTGCTGATTTCCTCTTTGTTCTTCCTATTTCGTGTCTTATCTAAGTGAAGTTGGATGGAGAGATAATAGTGTGGTGTGTGTGTGTGCCGAACCATGCTATGTTTTCTGGAAAATTCCAGCCGTGAGTGTGCCCTGTTCTGGGTTCCAGTCGTGTGTTTGCAAGGCACCTTGTGGTAGTTTTTCCTTGTATTTTATTTAATCAAGCTAAGCCATGATTTAATTCTTGTTAAGTCATGCCTTTATGTGTTACATTGATGGAGTTAAAGTTATGATTTTTAAGCATGTCTTTCCTATTGAACTTATGGCCTAAGTAAGCTACTAAGGATTTTAGTTTAAGCTAGTAAGTTAACTTGGAAACCTTGAGCTTGCCTTGTGCTATACCCATGTTTTGTGATCTGTTTTTAGAAGATAAGAGATGTTTTCCTAAGCCTCTTACATCCTTAATATGGTTTATTTATGTAGTTGAAGTTTGGGTTAAGTAAAGGATGTTTTAAGAGCATGAAAGTGCAAAGACCATTGGTTGTCCAAGAGTTTCAAAATTTTCTACTATGCTTTTGTTGGAACTTAAATCAGCCCAATCCATCCTTTTGTTCAATCTTTCCTTAGCTCAATTAAAGATGAATCTTGGTATGAAAAATCATTGAAAAAGAAATGATAAAATCAACCCTCTTGTAAGCATTGGCCCTTTTGTTGAAAGTACCTCCCATGTGATATTGTAAAACTCTCAAATGCCCATTTTCATGAAAATTTCCATATTTGAAGTATCTTCTTGTTTCTTTCCCCTTTCAAGTAAATTCCTACCAATTATGTAATTTAAACCATGATTTCCATCCATCCTTTATGCAGAAAACAATGACCCTTTTAAAAGGAACAACCAATGGGTAATGTGCTTTCATGAGTCTCTTTAAATAGAATAGGATGAGGATTCTAATGTTGTGACTTAATGCCATGCTTGGTGGGTAGATAAACGAGTTAAGGAAACACTTAATTCCAAGATTTGGAATTTAAGTTAGTATGTAAGAGTATCGATTAGCTAAGTTCCAAGTAAGGTGAATATTAATGTGTCTATCTCATTTTATTGAATAGGAATCTATTATCAAGATTCAAAGGAACTTATTAAGTAAAGCTCACAGGTAAGTAGCTATGATCATGCTCCTTACACAAGTTCTTTTATAAAAGAATGTTTCTCTCTCTTTTCAAATGTTCTTCTAAAGATGGTGTAAGCATGAAAATATATTATGTATAAGCCCTTCTTGATAGCCCCTGTTAAGCACCTTACTACTTATAATTGTGTGTATGGTATAAGGTAATGCATCATGAGATTTTTATGCATGCTCTCATTTAAATAGCTAATGTCTTATTTATTTATATAGCATGACATGAAACCTTTTAATAAAAGCATATGCATCGGACTAAGGAAAGACAGGTAGTAGTATCTAGTAGTGCACCCAGTACTGCTCCCTAACGAAATGGGGTTCCAACCCGCTGCCACGGGCGAATCCATTGGTCCAAAAGACTGTTAACCCTAGCATACGGGGTGTAACAGTGTGCAATGGCCTAAGCAAGTGAAAAGCTAAAAAGTCTAAAAAGCATGTTTATGCATGAAATGTATGATTTATATTCTTATGGATATTTATGCATGAAAGCATTGTCAAGAATTTGCAAAGGTTCATGTGTGCATGTTTTCAAAGAAAGTTATGTGATTAATAAGTTAACATCATGGTGTACTGCTTACTGAGTATTAGACTCACTCTTGTGTTTATGTTTTAAACGTCCAGGTAATGATGAAGGAGTTGTGGAGCCCAGTACTGCTGAGGAGGGAAGGGCTAATGCTTAGGGTTCCCCAGTTCGTGGTTTGATGATGTTTGGTTATAGGTTTTAGGTTGGGTCCCATGTTGGGGACGTTTTGTGTTATTTCCTTTAAACAATGTGTTACCTTTTGGATGTGTTATAAACTCTATGGTGGGGCGATGGTAATGGTGTGACCTCTATGGAGGGGTGATGGTAATCCCTCATATGATGGTTTGCCACCTTTTGGGTTTGTAATGAGGGGACTGAGTTCCCTCTTGTTTAAAACTAATGGCGTTGATGTTTGGATGACGGACTCTAAGAGTCCCCCTTTTTAGAAATGTTGAATCAAATGTCTATTAGGTGGTGCATCCCTTTGATTAGAAACCCAGAGTGCAAGCATGTCATGTCCGCGCATATCCCATGTTACTACTGTAGCGTAGAACAAAAAAAAAATATATATATATAAACATCCCATAACTGTAATAATAATATACATATACAGATGTCAAAATGGAAGGAAATGAAAGAAGAAGGTAAGCGTCCCGCCTCGCTTTATTTATTGGGGCGGGGTGATGACATGTCGCGCGGGAGAGTAGAGGAAAAAGAAGGAGAAAAAGAAAGAGAAGAAGAAAAAGAAAAGGAGGGAAAAAGAAAAAAAGGAAAAAGAAAAAGTAAGGGGAAAAAATGAGGTCCAATCCTCACAACTTGGGTTGTAAAATTGATCCGATGAAAATAATTTTAAAACGACAATTTGAATAAACTAATTTAAACATAGTGACTAAATAGAAATAAAATAATTAAATCCAATAATAAAAATTTAAAATAAAGAGCAATTTAAATAATGAACAGTAATTAATAACAAGAAAACACATTGAATTAACAGTTAAAAATCTTAAAATAATACCATGTAAATAATCTAAAATTTAAAATAAGGACCCTCACAATTCTAAGAAATGCAATAATTACTTAGTCAAAATACACGTAAATATGGGGTATCACACAAGCTACCCCTCTCTAGATACTGACAAACCAAAAAGGAATGTTGCACATTGGAACAGAAACCATAAAGTTTGACAATGTTTCGATGTCGTATGTCTATCAATGCCCTTGTCTCATTCAAGAACTCCTTTTTAAATCTATTCTCACAAACGTCATGTAGTGGTTGATTGAATTTCTTTACAGCTATGGCAGGTCCTGAAGTTAGCTCTGCTTTATAGACGATTCCATGTCCTCCTTTCCCAATGCAGTATAGAGCATCAAAACCATTGGTCACTTTTATGATTTCATCATACAAAGTTCTTCCATTGAATTGTAATATTGAAAGAAATTCTTGACCCTCAATCTTGTTTTGTTTGGGTTCTAGATATGTCCTTCTTTGCTTAAAGAGAAAAACCCCAAGGAAAGAAAGTAGAACAGAAATTGCTCCTAAAAGAGGGAAAACGAGAAGAAACACGACTGTGTGTCCCCTTTTTGAGCTATGTTTGTTTATCATGGAAGCATTGCAAGGTTGTAGTCCCGTAACATTACCACACAATCCCTTGTTCCCTTGTAATGCTTCTACAAGAGCGTTTAGAATTGCATTACTATTGGGAATGGGACCTTGCAACTCATTGTAGGATATGTTGATATACCACAAGCCATGCATTTGTTTGAATGCTTTTGGAATGAAAACAGAAAGATAATTGTGGGAGAGATTTAAGATCACTAAGCTCTCCAATTTGTTAATTTCCAATGGTATCTCTCCATCTAAAGAGTTATAACTTATATCTAATTTGGAGATATGAGATAAGGTTAGGAGGTGGGCTGGAATCCCTTCGCTAAAATTGTTGTGGCTTAAATTCAAGTCGATCAATTTCACAAAGTCCCCGAAATTACTTGGAATTGACTTACTCAGCTTGTTTGAAGATAGGTCAAGATATTCAAGATTTGTCAATGATCCAAATTCAAAAGGAATAGCACTAGAGAGTTGATTGCCATAAAGAAACAAAATAACAAAGTTGCTCAAATTGCCTAAAGCAGAAGGGATGGAACCGACTATGTGGTTGTTGTGAAGAACAAGTTCAATTAAAAGGTTTAGGCGCCCTATTTCTTCAGGAATGGAGCCGTTTATGTTATTCTGTATAAGGTGGAGGACCTTAAGATTAGTTAGCTTTTCAATTTCTGGTGGGCTTTTGCCTCAAAATTGATTAAAGGACAAATCGAGATATTCGAGTTTTGACAGGTAGCTAATTTGAGGTGGAATTGTCCCAAGAAGAGTGTTATTATAAAGAACAATGTACGCAAGATTTGGAAATGACAAAAAAGAAAATCCATGAAGCATACCTTGTAAGCTATATTCGGTCAGGTTTATTTTGATGACGCTTCCAGCAAGGTTGCAGGAAATACCAAGCCAATTGCAAGGTGTAACATCCCGCTCCTTTCTTTCTTCTGACGTAAGCAAATTCCAGATATGGAATTTATTATGAGGAAGAGAGGACATAACTGTCCGCTCTTCTCTAGTGTTTGAGAGCCTCGTTATGCAGGCCCCTGATGGCGTGTTTTTAAAGATATTATGTGATTTCTAAAGCTAGTTTTGTGTTTTAAAGTTATGAGTATTTTAAATGGGATATTCCCATCGCTATTTGACTAAGTAATATTTTAAATAACTCAATTATAGTATCTTTCAAGAGCTCCAAAAATATTATAATCGTGGAAAATCATTTTATTAAATGATTTCAGTTATTTAAAATATTACGTGATTGAAATTATGTTGGAAGCTTTAAATTAATTTAATGGTTTTAGTCTCTTAAATATATTAACTAAGACTTCATCATTTTATTAATGATGAAAGAATATTATTTTAAATAATATTCTATCTTAATTCCTCTCAGTGCTTTTAATCAAGTTAATGTCTATGCGTTTCAAATCAGTGTTTAAGGTCCACTGTTAGATCGTTTTGGAGATCCCTAGATGATGGGTTTTAGGATAAGACCCCAGCCCTCTCTCTTTCTCCCTCACTTTTCCCCAGCCCTCTCTCTCTCTCTCTCGGCTTGCCCAGTACGCCTCCTCCCTCATGCCAGATCCACTCCACTGCACAGCCTGGCGCCGCCGTGAGCCGGCAGGCCTCACCGTCACCACAGTCAGCTCCACCTCCCTCCGGTGAGCTCCCCCATCCCACTCTCTCTCCCATGCTCTCCCTTTCTCTCTCCTGGTTGTGTAAGCCCGAACGGGCTTGATGTTGTTGCACCGCCTTGCGCCGCCCAACGGCGCCACCACCTCCACGGTAGCTTTCCCTTCCACCGGCCATCCTCCTCCAGCAAGCTCGGCCCCCATCTCGCTACCTTCTGCCCCCACGAAGTCCACCAAGCCGCACGGGTTTCTTCACCTCCACCGCCGTACGCCACCACCCACGGCGTCTAACCACCATTCTAGCCACCCATAGCCCCGATCCACCACCCATGCATGTCCATTCTCTCTCACTCTCTCACGGCCTCTTTCCCTCTCATGCACGGGTCGCTCTCCTATCCACCGCCTTGCCACCTCCACCGAGCCACCATGGCTCCACCAGCAGCCTCTTAAGTCTCTCCATGGCTAGCCATGACCAGCTAAGCTTCCCCCTTCACTTCATGCCATGAGACACACGGCTTATCCCATCGACGGTATAACTCTCTATCTCTCGTTATTTATGTTAGATGCTAGTTAGTTGACTAAGTTGTGGATTGTGCTGTGTAACGTGAAGTGTTGGGCGTAGTTGGGAAGTGTGCTATGTAGTGTTGTGGATTGTGCTGAGAAGTGTGGTTGTGGTCTATGTACTCTAAGAGTAATGTGGCCTGTAGTCTGAGGTGATGAGTGTCGCCTTGTAGTCGGCTTATGGACTGGAGTATGTGCGAAGTGGTTGGAAAGTATCAGAGTAATGCAGCGGAAGCATGACTGGGTAACATTATGAAGTGACATGGTCAATCATGGAGTCGTGCTGTGATGATTTAGGATGTATGTCAGGTGACGTGACAAGGTCACGGTGTAGCTTGGGAACAGTCTCTAGCTATATGGTTTGACATAAGGTGTAGTTATAAATGGAGTCCTATCATGTTAAGTGTTGGGATGAATTGTCAAGAGGTACGGGTAGCCTGAAGAGTCATGATAGCTGGGTAAGAGAAGGTTGGTATCAAGTATAGTGCTTCTCGTACGAACCTGTGGCCAATGTATTATATGTTGGTCTTAGATGATAAAGGTATAAGGTACGTGTGTGTTCTAGCTAAACACATGTGTCAGACGGATTTACCATATATAATGGCTAATCTGTCCTAAGCATGGTTACACGGTGCTTAAGCCTCAAAGTGGTTTAGAGCTGTGTGACTTGTATGGATGGTCATGAGGATTAGAGTGAGCTAAGATACATGAAGGTAATGACGAGTGTACTATCTAAGGATGGGATGTGTGACCTAGTCGGTCTGAGTCATGCGTCAGAACGTGGTTAATAAGAAGAATAAGAAAGAGGTCTTAGTGTCTTAATCCTAAGGTGAATCATGAGTTCACCCTAGCGAGTAAGCACTCAAAGTAGAACATTAAGGTTGAAAAAGGTAGTGACCGTAAATGAGTCCCCAAAGGTTTTATCATAGTAAGAGACATGAAAGAGCATGGAATAGAAGGAGAGTGTTCTAAGTAAAGCGTAGCTCTATTTCTAGTTCAATTGCTTATGTACTAGATAGAGAATAACGCTAAGGTTATGTGTATGCATGCAGGTTGCCATCTGACAAGCGCATGAATGTACTGCATGGTATGAAAGTAGCATGGAGTCCAGGTAAGTATTATGTTTATATGCTTCTAGAGTTTTCTAAAAGATACAAAAACGAAAATGAACTGCCTTTTCTTTTGAAAACGAAGTAAAAGAAATTCGTTTCCTTGAAAAGGCCCTACGAGGCGAAAGAGAACGTTTTCGAAAGACAAGCTAAGCAAGACGTTTTAAAGTATAAGTATGTAAGACCCTCTTTGGTAGCCCCTTTTCACGCAACCAAAGTATTAGTTGTATGCATGTGAATGGATGATTATATGCAGTATCTATTGTATGTATTTTCAACGAAAAGACATGGTATGAAAGATGATTTTCGGGCTCGAGCCCCCAAACAACGTTTTCTCATGAAAAATATGTTTTCTTATGAAGATGTTTTCTATGAAATGACTGTAACATAAAAAGAAAAGAAAGGAATGAAAGCTCATGCTCATGAAATGGAATGAATGAAAGCTTCAGCTCTTTAGAGCTGACATGAATGAATGGATGAAATGAAAGAAAGGCATGAAAGCATGAATGTATGAAGATACGTAACGGCCATATGAATGAAAGGGGTACCCAATGAATGAATGGCCAAATTGCAATGCCGGGTAGTAGTATCTGGTAGTGCACTCAGTGCTGCACCCTGACAAAATGGGATTCCAACCCGTGGCCATGGGCGAATCCATTGGTCATAGGGCCGCTAACCCTAGCACGCGGGGCTTAACAGTGTGCACTGGCTTATGAAAGTGAAAAGAAAAGCAATGTATGAATGCATCGCATTCTTCAAGAAATGAAGGCACTGACGAGGGAAACTTTTTACAAAAAGAAAACCATGTTTAAAGAAGAAAATCCCGTCTAGTGATGTTTACAAATGAATGCATGTATGCATGTACGTATAGTATGTATAGAATGATAAATGCATAACTGAAAACCTATGTTTCTATATTTTAACGATATAAAGTAATGCTTACTGAGTATTTGACTCATTTTAGTTTTTATGTGTGCCCCTCCCCCCACAGGAAGCTAAATGAGCAGTACGCTTCAGGACGGACACTGCCCAAGGGGAAGAGCACGAAGGTCTAGGCATAAGGGTTTTAAATGTATGAAAGGTCTTTTTATTTTAAGATTTATGTTTTCCGCTGTAAACCTCTCTTGTTCTAAAAGCACATTTTATTTTATAACGTAGAGTCTTGCACCCTGGGAATGGAAGTAAAATATTTTAAAATCGAACAGTAATTCCTGTCGTCCTTTCTAAAATATTTTTAAAAGCACCCACCATAAGAACGAGCGTTACACCAGGATTCCTAATTTGGTTTAGATTGGAAGAAGAAACTGAAGTCCATTAAGATAAGTGAGATTGGGACTCGTTTTGAAGGCTGATTTTCCATGTAAGAAGAGCAGTAGCTTCTTTGGAAAAATCAGAAGCAAAAGCAGCTTCCAATGAATTAGGAACCAACTAAGCAAATAGGACAAAGTTGATGAGAAGAGAAAATACTTTCTTAATGGTTAATGATCCCATTGTTTTTGCTTGTCGAGCGTATGATACTTGAGAGCTTTATTTATAAGTAATCTTGTATGTGCCACCTTTTATCAATCGAAAGTTGAATAAATTGAATAAATATTGCTAGAATATTATTTTTTAATACTATTATTATTTTAAAATTTGAAAAAGTAGAATTGTTTATTATATTTTGTGTGAGAATTTGAAAAATTGTAATGATGAGATGAAATAATACTTCTTGTATCGAAATAAGGCCTTAAGACATTGTTTGGATTTAGAAACCATCTAAACTCATCTCATCTCATATAATCATTATAACTTTCCCAGACTCCCACACAAAATACAGTAAACAATTCAACTTTTTCAAATCCCAAAATAAAAATAATATTCTAACAATAATTTATTCAACTTTCATTTGGTCTCAATTCACTATCCAAACCTCCTTGAATTATACAAATATTTATTAATAATTTAATACTATCCAAAAAACCTAAATGATAATCAATAAGGCTGCATTTGGATGTTGAGTTGAGCTCAGCTTTTTATGAATAGTAGTGAGTTGAGCAGTGGAAGGAGTTATGTAGGGTCCATCTAAATTGAGTTTAAAGTGTGTTTGCATGTTAAGATGAGTTTAATACTTTTCATGAGAAGTTGAAAAAGGTTGTGGGTCCCACATATAAATATGTGTTAAGTTGGAAAAAGTTGTGGGTCCCACATGTAATGAGGTTTTGAGTTGGGATGAATTTTGGATGTTTAGATGTTAGACTCAGCTTAAAATTAAACTGAGCTCAACTGAGTTTTGCAACTAAACGCACCTTAAATATTGTAAGATTCACCTTATATATTTATTTTTCTCCTATTTTAGGTACAAATCAAATTTAGCTGATAATTTAAGGTTGGGGCCACTTATCCCATTCTTCCTAGTACATTTAGGCCCAGTTTGGATTTAAAAGTCCTCCATTTCATTTCAACTCACTATCCAATTTCAATTTCTTGTTGTCTGCAGTTCATGTTTGGAAATTCTTTTCTACTAGATTCCACACGTACAGTACATTCAACTTTCCAGTCACGTCAAGGAATGGGAAAATGAAAATGTGTACCCTGGGAAGGTAAGTATTGCTTTTACGAAATCTCGTTGAACTCTTGTGGTTCACAATGATACTAATCTAAGTCTTGATATAAGTCACTATATTTAAGCAGAGAGCTTGAGAGAAGACTCCACCGCAAAGTTCATACGTTTTCCCACTAGAAACACAAATGACAGGATCTCATTTAGGTTCGAACAAAAAGATAAGAGGAAGTTTCCCTAGTCAAGAGAATCTACCAAATAACTACTAGGTTTGGATACAAAAAGCATTTAGGACTGGTTTGATTACATAAAATTAAACTATCTCATCTCATCTCATATAATCATTACAATTTTATCAAATTCACACACAAAATCTAATAAACAATTCCACTTTTTCAAATTCTAAAACAAAAATAATATTATAACAATATTTTATTAAACTAATTTCAACAAAACATCTCATCTAAACTGCATAACCAAACATAATCTCATTGCATTTCATCTCATCTAATCATTATAACTTTTTTTAAATTCTCACATAAAATGCAATAAATACCTCAACTTTTTGAAATCCAAAAAGAATAATAATATTAAAAAATAATATTTTAATAATATTTAATTCAACTTTTAAATTTCATTTCAATTCTTTCCATCTCAACTCATTATTCAAACTTCCCCTTAGACTTCCGCTCTGTTAGTTTTGTTGTATAATGATTTCTCTGTAAATAGCTTTTATGTTGTTTTGGTATTTGTATGTGCTTGAAAAAGTCAGTTAACGAAAAACGATTTTACTCAATGAATTATAATATGACGATCGAACTAATACGATCACACCCACTCCAGAAATACCGTTCATTTATTTATTTATTTAAAAGAGCCAGTAGCCACACACATAGAGGCCCCGTCCCAAATTTATAAATAAGCCCTTAATTATGGCAGAGGAAAACCATGGTAAAATCATTACACTTGGGGACATATAAGATAAAGCAGTATATACTAACCCAAAAACCAAGTGTCAAAATAAGCCAAAACCAAAACAAATTCTAACAAGCCTAAGCCAAGAAAAATAAAAGAAAACCGCAATTCAATCATAAATCAACATGAAGCCATCAAAGACATAAATACGTAAATGTGAATCAACGTGACATAAATAATGCAAACAGACCAACCTGAGGCAATGTGAATGCAAATCAACGTAAACGTAAAAACTCAACTGACCACATTAACGTAAACGTAAACACTTGACGTAAAACGTAAACTTAGTTGACCACAATGTAGCCATAAGTTAAATCCTATGGATGCGACTATGCACCTCTACAATAGGAATTTGGCACCTCTGAAGGATATCAACATGTGCAATATTTAATATTTTCTTTCTTCTCATTTTGATATATATATTCCTGAACCAAAACAGAATCTACTCCCAACACGCTCGGATTGACATCTTTCTATCCTCCATGCATGATCTAGACTGCCGAATCCAAAGAATCCATATAATAAAAACCAGGGTGATGCCTCTTAAATGTTCTAACTGCGACGACCTTCTTCCTTCAGAAACCCAATTCCACAACCTTTCTCTCCAGCTTTGCTGCTAAATTCAACTCCCAACATGTTCGAAGCCTTTCTCCACAGCTGCATTGCAAAATCCCCCTCCCCCAATACGTGATCCATCGTTTCAATCCTCGGCTGCTCACAACATACACATGCCGAACATAAGGAAATACCCAATCGTTGAATATTGATATCTACACTCAAAGCCCCTTGTAATCCTTTACAGCATACAAAAGAAATTCTGAGAGGAATACCAGGATCCCAAACAGCATTTGCCAACCAAACTTGCTCATTTTTTGTTCTGCATAACTCCCATCCAGCTTTAACAGTGATATTCGAATTATTTGAAGGCTTCCAATATACCTTATCTTCCAACTCCAGCCTACCCAACTTCACCTTCAAACAAATATACTGAGCCTTCTCTCTACCTATCATCTCCGTGAGTCGTTGTTCCTGCCACTCTGTTCCTATAATCATTTCCCGTAGTAGTAGTTTTGGTTGCTCTATAACTCGTACCTGCCTGCCAAGAATGCCCAGTCCAGACCAATTCTCCCACCAAAAAGGAATTTGTACTTCATTTATTTGCCACCCTGATTGTTCCATGACAGCCACAAAACATGATGCAGTTGACTTCCATAAGGGGGAGGAATTCCACTTAGCCACTTCTTGAACTAGATGACTTTTTTACAATACTTTTCCCTCATGAATTTTGCCCATAAAGAGTTACCATAGAGTACATTCCATGCTAATTTCCATCGGATTGCCTTCTGCACCTCCTATAAATCCTGAATGCCTAATCCTCCCTCTTGTGTTGGTTTAGTGATTTTTTTCCAAGACACCCAATGTTTTTCACGGTGCTCTTCCATGCCTCCCCAAAGAAAACCAGCAAAGATTGAATCAAGTTTTCTAATGACCATTTTTGGCACATCCATTACTGACATAAGATGAAATGGTAAGGTAGAAGGTACATGTCGGATCATCACAATACGTCCCCCTGCTGATAATAGAATACATTTCCACCCATCAAGCTTTGCTTGAACTTTATTAACAATATTCTCAAAACAACGCCCACCAATCATAGATGAGAGCCTATAGGAATACCCAGGTATGTACAAGGAAACTTCCCAAGTCCATAACCGGTGATCCTTTGAAAACATTTTTTCCTTGCATATGAAATGCGAGAGGAAAAATAAATGGCCGACTTATCCGTATTCACCTTTTGTCCCGACCACATAGAGTAAGTATCTATAACTTCCATTAGCCCTTTTACCGATTTTTGATCCCCATTTAAGAACATCATCCCCATAAAGTACATGAGATACCTATGTTTTCATTCTAGGAATTGAGAAAAGCTCGATTTTCTGATGTTCGACTGCTTACTTAACCAACCTTGTGAATACTTCCTCTGCTAGAATAAACAAATATGGCGAGATAGGATTTCCCTGCCGAATACCTCTGGATGATTGAAAATACCCTCGATATGTTCCATTAAGCATCACTGAGAAGCTACAATTCTATAAACAATTTTTTAGAATAACCACAAACTGATCTGAAAAACCATAAGCAGTTAAAGCCTCCCAAAGAAAATTCCATTCCAGCCTATCATATGCCTTCATCATATCTAATTTCAGCATATATTTCCTCCCCTTGTCTTCCTATTTAGATTACGCAGTACTTCTTGAGCCAACAATGCATTCTCAAAAATACTAAGCCCCTTAACAAACACACCTTGCTCTTTTGAAATAATGCTAGATAATAACGGCCTCATTCTTGCAACTATAATTTTTGAAAAACACTTATAAATTACCAAACATAGGCTAATTAGCTGAGATTTAGCAAAACTACCTGGTTTGTTTGTTTGGGAATAAGGACTAAAACAGTTGAAGTATAATAGGGACCCACCAAAACACCTGAAAAAAAATTCCTTAGCCACATTAAGAATATCCTTACCAACAATATCCCAACATGAGATGAAGAAACTGGACCCAAATCCATCAGGCCCCGGACTACTATCTTCTGGAATGGACTTCATAACTGCTAAAGTTTCCTCCATGCCTGGCCCCTTAACAAGAAAAGAATTCTCCTCCTCTGTAACAGTAGGTTGCACCAGCTGACATATTTCTTCTTTTATATTTTTTTGACCTTCCGATTTCAACAGTTTCTAAAAAAGCTCTATTGCTCCATCATGCATCTCAACGGGGGATTGAAGCACCTACCCATCTTGCATCTCCATTCGGCCTACCCACGCTTTCCTTATATGATTCCTGGCCATACCATGAAAAACTTTGGTATTCGCATCCCCTTCCTTTATCCATTTTTCCTTCGCCTTTTGAGCCATGAATATTTCCTCTCGATGCAGCCAGTCATGCAGACTTTTACGAGCTTCCTGTAACAATTTGTCATCCTCTACAGCACCCGACTGTATCACCTTGCCTTCCAATAAAATTATCCGATCTTCCCACTCCTTTCTGGAAAATATTGCCAAACGAATTTCGATTCCACTCCTTTAGAGTATGCTTTAGATGCTTCAACTTGGCAGCCAAGTTCAAAAGCCCCTCAAACTTTGTAGGTTCTACCCAACTCTTTGTAACCATCTCTCTGAACTGCGTATGTGTATTCCAAATACGTCGGAAGAAAAAAGGCCTTGGTTAGTAAAACTGTCTAGCATTTGAAATCCTAACGTGTAATGGACAATGATCTGAGGTGTTTCTAGCCTAAACAAAAAGCTTCACCGCAGGATACCTCCGTATTAATTCTTGATTAACAATTACCCGTTCTAGCTTAGCCCATATTCGACCTCTTCCTCCTTGCCCATTACACCATGAGAATCTTGAACCCTCTTCTTGAATCTCCATAAGCCCACAGTTCATTATACTATTGTTAAAATCATCTTTAAGTCCCTGAGGCTTTAAGAGACCCCCTACTTTTTCATGATCATATCAAATGACATTAAAATCACCCCAACCACCCACAGAATATCATGCCTTTGAACTGATTCTAAGTCTCTCCAAAGTTGCACTCGCCCAGATTGGAAACAACTCGCATAGATAAAGGATATTAACATCTCCCTCTCACCTTTTTATACAACCCAGAAACCTGTTGCTTAGAGCTAGAAATAATTTGCATATCAACATCCTTCTGCCACAAAACCCAAATCTTGCCTTCTTGTTGATAGTTAGTCATTTCTTAATTAGACATTCAACCGCAAAAGGTTCCAAGATGGCCAATACTTATGGTTTTATCTCAAAAACATGCTTCTGTTGCCAAAGCCTTGCGTCGCCGCTGCCCATCACACTAAGTTGTGCGCGCATCGATTTTGTGATCTATGAATTTTTCTCGCCTTCCATTCCTTGAATGATTCGAGATGAAATCTGATATTGTTGATAATAGGGCTTGTTAACCATTCTTGGATTGGAGAAGAATTGTTGATGGCTTGTATAGTAACCTTTGAATCACCTTCAAGGATTATCCTTTCCATCTTCATGAATTTTGCTTCTTTGATAGCCATTAAGGCTGCAGCTGCCTCTCCCATATTAGGAGTAACTTTGTTTATAAGATCTGTTTTTGCAAAGATTAGTTCTCCATTAATACCCCAACAAAGAGAAGCAAGAATAGAACCCTCTTTTCTTGTGGCTACATCGAAGGATATTAAGTGAGTAAAAATACTATTTATGATCAGTATAGTAGCATACTCTTTATTATTATTATTAAAATTCATCATGCCAGTCATAGCTCTGTTTTAGTACCAGTTGGGCATGACTTCTCATTTATGTGGCTAGCTCATAACCCAACGGGAGTCTTCTTTGTCAAGGGCTTGTGTTTCATTAGATGATTAGAGAATATTTATTATATTTTACTTATGAACCAATTATCTAATCCGTGAAGCATACCTTGTAAGCTAGATCAGTTGCCAATGTCTATTTTGACGACGCTTCTAGCAGGGTTGCATGAAATACCAAGCCAATTATTGCATGGATTCCTACTTTACGTTTAGATTGGAAGAAGAAACTGAAGTCCATGAAGAAAAGTGAGATTGGGATTCATTTTGAAGGCTGTTTTTCCATGTAAGAAGAGCAGTAGTTTCTTTTGAAAATTAGAGGAAAAAGCAGCTTCCGGAGAAGGAACCAACTGAGCATATAGGACAAAGTTGATGAGAAGGGAAAATACTTTCTTAATGGTTGATGATCCCATTATATTGTTTTTGTTTGTAGAGCAGCTTGCGTATGATACTTGAGGGCTTTATTTGTAAGCTATGATCTCTTAATTAACTTGAAACTTGAAAGTTATAATTGAGATATTATAAACACATAAAATGAATTATATAACATTTATATAATATAAAGAATTTAATACTATCCAAAAATTTATAAGGGAATCAATAAATATTGTTGGACTTGGTTCATATATTAATCTTTATCTTATTTTAGGTCTCGAATCCGGATCAAGTTAAGATAATAATTTCGTAACCACTTTAGTCAAATCATAACCAGGCCGCCTGCTAATAAAAGAAGACTATTTTCTTTCCGATGATCAGTGCGGCATTTTCTTTCTGCAGTTCTAATTTATTGAAGTCTTCATTCCATTTTCAGTAGATATATAGACATTTGTGGTTCATAACGTACGGTGTTAATTATATAAGTCACCATATTTAGGTAGACAACCTGAGAGATTCCACCACTGCAAAGTGAGTCAAAGTATTCGTTCTTGTCCTTATTATTCCCTAATTTTCTTTCTCAAATGTTTTCACCCAGCCAGAATTTGAAGTTAGGAGAAAATGCTTGCATGCTGCTGGTACAAGTCAATACTAGTGCGAAAAAGAGTGTAAGTCTATACATATTGTAAGGGGATTTTCCCCCTGCTGAACCCAGTGGGCCTGTGGATGAAAGCTAGGAGAATTAAATTTAAGACCAAAGGCCGAGCCCAGAACAAACAAAGTCTCCAACCTAGCCCATTGAAAGGATTCATTGGATTGAACCTCCAGGAGGGATGGTGCTGCAGGAAATTGGACTCGTTGATCTGAAGGCCCCTCGAATAGCGAACTCTCAAGTGCCCATCCGCATAGCAAGCTAATGTGTACGGAACCCTTGATCCACTGATAGGAAGGACATCAACGGATCACCAAGGATACAACTTAGGAGAAGGAAATTGAAAAACCACGTCGCATTAATGGCGCCATTACCTGGGCTACACACCACATTAATGACATCGCCGCAGAGCCATACCACATTAAAAGATTCTGACACAGGGAACAGTACGAAGGACATGGACTTGATGGGGGTAAGCACGATCTGTTCCCCCAGATTTATAGTATAAATAGCAGGTCTCAGGTATGAGGATACTCTCTCAGATGCTTAGACTCCTTAATTTATTTACAAACTTCCAAGAACATTTACTGACTTAAGCATCAGAGACTCTCAAGCCCTGAGGCAGCCCATTTTGAAAGACCTGAGTTGCTGGAGGTTGGCCCAAAGGTGTGCAAAACATGACATTAATAGTGGCGCCGTTTGTGGATCATTATATATCTTGCCTGCAACAACCCATTTCGGACAACTCAAAAGGGACATGAGGGACGCTATGGAAGCAAGGCTGAAGAACATGGAGGAATGGGTGACAAAGTTAACTAATGAAGTATAGACACTCCGTAAGGAAAATGAGGAACTCATAAAACCTTGGTAGGAGTGAGACGGTGGAGCAAAGTCTAGCAACAGTGAACATGCGAGGTCTCGGAACATGCAAGCTAGACCGAATAAGGAAGAGGAGCAGAAGAACATGCAAGATGAGCTCTGAAATCTTGAAAGAAAATATGAGGAGATAGCAAGAAAGGTGGGTAAATCGTCAACAGTGGACCAGTTGCTTATAAGCACTAGCCTACCCTACACAGAGGAGGTAATGGTGGTTCCCTTACTGCCAAAGTTTAGGGTCCCAGCCATGGAGATATATGATGGAGGAAGGGACCCTCTTGAGCACCTGAAAACTTTTAGGGCTCACTTGAAGCTGCATAGCTTCCCAGGTGTAATAGCGTGCAAAGAGTTTCTGATAACCCTGAAGAGGCCAGTACGCATATTGTTCAGGCCACGGGTACCTAGATCGGTGGATAGTTTTGGCGAGCTGGCCAGAATGTTTCTGACTTAGTTCATGTCGAGTTGAAGGAGGCAACGTCCAACAGTGTACCCGTCACCATCAAACAGGCAGAGGACAAAAGCTTGAAATCCTACTTATCCCGGTTCAACAAGGAGCGCATGACCACCGACGACAAAGACGAGAAGATAACATTGGCGATGCTTCTGAGACGAGTTTGGCCACGGTCCCAATTTATGGCTGAGATGGCAAGGAGGACTCCGGTGATGTTGTGAGAGTTCATGGACCAGGCCGACAACTTCATCAATGTTGAAGACACTCTTTGAGAGTTGATGGAGCCAAGAAGAAGGAGTTGGAATGGGTGGAGAAAAGGACGAAGGTCACGACAAAAGCTAAGCCCTATGAGAAACCAGAGAAGAGCTCCCAAGAGAATAAGCGGGAGGAAGTCCCAACAAAGGGATTGGGACCTCGGTACGATTGGCCAACATTCACCATCCATGAGGTTGACACCATCGCAGCACGAAGAGAGGATGACCAGGGAATAGTGCACCGTTATTGCACATACCACAGGTCCACCTTGCACAATACTGAGGGTTGCTTCTCCCAGCAAGGTAGGAGGGAATATGCAAAGCAAGAAAGGCAACGTCACCCCCCGGCTCAGAGATTGGAGCGGGAGAGAATGGGAAGGTCGAGAGAAAGGAGCAGAGATCAAGGAAACTGGTAGAGGAGGGAAGATAGCCTCCAGCGCAGGAACCACAACAAGTTCATCTTCGCTCCCTATCGAGGCTGGAACCTCCACTTGGGGAAATTCGAACCCTAGTAGGAGGATTTACATACAGGAGTGTTTCCTCCTTAAGTAGGAAAGCACACAATAGGCGCACCGGGTACCGCCGAGTACCATCCCACTAAGCATCGGAGGAGTGAACCTACCCCTATCATCTCCTTCACAGAGGCTGGTGAGGAGGGAGTCTTGTATCCCCACGAAGATGCATTGGTGGTCACTATGCTCATCGCCAACTTCACCACCCACGAAATCCTCATCGACAATGGGAGTTCTGCAGACATCCTATTTTGGGGAGCCTTCACTAGAATGGGCATAGATGTTGTCCGGCTACAACAGGCCCCTATGGCATTGGAAGGCTTCTCGGAAGTATGGTTCAGCCTGTGGGAACCATCACGTTTTCAGCCCCTGCACAACTCCTATCATGGTTGACTTCCCAGTTGTAAAGACCTCGTCGTCATACAATGCCATTATCAGGAGGCCCACCCTCAATAGCTTGCGGGCCATCACATCAACCTACCACCTAAAGATGAAGTCTCAGAAGTCCGAGGCAAATAGGTCTTGACAAGAGAATCCTACATGTAAGAGCTAAAGCAGAGGGATGGTGGACCCACCTCGGACGACACTACCAGGAAAGAATAGGTCGGGCACAACTAGAAGAACCCTGGCAGAGGTTTGTCTACGACTCGCCCTGCCGGGCTCAAGGGGGAGTAAGAGGGTGCACAACCCTAGAAGGAAGAATGGATGATAGCCTCTCTGGCCGAAAGCTCTGTTTCCCATTGTCTTGTAATATCTTTTCCTCCAGCATGTAATTTATTTATATCTAATGAGAACGTGATTTTTTAGGAGAACGCAAAACGCTTACTTCAAACTTTCGTATTATCAGCAAAGTGCCAATAGGACAAATCTACAACTAACAAAATCTACAATGACAAGGTCAACAACGGATTAATGATTACCTCCCTACGGGACACCATAGGGAAAGGTAGGCCTAAAGGTTGCCTTAGCCCTCCTGCGGCGAAGAGCTGGTTAGCCTTCAGGCGGCCTGAAGATGAAGGCTTACCTTCCTTGCCAGTGTCAATAGGTGGGTGCAGGTCCAGTCACAAACTTCCAGAACAACATACCTCGATGTGGCATACCATAGGAAAATGTTGCCCTAAGGGTTTCCTTATTCCTCCCACAGTAGACATCAGCCTCACGACTCCCCAAATGAATTACCCCGATCTCCACCCAAACAAAGAGTGGGATCATCACTAGCCTAACCCAACACTTACATTCCCTACAATATCAATGAGCAAGTGTGGGTCCAGTCTCAAACTTCCTGAAAATGTACCTCCAGTAGGACTAAAGGGGAGAACCAAACCGAAAGTTGTTCTACCCCTCCCGCAATGGAGAGCGGGTCATGCCTTCCAGGCAACCAGAACAGCTTATCCCAACTCCTATCGTGGAGAAGAGCAGACCAACTATATCGTTGTTCGAACTTACCTCTTAGCGGGATACCATAGGAAAGGCAGGCCTTAAGGTCGCCTTGTCCCTCCTGTGATGGAGTGTGGGTTAGTCCTTAGCTATCCAAAATCATAAACTTTACCTTCCTCGTAAGCGTCAACAGGCAGGAGTGGGTTTAGTAACAGACTGCCCAAATAACTTACCTCCCTAAGGGATACTATAGGCAAAGGTAGGTCTAAAGGTTGCCTTATCTCTTTTATGGAGGAGAGAGAGTTTAGACTTTGGGACGACCCAAATACTTACCCCGACCTCTGCTACAAACGAATAGTGGGTTCAACGTTAGCCTGCCCCAAAGTGTTACCTTTCCCTCTAATGTTAACGAGCAGGAGCAGGTTCAATAACAGACTACCCAAACGACTTACCTTCCTACAGATACTATAGGGAAATGTAGGCATGAAGGTTGCCTTATCCCTCCTGTGATGAAGAGCAAGATCAGCCTTTGGGCTGCCCGAGTACTTACCCCGACTCCAATCACGGTGAATGAACGGATTGGGCCCGTGGCCATCCGAAGAAGTTACCTCATTGGGGAACCAAAAGGGGTGAGTTGACTTGAGGCATCTAGACCTCTCCCCAATGGAGTGCAGGCTTAGTCTATCGACTACCCGACGTCAGTAGAATCTCCAAAGAGGAAAATGCATCACACTAGAAGATACGTAATATCAACAAGCATGATGCGACATAGGCTAAAAGACTCAGGTTTGTGACATTAACCATTGTTCCCAAAAGAATAGTGATAACACCCTTGCTTGACAAACAGGTTAGATCAGAATGATGAATGAAGAAAGACAGGTATAATTCCAAAAGACGCAGGTAGCCTACGTTGCAGCGGATTGAGCCGAAGGCAGTCTTCTCTTCCCGTAGCGAGTCATGGGATCAGCTCCTCAGGAAGATTGTGCGAGCCGAAGGCCGTCTTCATGACTATCACATTAAAAATTCAAGCCAACTTTGCTAAAGTCCCAAGTCTACTACACAAATTCCCAGCCTACCATACTAAGATTAAAGCCTAAATCTAGTGCCAGGATGTTGGTCAGTTGGGTCATATGTCCCTCGCATATTGTAATAACAAAACGTGTGATAACATGCTCAATAAAAGTGCATGTTTAATTAGCAATGAAAAATAGAAAAGAGAGTCATAAAGTCTAAATAACAGTACCAAAAATTTTTGACACAACTGTGACACCCCGATTTTTACGTGCTTTTTATTGAAGAGCTTTTTAATTAAATATTTGATTTTGAGCCTTTTAATTTAATTTAATGTGTTTTCGCGAGATTATTTTACAATTTTTAAATTGAGAATTATTTTAATGTGCTTTCATAATTTTAATTTGTGTTCTACAATTAAATTGCTTTTTATTTTAAAGATGTTATTGTTGGAGTTTAATATTTTACTTTAACTAGTTTTGAGTTTATATTGATTTATTTAATTTACTGTTTTAAAAATAGTTATTTTGAGGATCAGTTGTGACCCAAAAGTTGTGAGGATTGGACCTCATTTATTTCCCTCTATTTTTTCTTTTCCTCTTTTTCTTTTCCTTCTTTTTCTTTTCTTCCTTATTTCTCCTGTTTCTCTCCTGACCAGCTCGCTCTCTCTTTCTCCTTTCTCTCCTTCGACCGAACGCCTCTCTCCACCCAACCACTGCCACGCGCCACCGTGGTCGTCACCCCCTGGCCCAGTCCACTCCCTAGCTGCCGGCGACCATACCCTATAGATCTCAGGCCGGCTAGTGTCGCCGTGAGCCTCCACAAACTGTCTGAAGCCGCGGCATTCCATTCACACTAGCGCCGCCATCCGGCCACCTTTGGCCGCCATCTTTTCACCACTTCTTCACCGGCCTCTTGCCGTCCTAACCCACCCAACCCCAGCTCCGATCTGTCACCGGTGAAGCCCCATTGTCTACATCTCCAATTTCACCATTTTTGGCCTTCCACTGCCATTTCGGCCGCCACCCACGGACAACCGTCACTTCCACTAGCTTCACCACCTTCCATGCCCTACCCTACCTTTCCCTAGCTGTCGTTTGACCACGTTTGAATTTGATTTTTCTGTGTATTTCAGCCACAGTGTTTTTACATTGTTACGTTGCCTTTCAACCACCTTTTGCACCTCCGTGATCCTCTTAAAATTACTTTATAGCGCTTTAAGTATTTCTCCAAAATACTTTTAAGCCTTAAGTATAGTTTTGCACTAACCTGTTTTATAAACTGTGTTTTGGTTATCTGGTTTGACTGTGTTAGTTATTGGTAATTGGTTGATTTCATGGCATTGTGCACAAATGCATGGGTGTGTGTTTTGAAAACTATGTTTAATGTGAAAAAGGCTTTTCGGCAACCTATTTATTAGAAAGGTAGCCGTTTGAAAAGCCTCAGCCCAAAATTTAGATGGGGCCGAGGATTGGGCTAGAAGAGATAGCCTAGTTTCTACAATTTCCTATCACAAGTAGGAAAAGAAGTACTTTTGAAACAAGTGGCTCAAGCAATCCCAACCTTTGCTATGAGTATTTTTAGACTGCCCAAAAAATTTTGTGCTGACATTAACTCACTTATGGCTAAGTTTTGGTGGGGCCATAATCAAAATGAGAGAAAGATTCATTGGAGAAGTTGGTGGAAAATCAGTGAAAGCAAGAGTGGGCGGGGGGGATTGGGTTTTCGAGATCTTGAATACTTTAACAGTGCAATGCTTGCAAAGCAGTGCTGGGGTTTTTTGCTTAACCCTTCTTCTTTGGTTGCTACTATGATGAGGCAAAAATACTTTAAAGATGGGATGTTGTTGCAGGCTAAACTGGGTAGAGGGCCCTCTTATGTGTGGAGAAGCTTATGGTCTGCTTTGGGTCTAGTTAAAGAAGGGGCCGCATGGAGAGTGGGAGATGGCAGGAGTCTGAACATTTGGGGTGATAAATGGCTGCCCAGCAGGACTTATCCCTCCGTACTATCTTCTGCTGAAAGTATGCATACCTTGGATAGGGATTCCAAAGTTGTTGAGTTGATTAACGCAGAGGAGAAGTCTTGGAAATTGAGCTTATTGGATGATACGTTTTCAGCTCAAGAGGTGGATCTCATCAGAGGCATCCATCCAACTGGGTAGCAGGATGTCAGTAGATAAGAGGGTGTGGAGTTTTTCTGAATATGGCAGGTTCTCTGTTAAGAATGCCTACCACCTAGAGTACTTGAGGGGTAAAAGAATGAGGGGTGAGTCTTCTTTTTTAAAGGGGATGAAAATGGTAATTTCTGGTGGAAAATATGGGGCCTTAATGTGCAACCATGTCTAAAGCAATTCATATGGAAGGCCTGCCTTGATATGCTGCCCACAAAGGAAAACTTATGGAAGAAACAGGTGGTGAGATCTAACTTATGCCCTATTTGCAACTGGGAACTGGAGTCAATTCTTCATGTGGTGTGGGAATGCACAGTAGCTTTAGATATTTGGTATTAGGAGAGCAGTCTAGTGCAGAAATGGAGCTGCAACGAGTCGTGCTTTATGGAGTTATGGAGGAAATTAACTGTCAGACTGAAACAAGATGAAGTGGAATTGGTTGCATGTGTTATGAGAAGGTTGTGGCTTAGAAGAAACAACTACATTTTCGAAAATAAATTCCTTGATCCTAAAAAGGTGATGAGGTCTGCTGTGGATGGGTATCAAGAGTATGTGACAGCACAAGAGCATAGGAATTTCATGATGAAAACAACTCCCAGTTGCAGCAGGGATCGAAAATGGGAAAAGCCTGAACCTTCTTGGGTGAAGATTAATTGGGATGCATCTGTTTGTTCATCTTTAAATAAGGTGGGTATAGGGGTTGTTGTAAGGGACGAGGATGGGGAAGTTCTGGCCTTTGTGTTCTGTGATAAATTGTCTACAAGATCCCTTAGTTGGGGAAGCTCTTGCTCTGAGAAGAGTAGTACAGTTGGGTGTTGAGCTTGGCTTTTCATTGGCTGTTTTAGAAGGGGATTCATAGATCATAGTCAAGGCTGCTAACAGTAAGGAAGATCTAGCTGCTGCTTATGGAAATGTGGTGGACGAGGTAAGAGGTTGGTTACAAGAAAGAGTGAACTGGAAAGTGAAGTTTGTACACTGGGAGGCTAACAATATTGTAGCTAGTTTACTAGCCAAATTAGCTTTTAATTACTGGCCTCTAGAAAGGATTTGGATTCAAGAAAGTCCTATGGAAGTTTTACATACTCTCCAGATCATGGAGAAATACTGTAATGATTGAACTTGGTTATGAGATTAATGAAATTTGAGGTATACTTTTCAAAAAAAAAAAAAAAAAAGTCAAGGCCGATACTGTCCACATACCTCATTTAATCCTTTGCTTTCCTTAGTCTTGTGAGTGGGTTGTTTCAATGAAAATCCATGCCTCTTTGCATGCCATCCAACGACCATTCATTGGAGAAAGTCAAGTTCCTCGACGGGCCTGTCCTTTTCCTCTCCTTTCTTCTGCTTTCTTTCCCAAGCATGCAATAAGTTATAGATGAAGAAAACCATGTGATGTAGAGAATTCTGTATAGAAGATTTGAGTATTTTTTCTAACATATTAAGTGTGATAGTCACAGAATCATAATGAAAGGGTTGAACAAAACCATTAACGTTGGGCTCATAGATCTGAACGCAAGCTGGAGCTGGAAATACCTGGTCATGATTCTTTTAAGATCAAAGATAGCATTGAATTAAAATTAATAAATATAGAAGTTGAGAGAGTGAGGTTCCCAATGCAAAAACCTATTTCCATAGCTGCAATGCTCGGAGTCAGAGAAGTAAAATAGAAAAGAAAAAGCTAATGAAACCATAGGTTCGGGCACAGCTTGTTCCTTAGCTGAGCTATATTGGCGATTTGTGTTGATTCAACAAATAGATTGATTGGGTGTAGCTGTAAAATACAAGCGATAAAAATACACTACATTTGAGTATTCTAATGCATTTCACAAGAAAACTCCACTTTCACTGTCTCCACGTACATTCTCATTCAAAAAAAGTAAGTATATAGTGGAATAGCTAGAGGCGAAAAATCTCAATCGTTAATAGCACCCAATGAGTATCTGCCGCATAAGAAACAATAATATAATTCAAGATTGCAAAACATTATTTTCTTATGATCAATAATGCTACATACCCGCCTCGTCTGGAGAATGAGATAAGAAATATTTAATAATAATGAAATGGTTTGAATTAAGATTTTTTATTGGAGTTTAAAAAATGAGAGAGAAAATGTTGAATAAAATATTATAAAATTAAAATAATATTTTTATTTAATTTTAGAATTTGAAAAAGTTGAATATATATATTTGTTTGGAAGTTTTGAAAAATTATAATGATTAGATAATGATTACATGAAAAAGTTGAAGATTTGAAATTGAAAGTATTTGTGTTTGAATAATGCGGAAGAAAATTATGAGAAATTTTGAGATAAGATGTGTTCCCCAACGAGGCATAAGTTTTGTATTTTGTTGAATAATGTATAATAGTAATATCATATATTTAAAAGATTTTATGTAGCTTAATTGCACATGAATGCGTAGCCAACGCACGTCTATCCACTGAACGTTGGGTTTTTGTTAATTTTGTTTCATCCAAAAATTACAAAATTTGAAAAAGAAATAATCTAATGTGAATATTATATTCTATATTAATTCAATTAAATAAAACAGGAAAATAAAATGTAATAACCATAAAATTTTAAATGAGCCCAAATTCTAATTTGATGATATATAAGAAAGATCTATTAAACTTTCTTCCAGCAATTTCTCAGCAATTCATGGTTGAAAATTCTTGTCTACTAGATTCATTATTGCTTCATTTCCCGTCACATCTAGGGCTGGGAAGATGAAAATGTGTACCCAGCTGGAAAGATTAGGATTGCTTTTACGAATTTTCGTCGAACTTATTCTTTATATAATATCTTGTGTAAAGAGAGAGTTGGGGTTCATTTGTTGGAGGCAGTCTTCGTCCCTATATATCGTTTTTGTCAGTTATAACCGGGCCCCTCCAGGTTGGAAAAAGAAAAATATGTTGTCTATGAGGATTATTAATGTATTTTTTTTCTGCACTTTTAATTTGTCTAAGTATAATTCGTTCCTTTTAATTCGTTAGAGATATAGACATTTGTGGTTCACGTCTTTGATGTTTGGATCCCACTTTTCTGCCCATATATATTCTTTTAATTCTTTGTCGTCAGAAATTAAGAAGATAATAGTAGTAGTAGTACTTGCTACGTAGCAGAGACCTATGAATTAGTTATCTTTTTTATTTAATTACCTTGGCTGAGTTGCAGAGACTATAGCCCCATCGAGCAGTGTTGCCATCCGTAGCCAGTCTCCCGAGTAAAGGTTGACTTTCATCCGAAGCCCGTCCCCTGGAGCCGGCCAACCTCAATTCTAGTTAGATTTTGGTGGAAGCCCGTCCCCGGGGGCTGGAATCTCATGACATGGCGAGGCAAAGATCATGATATTATATAGTTCATGTGTTTGATATGTTTGTACGTTAAGCATGCAATTAGTACAGCCTTTGTATGATATGTTTGCATTCTGTACGTACGTTAAGCATGCACACAATCATAATATTATTGATATATATCCCCATTCTGTCTCTGGTCTAGCATCGTTTGTTGTCGTCAATAAGAGATCATTTCATTAGATCTGGCAATTGTTTCTTAATGTCCAAAGTCTCTAGTCTAGATCGATGTGATCACCAAAGGCTTAAGCATATATAAAAGATATATCTGGCATTTGTTTCTTTATATGTGTGTGTGTGTGTGTGATTTACATATGTGACACCAAACTACAAACTATTTTGACAATCATGTAAATAAATTTTGAACTCTTACCCAAGGACTCTTTGTGGCGGAAAGGCAGATAAAAACTGTTGGGTATGATTATGTTCAATAGGTGAGGAAGGAGCCATTGGCGACTAAAGGCATCACAAGATGTTCATGTGACAAAGGCAGTTAAAGGATCGAATTACATTAAACAGCACTCAAATACGTACGTACATACGTATATACTACAAGAAAATTGCTTATTTGCGACCAGTTAATTCTAACGAAATGACTATTTACAACTAAAATTGATTGCAAATAATTTTTTGGTTGTAATAAATTAGTCATAAAAGCCAATTTTTCTTGTAGTATACAAACATTTTTCAATTTCATATTTTTAATTTTTTTATCTAATTATTACCTAATCTTTATAATTTTTCCAAACTTTTAAATAAAGTACAAAAATCAATACAACTATTTCAAATTCTAAAACAAAAGTAATATTAAAAAAGAGTCCTTCTATATAGTATCCACTGTTGTGGTGCATGCACACCCTACATGGCTGCAGTTTAAACAAAACGTGCGTTTTGATGCTTAGTTGATTTTCTCTTCTCTATTCGAATTTCAGAGACCCCTTCGTCCATTCGAATTTCAGAGCCCAGCGAAATACCTCCTCCCTCGCCATCGCCTTCCTCTGCGCAACACCCCCCGGCAACGCCATCTCTTTGTCCAGTGAACCGAGCTACGTCTTCCCTCTGCCCAGCCCCACCACTTCCCGAGAGGCTTGGTTCTTTCTCTCTCCTAGGGCTAATTATTTCTTTCTCAAAACCCAATTCGAATTCCCGCGTCAGCCATTTCGTTGTTCTACCTTCAGAGCCCCCTCTTCTCTTCAGCTTCCTCTCCCATTCAAAATCTGCAGCCCTGGGTTTTGTCTCTTCAGCAGTGGCCTGGGTTTCATCTCTGTTGTTCGGTGTCTTCTACCTTCAAAGCTCGTCGTCGCCCCTCCTCTGCTTTGGGTCCAGCCACTGCGTCACCGTCGCACATCCACTGCCCAGCACCCCGCGTCGCTGTAGCCCATCCTCTGCTCTAGGTCCCGCTTCACCATCGCCCCTGCCTCTGTGCCCAGCTCCTCCCTCCCTCTGCAATACCTCTCTCTCTCTCTCTCTCTCTCTCTCTCTCTCTATATTTGTTTTTCTCGTGCATTTATTTTTGTTATGAATCTGCGCTTGTGTTGTGTTGTGGAGTGGTAGATCTGGATCTCGTTTGTTCTTCTTTATCTCATTTTTATCGACAACCATGACTGTTAATAATTTGTGTAGTTATATTTTCGGGCATTTTGATCTGCAAGCTCTCTCTCTCTCTCTCCGTTTTTTTTTTCGTTTCTTCCTGGGCATTTTGGTAGGCTTTGTTTTGTGGTCTAAATATCCGGTTGTTAATGAAGGGAAATTCCATTTTTGGTGAAAAACGGAGGGAGAGATGAAACCATTGCATCATTGCATATGTTTGTTTAGCAATGTGCTGTATATAATACGATTTCTTGTTCAATTTCTTGTATTAATTTATCTCAATGATAAATCTAAGCCTTAAAACACCAACTCTAGTAATATCTCATTCCTCTGGTACATGACCCTTAACAGCCTCATACTCTATGTACAAAACAATCGTCAACATACTGAGAATCTTGACAAAAACTTTTCATAAAACTCAACGATAGAGGAGATGGTTGCAAACATCCTAAAATCCTTTATTTAATTTTTTTTCAAAATACATTGAAGAAGTCATATTTTCTCTTGTAACAATCTATTGGTAGGGACTAAAACACCAACTCTGTTTTGCACTTTCTGGAGAGGCTATGGAGCTATGCCAAGGCTTTGATCACTAGCTAACATGCAAATGTATGTTTTCTTTCCGTTTTATTTTGAATCTAAAAAATTTATTGATCTTTAGTTATTTTTTGGAGTACTTTGCAGTATTTAATCATGGAATTTTTTTCTATAGCAATTAAGGATGTTAGTTATGTGCAGATTGGTGTAATGATGGTGTTCTTGTCAGTCCAAGCAAAGGTCTAAAAAATGCATTCTGTTTCTTACATCCCGTTTCCTTTTTACCTAACATGCATTATGTATTTTGACAGGATTGGAAGGGAAGACAAGACAAGGATTTTCATTTGCTATGTATTTCGTTCTTGTACAACTGTAATTTGTACCTGTTGGAGACTAAGCATGCACTGATCTCTGTATAAGTTTATTTCAGGTGAATGAGATGAGGGAATTTGGCATGATTGCAAAATGGTTTTAATGGTTGTCTCTTGTAGTATTTAATGGTGTTTGATCTTATCTTTGAATTGCTTATGTGATTATCTTTTTGTTAGCATAGTCTTGCAATTGCAGGAACAAAACCTTTAGAGATTGTCCAATTTTTTTTCTTTTTATTCTCCTTACAGATCTCTAACAAGAATAAATACCAAGTTAGATCTACTTTGATTTTGTGTTTCTTTTTCTTTTCTTTTTTTAAAGTCAGGCTTATCTTGCAGCATTTAGAACAACTTTAATTGAGGGAATGTAACGGTTATGAGGGAGTTTGTGTAACAACCCGACCCTAAGATTAGACCATAAGATGAGTTTTATGTATGTTTCATATGACTATAAATATTCTATTATTATTATTATGTATTAATCTTAGTGGAATTAAATTATATCTACATATGATTTTAAGCATCTAGAGACACGTCTTTCCAGGAAAGTTAGTGACGATTAGTACTTCGTATAGGTCTCGAGCCACGACGTGAGATTGTGGAAGCAACGCTAAGAGGTAAATAGTATGATCATATAAATGCATGCGTATTGTGAATATTATTGTTTTGTGTGAAAATATGATGTGCTTATGATGGTTATCTACGCTACGCTAAGAGACAAGCCAAGGTTAGATTCCTTTCACGATCTTTGAGGAAATATGCGATCATGCGTGAATGAATGAATTTGTTGTCGATGGATTGATAGTTACTAAAAACACATGGAAGCCATGAGATATTCATTTAGTAATTTAAGTCAAGGATGCCATGAAATAGAATAGCCAGATCATGTATGCCATATTCATGTAGTACTCGGATCATGTATGCCATGTTCATGTAGAACTTAGATCATGAATGCCATGGAATGTCATAAAATGTTCAGATCACATTGTAGCATGTATGCCATGTTCATCTAGAACTTAGATTATGTATGCCATGGAATGTCACGAAATGTTCAAATCATGTTATATCATGTCACGTTATGCTATGCCACATACAAGAAAGGGCCATGTTATGCTACACCATGTACAAGAACATGTCATGTTATGTTATGTCATGAACAAGAATATGCCATGTCAAGACAGTTCATGAAGTCTAATGAATTCTCATGCATTAAGAAAGATAAGAAGTATTAAGACAGTTCCATGGACTCAAGCGTGGTTAAGCACAGGTAAAGTGAAACACGGACTCAAGCGTGGTTAAGCACAAGTAAAGTGAAACACGGACTCAAGCGTGTTTCACTCCATGTTATTCAGATAGGTGAAACACGGACCCAAGCGTGTTTCACTCCATGTTATTCAGTTAAGTGAATCACGGATCCAAGCGTGATTCACTCCAGTTAAGTGAAACACGGACCCAAGCGTGTTTCACTCCAAGTTATTCAGTTAAGTGAATCACGGATCCAAGCGTGAATCACTCCAGTTAAGTGAAACACGGACTCAAGCGTGTTTTCACTCCATGTTATTCAGTTAAGTGAATCATGGACCCAAGCGTGATTCACTCCAGTTAAGTGAAACACGGACCCAAGCGTGTTTCACTTCATGTTATTCAGTTAAGTGATTCACGGATCCAAGCGTGTTTTACTCCAGATTATGCAAGTTAAGTGAAACATGGACTCAAGCGTGTTTCACTCTATGTTATGCAAGTTAGGTGAAATACGGACCCAATCGTGTTTCACTTCATGTAAGACAAGATAAACAAATAATTATGCATTCACGTTACATTTTGCCATGATTATATATGTTTCCGCTCATGTTAATGATGAATACGTATGCTATGTGAATCTGTGACGATATATGCATATATATAAAGTTGATTTTCAGAAAGTTATGTACGCGTATGATTGTGAATCTGTGATGCTGAATGCATGTTGTGAAGAGTCTTCATAAATCAAGTCTATGCTAGGCTAAGATGTATTTTTACGGTATGATGTGCTACTTACTGAGTATTCGACTCATTTTTGTTTGTCTTCCTATTTTCTTCTATGTCCAATTTCCACAGATGGTGATTATGATGACGGAGAGCTGGATGGTCAGGAGTAGATCTAGTGTAAAGACTTAGAAAGGAATAAATGATATTCACACAAGAACTAGATTTCTTTTATGTCATTTGTAGGGTTAGTTTATGTTCTTTTACTTTACGTTCAGCTTTGAAACAGTTATGTTCAATTCAGTTTTTGATGCTTTTCAATAAAATGAGGTAATTCAGGAAATGAATCTCTTTATCGGGCATTATGTTATGAATGTTAGTAACATCTCTACCTTACGGGAACGGGGTGTTACAGTTTGTCCTTGAATACTGATCTTTTTTCACTTCTCTGACAAAGAAAATAAAAATTTTCTGCTTCATATTTGCAGCCATTGAAGGATGGATTATTTTGGTCAGTGGAGTGCATGAAGAGGCGAGTAGATCAGCTTGATTATGTTCTTGTGGATACTCCTGGTCAGATTGAAATATTCACTTGGTCTGCTTCTGGTGCTATTATTACAGAAGCTTTAACTTCAACCTTCCCTACTGTTATTGCTAGATGAGTTCTACAAGAATTTACGGACTGTTGGAGTGTGCTGTTTCTGGTGCTGGAATGGAGGAATTATTTAAGGCCATTGATGCATGTGCATAGGAATACAAGGGACTGGTGTTTGTGTAGGCTGATCTTGACAAGAGACGGGTTGAAAAGCAATGCTTGGGGAAGAACGCAGGAAGGAAAACATGGAAAACATAGAAAACATATTAATTTCTAGCCTATTGTCACGATTCAGATTTTTTTATAAATGTTTATGCCAGAATTGTTTATAAATGTCTATAAATGCATATTGATTTTTTTGTTTTTTATGCTGTTAGTATGGAGAATTGGAGATTAAATTGTTTGTGAAATGTCGGTCTTGACATTGTAATTTAATTATTGAATTAGACTTTATTTGAATTGAATTGAGTTAAATTAACATTCTCGTATAAACAAAAATTTGGTAGAGGTGCGCACAAACCAGTGTTTGCACACAAAAATCCCACAAGTGTTTGCAACACAACACAATCCCACTATAGAATCTCCACAACACAAGTGTTTGCACACAAAATACAATGGCTGGAGCACATAACAGGCTTCTTACTTCACAAAGACTCGGTAATATGAATAACTCAACATACATGAATCAAAGAAAATACACCAGTTCAGTTTCCAAACTAAAACAACAACAAAGCATTGTACTTCTCTAACTTGAGTGTAAACAAATACAACAACAAAGACAAAACAGAAAATACATCAACAACTATTTCCATAAATCTTCAGTTCTGCAAGTGTCCAGAGTGCTGTCCAATCTCAGTTTCGATCTCCATCATTATTTCTGAAAAACAGAGAAACATATATGAGGGATGGATTAAATTGCCATTAATTCATCTAGTTTGATATACTGTGCAAGCAGGTTATCTCTAGAGCTTGACATCCATAATGCCCCAAAATGCAATTTAACTAAAGATGATGATTGAGATGATGCCATGCGTGATTCTCAAAAACCAAAGACAAATTCAGAGACAAATTTTTAATGGAGCACATTTTTAATTAATACAATCACATGCTTAAAGTAGTTATGCTTTTGGTGTCTTTCATTCATGATATTACATTTTTTTCCAGCATTGCGTGTCCAATGAAGATATTGGGAGCAGGAATTCAGCACTTGTATGTACATCAACACAGATCACATGTTGTGTTATGATGGGTTATCGAGCATAAAAAAAGATAATCTTGTAAAGGGAGCATCAGGTCAAGCTTTACAGAATCTCGACATCATGTTGGGATATCCTAAACTTTGGAAAGGGTTAGAACAATGGAACCCATGCTATTGTAAGGTTGTATTCTGTAGAACCATTATGAGTCATGACGAATAGGGCTGGTTTCTTGCAAGAAGCTATCATTTATATTTATACTTGTACATAAAACGCTTGGGTCTACAAAAGTATTTTTAATTAAATTCTGAGTATTGTCCTCTTTGTTAAAAAGAAAAGAAATATCGATGTGTACTTTGTTCTTCAGAGAATATTTGGTAGCCAAAATCAGGGAGATTGGGAATAAGAGATTTAGAACAGAGTGGACTGCATAAAGACAATAATTAGACAGTAATACCTACATAATTTTGTTTGAGCGAGGGTCAATTTTAATGGACTAATCTCAACAGTTCTATGTTATCTCAACTTTGGAGTTTGGAGTCGATCAATTTTAAGGCAGAAAATGAAACTTCTATATACTCCACATTGTTGATATGATAGAATTTTAACTTGTAAAATGGTCCATATCAACTTCCAAGTAGGAGTACCTCTTGATTACATGTTTTTATTTATAAAATTATTTGAAAATATATTAAGTGATGAAAATCGACTAAGTTAAACAAAGAAAAAATGCTAAACCGACTATAAAAAAAAAGGTACAAAACAAATTCTACTAAGTGATGATAAATTATAAAGAAAAAATTTTGAAAAACCTATATGCTAAATCTACTAAGTGTTGAAAATCTACAAAGTGTTGATACAGAGATGAGTAAACAAAGAGAAAAAAAAATGTATGCTAAACCTTCGTCGGTGGACTGAGATGGGATCGTGGGCTTCGTTGGTGATCTGAGATGGGACCGACGGATTGGGGACTAATCTCCTCAGGAGGCCTGAGGTCGTCGTGGGTAGGGCTGAGTCGTGGTGGGGAGGGCGAGGGCAAGGGCTTTGTTGGTGGACAGAGATGGGACCGAGGTCGTGGTGGGGCTGAGGTGGGGCTGAGGTCGGTGGTTGTGTGGGTCGTGGTGGGGAGGGCTTCGTTGGTGGAGCAAAAGATGGGACCAAGGTCGTGGTGGGTAGGGCTGGGTCGTGGTGGGGCTAAGGGTCGGTGGCTATGTTGTCTTGCTTTGAGGGCTTGGGGACGAGGGGCTCTCTGTTTCACTTGGGGTCGAGGGATCGAGGGGGCTCTGAGCTTGATGGATCAGAATGAGTGAATGAGTTTCACTTGGGGTCGAGACTCGAGACCACAACAGGTTCAGTGTGTTCCGGTCTACACGTCATGTGTGCATTGGATGCAGCCAAACAGTGGCTGCTATGAAGAATAATTCATTAAAAAATAATATTCTAATAATATTTAAACTTTATAATATTTTTCTCTCTCATTTTTCAAAATTCAATAAAACAACTTAATTCAAACCATTTGATCTCCAAACATCTCTAAGTCTCATATAAATAAGCTTTTCTGATCTTATAAGAAACAAGTTTGGATTTCTAAAATAACTGCGCTCTACACATAGATTTAGTTATGTATAAGGATGATTATATAGGAAGGACTACTCAAATTAGAGTCAAACTATTTTAAAAACGTCTTGACAATGAAGGTTGCCCAGTTGCCTGAATCACGGGTCCTATGAGCATCTAGAAATATAATCCTCAACACTTTAGTCATCCACAAAAAGTACTATTTCAAACCCAAAATTTCCAATAGTTTTTGTGGATGTTAGCTAGGTCAAGTGAAAAGTCCTTATTTCTGACTTAGAAATCATGTATTTTCACTTGACCTAGCTATCTGACATCTAGAAAAACTATTGAAATTTTTCACTACATGAAAAATGGCTTATTTGTAGTCATTTATTTGTTGCGAACATCTATTTCATACTAAAATGAGTCCATTCCTGATGCAAATAGTCATATTTGTTACAAATACTCGTTTTTGTTTGGCTAGATTAATCATGTCTTGTCAGCTATCTCAAGAAAGGATTAGCTATCCTTCCAAGGTCTAGTGAAACCAATCTAGCAAATTCGATATAATTGCAATTTGTTTAAATAGCTTTAGCCTAGAATTTATCCACCAATTAACTACAATTTAATTAAATTAGTTTTGTCAATAAATATGCCAACACAATATTTTTATATTAACAACTACATCAGCATCAATGGGGAAGATCAACCCTTTGCCTGGCGGCCCTCCCCATGCAGAGTACTAATCTCCCTATGTATGGAATGACAGTTGCAAGATGGGAATTACCCGCCACCATCTGGCTATTCATGCCCACCATGTGCTACTGTTTTGTTTTGCTATTGATAGAAGGTACAAATATAATTTAATCTGTCTCTAAAAATATGTATATATAATATATATATATATATAAACTTCCATAATAACAAGAAAAAAGAATTGTCACAAATATACTCCCAAAAGACACTATGGGAGATTGGTGTAAACTGGGTCAAGAAGTGCTAGAGACACAAATGGATTATACAAAAGTAAATCCACAAATTAATGTGAGTTCATGTAATTCGTTAGATCTACTTTATAATAAAAGTAACTTTACAATCTAATGTACGTACTACCGCATGAAGCTACATCATTTTGTAATTTTATTTTTGTGTAGTCACTTTGTGGCTAAAGTATTTCTCAACTGTAACGGAAAGTATAGTTGGAATTAATTGAAGAACATAACTTAATTTATTTATAATAAGATAAGAATCCCAAAAACATTCATACAATAATTTCCAACTGAGGTTACACACACGTATAGTTGGGATGGAAAGAAAATGCTCTAATAAGTAAGAATCTTGGACTAAAACATGACTGCAGCACATATTGTCCTTAATTTTTAGTATCAGTAGTCAATATATATTACCTTCCACTCTCGACTTTCATGTTGTCAATGCATATATGGATGGCTCTAGGAATGTGCAATATTGGTTGATAACACTTGAGAAATCATGTGCATCGTCGGCCTTGATTGTGGGTTGACATTTAAGCATTCCAAGGCAAGCTTTACAATTGTTTTAAGTTCATTTTCAACTTGAAGTGTTGGAAATGGAAGGCGTTGGTCCCACATGACATCCTTCACTTGTATGTTTTCCTTTGCTGATGGAGCTGATAGTGAGGAGATGAAATCACCCGGATGTTTTCCCTTGATGATTTCGATTGCCAACACCCCAAAGCTATATACATCACACTTCTCAGTTACCTTCATTGTATAAGCAAGCTCTGCAAAAAACAAAAAAAGAAACAAAAAAAGAAAAAAAAGAGAGAGACAAACAAAATTAACACATGAATGTTTTTTTCTATGATAGAAGAAGGAAAAAAACCTACCTGGTGCAACATAACCATAAGTGCCTGCAAATGAAGTCCAGTTGGATGAGTCTGGCTTTAAAATCTTAGCAGTACCAAAGTCTGAAACATGAGCCTGAAACTGAGAATCCAGCAAGATGTTGCTACTTGATATGTCACGATGAATAATTGGAGGTGAGCAATCATGGTGCATGTAAGACAAGGCATAAGCCACGCCTTTAACAATATTCAATCTCTTGCTCCAGTCTAATATTTTAGCAGCATCGTCGTTCCCCAAGATCAAGGCCAAGCTACCCCTTTCTAGATACTGACAAACCAAGAATGAATGTTGTGCATTGGAACAGAAACCATAAAGTTTTACGATATTTCGATGTCTTACTTCTGTTAATACCCTTATCTCATTCAATAATGCCTTGTCAAATCTCTTCTCACTTGCACAGAGTGGCTGGTTGAATTTCTTCACAGCTATGATAGCACCTGAAGGCAAATTTGCTTTATAGACTGTTCCATGTCCTCCCTTCCCAATGCAGTATATAGCATCGAAACCGTTTGTTACTCTTATGATATCTTCATACAATGCTCTTCCATCAAAACGTGATACAAAAAGAAATACTTCATCTTGGATCTTGCTTTGTTTTGATTCTCGATCTTTCTTTCTTCTTCGCATAAAGAGAAAAAATCCTAAGAAAGAAAGTAGAACCAAAGGCACTCCTAAAAAAACGACAAGAAACACGACTTTGTGTCCCTTTCTCGAGCTATATTCGTGTATCATGGAAGAATTACAAGGTTGCAGTCCTGTAACGTTACCGCACAGTCCCTTGTTCCCTTGTAATGTTCTTATGGGATCATATAAAAATGCTTTGCTATTGGGAATGGGACCCTGCAACTCATTGTAAGATATGTCAATATACAACAAGCCACGCATTTCTTCAAAAGCTTTCGGAATGAAGCCAGAAAGTTTATTGTGGGAGAGATTCAAGATCTCTAAGCTCTCCATTTTGCTAATCTCTGCTGGTATCTCTCCATTTAAAGAGTTATAACTTATATCTAGCTTGTTGATATGAGATAAGCTCAGCAGATGAAGTGGAAGCCCTTCACTAAAATTGTTGTGGCTTAAATTCAAATAGTTCAATTTCATGAAGTCCCCAAAATTACTTGGAATGGACTTATTCAACTTGTTTGAGGATAGGTCAAGATATTCGAGATTAGTCAACAATCCAAACTCCAAAGGTATATCACCAGAGATTTGATTGTCATTCATCCTCAATCGCACTAGAGAAATTAGCCTTCCGAGATCTTTTGGAATCATCCCATCTATACAATTAGAAGAGAGATCAAGTTCACCAAGCTGAGTCCAGTTTCCAATCTCGGGTGGTATGCTACCAGTAATATTGTTCCTACCAATTAGTAGGGTCTGTAATTGATGACATTCTCCCCAATTACTTGACATTTTGCCATAAAATCCATTGTGGCTTAGATCTATGAATGTCAAGTTTGGATAGACACCAAATTCATCAGATATATCTCCAACAAAGTGGTTACCTTCCAAGTGGACTCTGACTAAGCTTGTGCAATTTTTGAAGCTTTTGGGGATTCGACCAACCAAATGGTTGTTGCTTGCAGAAAAGTTCTCAAGCGATCCACTATGGCAAATGTTTTTAGGCAAATGACCAATAAATTGATTTGTGTCCAGTTGTAGAGTAACCAAGTTAATGAGATCTCCTATTCCTTGAGGAATGGGACCAGAGAGGTTATTATCACGAAGGAATAAAGATTTCAAGTTGCTCAAATTAGCAAATGAAGTTGGAAAAGGACCATGCAACTGGTTTTCACTCAATTGTAGATCGTTGATGGAACTCAAATTTCCTAATTCTGGAGGAATGGATCCGAAAAGGTTATTACCAGAGAGATGAAGAAGTGTAAGATTTTCCAAGTTTCCTAATGATGTCGGAATTAAACCGGAAAGATTATTTCCAAACAAGCTTAAATTTTCAAGGGACTTCAAACTTCCAATGTTTGGAGGTATATGACCGGAAAGTAAATTACCAAACATATACAAGGTGGTTAGCTTTTTCAAGTTCCCAAAGGTTGGAGGGATTGGACCTGTCAGGTGGTTGCTATTAATGAAAAGTTTGACCAAATTTGAGAGGTTTCCCATTTCTGCAGGAATGGAACCAGAAAGTTCATTTTCATAGAGAAACAAGTTAACTAAGTTGCTCAAATTGCTTAAAGAAGAAGGAATGGAACCGTCTAAATGGTTTTTGAAAAGAGCAAGGTCAGTTAGAAAGTTTAGACGCCCCATTTCTTTAGGAATTGAGCCATTCAATTTATTACGAGCAAGGTGGAGGACTTCAAGATTAGTTAACAGGCCAATCTCTGGTGGGATTTTACCTGAAAACTTATTAATCGACAATTCAAGATATCTGAGTTTAGACAGGTAGCTAATTTGAGGTGGAATGGTCCCAGAAAGAGCGTTCACGGAAAGATCAACATAGGCAAGATTTGGAAATGACCAAAAGGAAAATTCGTGAAGCGTACCTTGTAAGCTAGAGTTGGTAAGGTTTATTCGGATGACACTTTCAGCAAAGTTGCATGAAATACCAAGCCAATTCTTGCACGGATTCGTAATTTGGTTTAGATTGGAAGAAGAAACTGAAGTAGTCCATGAAGATAAGTGAGACTGGGATTCGTTTTGAAGGCTGTTTCTCCATGTAAGAAGAGCAGTAGCTTCTTTGGAAGAATTAGAAGAAAATGCAGCTTCAGGTAATGAAACCAAATTGGACAACAAGGCAAACGTGATTATGAGAAGCTGGGAAAATACTTTCTTAATGGTTAATGAACCCATTGTTTTGGTATGTAGAGCGTATGATAGTTAAAGGATCTATTTATAAACCATCTTATATGAGCGGCCTACCCTTGATCCTATTTGGAAAATGATTTTTTAAAATTTTTGTCCGAATTCTAGAGCATATAATTATAAAGTAGGCTCTACAATATTTAATGAACATTTAATATTATTTGAATCCGGAAACAAGACTCAATTAATATTGTTTCTCTCTCTCTTCTACTCAAAGGTTTCAAGTTCAACAAGAACGTAAGAGATCTTGATCTCATCCTTTCGTATACACCCTACTTCCTCACAACAATTTTGCCGCAATTCAAGGCTGAAAATTATGGGAAAAGGAAAATATGGAAAATATTTACTCCTTGGAAGAATAATATTTGTGCCGGCTTTGTCGACCATATATCTTGTGTTGCGTAAGGAGAGGGTTGGGGTCCATAATCGTGTTGAAGGAGGTAGCTAGTCTTCGTTCCAATCTTAGACACAGTCCACGTACAACGAGCGTCGGAAAGAGAAAAATACGTACCCTTGGAAGATTATTGCATTTTTAAAGTCTTGGTCACTCATCTCGAAGAAAGAGACATTTGTGGTTCATGATGGTCTTTATAAGAGTGGTAAATAAATAAGCCACTTGAGATGGGATCGGTCGAATTCGACTTCATATGCTCGATTCATTTATAATAGATGAGCCGTTCGTTAATGTAAAAATTAATATAATTGTTTATTGAACGACTCAATTCGTATAAAACTCGACTCCAATCATATATAGAAGCTCGTATAAATTACTTGAATAACTCTGTATTTATTATTCTTTTTATATATAGTATTAGCTCTATATATATTTCTAATCATAGTACTGTTAGTGTTTAAAGAGATTAAAAAACATCATGTTCTAAATATTAAACATGTTATTTGAAATCCTTATCAATATAATCATTGATATGCGTATATATAAACTTTATAAAGATACTAGCAAAAAGTAAAAAGTGTTTTGCCAAAATTTATAAATAAAGTTATTAAATGTAATATAAATAATCTACTAATTAAAATGACGGAGCTCGTGAATAAGGTTGAACTCAGTCGAATATAATTAAATAAATTGTTTGTAAACGTAAATTCTAACTCGATAATGATTGAAACTCGACTCATGTTCGAATAAACATTTAAATGAACATTGTTAGACCTGCATCCCCTACTCATGCAAACTCGACTTGTTTACACCCCTAATCGTCTTGGAATAACTTATCTTTCGGTAATATGATAGAAGTGATCACTAAGCAGCTTAGATCTACCATGATGACAAAGTCTTCCGGCTCCTTTAATTTGCCTTCTGTGGCATCTGTTTTTGTCTTCTGTAAATGGACTTTCTTCTTAGATGTTCAATTAGAATTCATATCACAGCTACACTAAGAACTCATCCAAATATGTAGCATGCAAGCTTCTAGATCTATGATTCCAAAGCCTAAACCTTGGAATATTATTAAAATAAACTATACGATATTATATACTTTCTTTTATTATCAAAATAAGTGATCATAAAGTACTTATTTTATTTATCATGGAACCTTAGGTATGCATGATCGCATAAATAGACGTACAAAACAATGGTGATCACAAAGATTTTATTTATTTCAGTACTATATATTGATGTTGCTTAATTTATTTATTTATCAGTTTTGTTTCTTAATTAATTTTTTTTTTCCACGATCGAGCACATTGAGAAGTGATCATAACTTATTCACTACGTAGCTCCATTTTGCATTCCACTTTTATATTTTTAGGCACTGTTTGTAAAGTCGGTTAAATAAAAGTACAAAAAGGAAATAAAAGAAAACGCGTAAGCAAGCTAGAGATGGAGGAAATGATCACATTAAAAGAGAGGGAGGTCTAATTTAACTACTCGTTCCATGGCTGCTTGCCATCCAACTAGCTAGTGTCGATGGAGAAAAGACTTATTCGTCGATTATTCTAAGTTTTCACCCCCAACCAAAATTTAACTTAGAAAAAGATCAGACATATACTACTTTTTGCCAAGAAGAGCTATGGTCAGAAAAAATATATACTTAGTGCCAAAAAGTTTTTTCTCACAAATTGGTCCGTGGCAGCTTGGTGGCATATAACTGGTGAAGTCTTTGGTTAAAACATTCTTTTTCTACCGACATTTGTGGCTGTTAAAACATTTTTTCTTTGTGGCAAATACGATCTCAGGTGAAAAATAACATCATTTTCCATAAGAAGAGATTGTGGAAAAAGTGTTTACCCATGACTTCTCCTTGTGGAAAAAGTTGTCTTTAGTATTTCCGATAAAATACTCTCATGGAAATATATATTTTCCACAAAGTATTCCGTTGGAAATACTTATTTCGGAAGAAAGGTTAACATGGGAAATAATTACTTCGGGTAAAAAAAAAAAAAAGTATTTGCCACGAGTTGTATTTGCGGCAAATACTAAGAGATTTTAGAAAAATAAAATTGTGAAATAAAAAAATGAGATTGAGCCAAAAATAATCATAAAAAATACTCTAATATAGGCTAAAATAAATATATCCAAACCTTGGAGATCCAAATTCATGCTTATAATAAGTTTAAAAAAAAAACATATAAAATTGTGCTAACATTCACAAGAAAAACTTTTTTTTTTTTTTTTAACCCAAACCAAGTGAGTAAAAACCACCAAAAGAATTCTAACAAGCCTAAGCCAAGAGAAGAACCTACAATCCGAGCAAAGTTTACCCCGGAGACGTAAAACAACCAGAAAGAAATCTGACCACTTTGAAGCACAATAGAAGCTTAACATAATAAAACAAAAACAGCAACTTAATGACATCTCAAATAAGGCAAAGCCGACTTATCTGTTCTAATCAAACCTTTAAGGTGCTTAGGAATATGTAATAAAGATCTCCAAACCGAATTCAAACCTTCAGCACCCATTTTTGCTAAATAATCAGCCGGCATATTTCCTTCACGAAAAATATGAGAAATAACAAAATCCCCACCTTCAAACAATCTCATCGCCTCTTCCCAAAAATCTTCTAAGTACCACACTCTACAATTTTTCTTCTGGATCCAATCTACACAAACCAAGGAATCAGACTCAATGTCCGCCTGACATATTCCTAAGTCTCGACAATATTTCAACCCAATTAACAAAGCTTTCAACTCAGCAAGATTATTAGAACCCTCGCCAAGGCAGGACGAGAAAGAAAGCACCATATTGCCGCAGGAATCTCGAATTATACCCCCTGCACCGGAATTCCCCGGATTACCAAGGCTGCACCCATCAATATTTAGTTTAAATCTTCCATGCATAGGTCTGACCCAACGAACCAAATTAACTCTCACAGATTTTATTTGAATAATCGGAACATTCAAATCTCTCAACCGCTCCTCATCGGCAAAGGCAATCTTTGTTAAGGTAGGCAAGCTACTTTGCACTTTCCTTAGCCACACACAAATAGACCTCCAAAGTTCCTCCATAGAGCTGAGTTTACCTTCCATCCTTGCCTTACACCTGCATTGCCACAACTTCCAAATAATAATAGAAGGAAGAATCCCCAAAATCCAACCCACCTGGGACTTGGTAGATGCACGTCTAAACCAAGTTGAGACCAATTCAAACCAACGTTTTCTAGGGTCATAAGGAATGCCCAAGATAACTGAGAATCTCTTCCAAATACCGGAAGCCAAATCACCTGCAGCAAGAACATGGTTTAAATCCTCATACCGTCCTTGATCACAACAATCACACTTGGACGTAATAGGAATCCCAACTCTTCTCAACCTGTCATCAACACTCAAACTGTTATGAAAAGCCTTCCACATTAAAATGGAAATTTTTTTTGGTATAGCTTCCTGCCACACCCACTTAGCCCAAGGCACAGCTGGAGCTGTAACCCGAATACATTGCCAGGCACTCTTGGTGGAGAAACCTCCATCTTTATTAGGCAACCAAACAAGTAAATCTTGTCCCGCTTTGTGAGCCCCCAAGAAATTACAAATCTCTTCCGTTTTTTGAACTCCCACCAGCCTTTCCAGGATTTCAATATCCCAACCATTTTCAATTTTTAATTCAGCCAACATAAGCTCTGACCGGTCCACCACAGGATAAGAGTTAGCAATAGGACCTTCATTTAACCAATGATCCCACCAAAAAGAAACATTTCCATCTCGGACCCTCCATTTGGAATTCTCTAACACCGCCGGTATACACTTCACCACCATCTTCCAAAAACGCGAGCCCTTTTTAGGATCCAGCAAAGAAACATGTTTATCACCAATATATTTAGCACGAAAAAATTGTGACCAAAGATCATTTCCAGTCATAACCTTCCATGCAAATTTCATATGAAGAGAAACCTGTACCTCATCAAAATCACGAAGGCCAATTCCCCCCTCATCAGTTGGCTTACACATAGACTTCCAAGCCACCCATTTCTTTTTATCCTTACCATTTTTTTCCCCCCAAAAAAATGAACTAAGCAGCCTATTGAGATTATTCAAAACCCCTTTAGGCAATTGAAGAATAGACATAATATGAATAGGCATACTAGCTAGCACATGCTTCAACAAAATCAACTTGCCACCAGCCGAAAGACAATTTAATTTCCAGCCCCCGAGTTTTTCTCTCACCCGATTAAAAATAGGCTCCAAATGTAAATTGGTTAGACGCCCATTGATCATAGGCGCACCAAGATAAGAAAAAGGAAAATTACCTTCAGTAAAGCCAGTAATATTGAGTAGCTCCTGCTTCCTCCTTGAAGAAAATTGTTTAGCAAAATACATGGCCGTTTTCTCCTTATTCACTTGTTGCCCGGACCATGACTCGTAAGTCTCAATAACCTTCACCAATGCTTTCATCGAATTCTTTCCGCCATTAGAAAAAATAACAACATCATCCGCATAAAGAAGATGGGACACAAGAGGCGTACCTCTTGGATGAGAAAATTGTTTAATATTGCCACACAAAAAATTCTTCTTTAATAACCGAGAGAACACTTCTTCCATAAGAATAAAAAGATAAGGTGATAACGGGTCACCCTGACGCAAGCCCCGACCTCCTGGAAAGAAACCCCGAGAAGTGCCATTCATCATGATAGAATACCAAGGCGAAGCAATACAGTTCCTAATCAAATCAATAACGGAAGAGGAGAAACCAAAGGCTGCCAACACGTGCAAAAGAAATTTCCACTCCACCCTATCATAAGCCTTTGCCATATCAAGCTTTAAAATAACATTACCACCCATAGTCTTTTTATCAAGATAATGTACCATTTCCTGCGTAAGACTAATACTATCAAAGATACTCCTACCTGGAATAAAAGCACACTGCTCAGAGGATATCAAAGAAGGCAAAAGAGACGCAAGCCTGGTCACCAAAACCTTAGTACAGATTTTTTGGAACACGGAACATAAACTGATAGGCCGAAACTTATCAAAACCCGTCGGCTGAGCCATTTTCGGTATAAGCACTACAAAAGAAGCCGTATAGAATCGAGGAAGAGGGACCCCCCGAAAAAATTCTCGTACCGCCGCCACCACCGCCAACCGAACTATATCCCAGCAAGCACGATAAAAACCGGACCCGAAACCATCAGGACCCGGACTACTCTCAATAGGAATACTGAAAACTGCTTGTTTCACCTCTTCTTCAGAAGGCACTGAACATAATCTCAAATTCTCATCATCAGGAATCACATTATCTACTAAATCACCCAAATCCGGCAACACCACACAAGAAGATTGACCCAAAAAATCCATGAAATACTGCACGGCACCATCATGGATTTCTTGCGGCGATTTTAACAAAGACCCATTCGGAAGACTCATCTCCATAATCCTTGATTGCTTCCTCTTCTTAAGAATACCATGGAAATAACGGGAGTTTTGATCACCATGTTTCCACCATTTCACTTTAGCACACTGAGCTAGTCGAACTTCTTCACGATGGAGCCAAACATCCAACTCCATTTTTGAAGCTAACAGGTCAAGTTCCACGTCTTCATCGTACCGGGTCTGTAACTGAGTTTCCAGCTGCTCAATACGAGTCTCCAACACCTGAATGTGCCCAGTAGTCCATCCAAAAACAGACTTATTCCATCCTTTGAGAGCTGCTTTCACCCTTTTAAGTTTTGCCGCAAGATTCATAAGCCCACTACCAGCATCAGAATGATCCCAAGCCTCTCGGACACATCTTGTGAAATCAACGTGATCCACCCACATTTGCTGAAAACGGAATGGAGCCGGCCCATAAGCATCAATGTTTCTTACCAGAGAAATGATCATAGGAGCATGATCAGAGGTGGTGCGGGGCAAGTATCTCATAATAGAATCCGGATACTCATTTAAGAACTGCTGATTAACCAAAGACCGATCCAACCGAGCCCAGCTACGAGAACTGCCAGCATGCCCATTGCACCAAGATAAACTCTTGCCCAAGAAATTTAACTCCAGTAATCCGCAAGAGTGAATCCAAGAATTAAAGTCCTCCATAGCCACCATTGGACGTGGCCGACCTCCACGTCGCTCCCCATCAGAAGCAATGATATTGAAATCCCCTGTTACTAACCATGGATCAGCTGAGTTACTCTCCCTGGCAAGGTCTACCCACAACTCACGCCTTTGCTCATAAGAACATTTAGCATAGACAAAAGAAATTTTACATTTCATCTTATCAGCAGTCACAAGAAACGTTATTTGCTGATTGCCACAGCTAACCATACTTACATGTACATCTTTCATCCACAAAATCCACAGTTTCCCATTCCATTCACCATTCGAAAAACCATAGTCAAAATCAAGCACCTTCTTAACTTCCTCCAGATGATCATCACGTAAAAAAGGCTCTGCTATCGCAACAACTTTTGGTTTGTACATTTTCATAAGCTTCTTCAACCTGCTCCGAGAAGAACGTACCCCTCTAGCATTCCAATACAATATTGGACTTATCATAAATTCATTTTAGAGGACCGGGTAATAACCCGCTTACTGCTACGTACCTTCATGATTTTACCTTCCTCCTTTTTCTTCTCTTTATCTGAAATCTCAGAATCTGAAACAACATCCTTTATATGATCTATTTTTTCTTCCATAGTCTCAGTATCAGAAAAACTGGGCAACGAATCAGCCATGTTATCAAGAGAGAAAATTGTCCATACAATTTATACACATACACCACACAACTACAAAACTTTATAAGTTACAATCATGGCTCCACAAAACCACAAACATACAGTCCATTCAAGCTTTGTAATTTCAACATACAATCCATTCAAAGCACTCATTTGTTTTTACAAACTTCATCCATACCCAATACATTTAATATACACAAATTTGTCTATTAAACCAACATTATCATCATTCTTTACATACTCACTACAACTTGATCTTTTTGTAAGCAGCTTAAGGAGAAAGGAACTAAAACTATAGTTTAATCAATTCACATTAAAGCTAGTGAAAGAAGGGGAATAACCCCACAAATAATAAGAAGGCACCCAAGTAAAACCACATCAGTCAACACTTAAAAAGAAAAATTTAAAAACCTTAAAAGCTAACCCAATTAAAATGGCTCAAATAAATGCAATAGTAGTTAGTTAGTTCAAAAACCTTTAACAGACCAACTGAGATTCCAGCATAAAGTTGTTTGAATGAGACTTTCATAATTCTAAATAATTGTTTATATTTGCAGGTCGACAGAGATACTTCAAATATAGTCTTTAGAAAAGGCTTATTTGCAGCTTGCTCATGACCAATATCATGACACCACCTGCATTAAAAAAAAGGCTCAAGAAAATAATTTATAAACTACAGAAGCCACAATGCAAAACACTTAACTAAACAGAAATAGTCATAAGTTTTAGTAACTCTACACCAGAACAACTTACATGTTTATGAGCACTACATCTGAAACAGCAAGAGCGAAAAAGGCACTCTGCTTCTTGAATGCAGTATCATCCTAAAAAGAAGATAAACATAATTAAAAAGATGCACAAAGTTACTGCTATCCATATCTTTTCCCCTTTTGAGAATTATCTTCCCTTAACTTGAATGGAACAAAAATCAGGTAAGGATCAGTAAGCATTCATATACACACTCCTCAATTCAAACTCTATAATTATAACGTATTGAGAATGATCTCTACTTCCTTGTAAAAAATTTTGACAGATATTGAACAATTCTGAAGTTCCTTACAAAAAACTACCAGGTCAGATACTTGAGAAATTTAAAATGTAATGTCAAATGGTGGATGGTAAAATAACTAAGTAAAAACTTAGTCCCAAATAAAGATTGCATGTAACAGTTTTAAAAACCTGGAACAAGTCTTACGACTTAATTATTAAATTGAAGAATTTATCACCAAATGAAAACAAAATATGACTATATGAGCTTGATAAATTAAGGAAAAAATTGCTCCATAATTTAAGATATTTTCTCTTTAGACTGCATGTATAGGGAGAAGGGATGCACAGAGAATGCAAAATTAATTACTTACAAATGAGAGCGCATTCAAAAAGTGATTAGTGCATTTGCGAACAACCAATAATAAAAGAACTGGTGAAGACAATAGGATGCATGCCATGATAGAAACATTCGGAAATTGAAAGATTTATTTGGAAAATTTAGGTCAAAAAGGCACCTCTCCACGTTCTCTTCCATCTGTACCCTCCAAATTCATAACAAGAGTGCAAGGCTCGATACCAGCACATTTTGCCAACCAAATACCTTTAGTTGTTTGGGACCTAAAAATGCAGCAGATCCAGTCAGTCTAAGTTCTCTGATCAAAGTCTAAAGTTATATTAAGAAAATTGTGATAGCATGCCTTCCTCTAAAAGCATCCATCTCCCTAAAGTTGGTACCAAACAAATGATTTAGTAAAGTGCTCTTCCCCATTCAGATCATGGAAAATAGTGTGAAAATGCTAATTTTCCATGTGCTAAGACAGATGTAGGATGTGATTTACAGTTACAAATGAAGAAGCAAATTAAATTTCCATCATGGCAAAAATGTGAAATCCTAATATCTAAAAGCAAAAGACAAAAAGAAACTAAACCGTATTCAGTAACAGCTCAGCAAAATCCGGTAAGAAGAGATAAATGCATCAAGGAAAATGGATAGTCTTCTTCCATTGTGATAAATGCACTTATCAAATGGACAAAATAATATCACTCGCTGTACAGAACACATAGTACAGCCTCAAAATAGAACACACGGCACCAACATACATACACAAAATCATACTAAAGTCACCTATGGTTAAACCAAGCTCATTAGCAAAATAACAAATTCGAAACATAGGAAATCATATAGTAAAACAGCTCCATCATCATTCGGTTAGGACCAAAACAGAGCATTTATAATATTTTGCAACATAGAGAAATAAACACAACCCAAGACACAAGTTTTCCAACACAAAAGAATTCAGTTGGGTTCAAAATAATACCCAAATCAAATGGAGTCAAGTTAGGGTTTTTACCTTGGTTCTTAGTTCCTTCTCAAGATGTAAAATGGAGGACCAAATAATGTTATAGACGTGTAGAGGAAAGAACACAAGTGATTGCACTGATAAACCCCAAACCGAAACATCAATGGGTAACCTTCCTTAAAGAAATCGAAACCAATTCGAAACCACAATAGAAAGTGAATCAAAATGGTCTTACCTTCAAGTTTTTCCCTTTGGAAAGATGAGAACAAGACCTTAAATCAAACTTGGAAAGAAACTAAAATGGGTAGAGGGATGAGGGCATTGCACGGCTTGGGAGGAAAAAAACCATTTGCCTAGTTGCTATGGTCGCCGGCTTGGAGGAAGAGGAATGCGGGAGCTGGGGTGGAGCGATGGTTGGTGACTGGAGGAGTCATAGGACGCTAAGGGTGGCAAAATAATTTTGGTAAATTTATTTTGGACGACCTCTTATCACCGTAAAAAAATGTTTATTTCGTGGCAAAAAAATTTTTCCCGCAAAGTTTTCCTTGCAGACCTTATTTCGTGGCAAAAAGCATGCATTTTTTCCCACGGACGATTTTCGTGTCATCAGCATACTATTTGCCACGATCAAATATCTTGGAAAAACAATTCGTGGGAAGAGTCTGTATTTGTTGTAGTGAGGTAAGTACTCAAGGATGCTGCTTAAATATTGCACTTCCATGAAAATTCATTCGAGGTTTATTTATATCGTCGCGAATAGATAATTATAACATGCATCTAGAATTGATGTTAGGAATTGTGAAGTATCATGGAGTCGTGAATTAAGTATGGACATGCGGTATTCTCAATCTATCACGAATTAATATTATCATTAAAAATTAGTTGAATGCATGATATCAGATATCATGACATCATTCATATATGATAATTAGGTAGGAACACCTCCTTATCTGTACTCTAAAAGTTAAAAGTACTACTAAATAATTAACTGCTCCTATATATGAAACTCAAAAAAAAAAAAAAAAAAAAAGTTTATGTGGTGGGAGGACAAAATATGCTTCAATCCTTTTGTTGAGGAGAAATTCGTGTACACGGTTCCTCACGTAAACACTCACTACAACAAATATTCGTGTATATACTGTTTCTTCATGCATGTGATGGTACATATGTACTCGTTTGGATTCAGAGATAAGTTGAGATGATTTTAGATGAGTTGAATAAAATATTGTTAGAATATTATTTTTAATTTTATTATTGTTTTGAAATTTGAAAAAGTTGAATTGTTTATAATTATATTTTGTGTAGAATTTTGAAAAAATTGTAATGATGAGATAAGGTGAGTTGACATGAGTTTCGAATCCAAACGAGGAATACAGTGCTATTAATTTAATCGACCTTCTAAAATATTTTTAAAAAAATGTCATAAATGAGATTAAATCACAAAAGACAAAATATTGCGGTAAATTATCATAAACAAGAATAAACAATTCTACCACATGCTCACTAAACCGAGCATTTAGTAAAGACAGAAATCTAAGATGTTTTATGTTTACTTAAATTCTTGGTGTCCTTGTCGAGTCATTCCATGTTTATACATTAATGTTGTAGGGATGGATTTATATATCTATATCTCTTCTCCCTAATTACAAATATCAAATAGATACATAACGTTCATCTACTACCGATATATATTAAGGTCTTGGCATCAATTCATATATATGAAAATGCACAAGCTAGCCCTCGACAAAAATGATCGATCAGGAATCTATTAGAATTCTCCACCGAACTACAATGAAGAGAGGTATATTTTCTTAACTGTTATTATTTAATGTCGTGGATCTTAAAAAAATGAAGATCCTAATGTTTCATATTAAAATATTTACCATGTGATATCAAACCTACAAGTTGTAGATATTCTATAATCTCAACATTCATTCCGTACCTACAATTAGATGTAAAATATTGATTAATTTTGCAACACAGTGTGCTCATAATTAAACTTGGCTTAGCCAGCCCGATAACGACTAAAAAAAGAAAATTACTAGGGACACAAAATAATTCCACACAAAAATTCCTACAAATTGACGTGTCATGTCAATTTTTTTTTATTCTTTTCATTACCGTACACTCCGAGTTTCCCTCCTCTCTCACTTTCTCTCTCTCTCTCTCTCTCTCAAACTCCATTTTTGACAATTGGTGGTCTGTACCAGAAACATGAAAAAAGAAAAAAACAAAGAAGAGCTTGCTCTCCTAATTAATTCGATGCTTCGTTTTTCATCTTGATTTTTAATTTTGATTTTCATCTTCATTTTGCTGCTACGTTTTTCATCTTACTCTTGATGCTGTGTTTTCTGTATTGTTCATGTTGTCTTCCCATTGTTCTTTAAGAAAAAAAGTAAAAATACCAACGTCGATGGTGAAACAATGGCCGTCAGCAACATAAAGAACAAGACTCTTAAAAAAATGGAATCTTTTTGTCAGATCCCTTTGTGTCCTTGCAGGACTCCTAAAAAAATGGAAAGGATGCAGGATGCGGGGCAGCATAATGTGCCCGGCCTAGCCCGAAACGAAAGTAAATAAATAAATAAAATGGATCATTGTGTGACCCAACTTGCGCACCAGCCCTAGTATTTTACATGATTGCGCACCAGGTTGACCAAGATCAGGGTGAGATTATTTTATTATTATTTTTCAAAAAATTCTTAAATTTTATTTTCTCTCATATAAATGGTTTTACTCTTCAGTAAATGCATGACTTATTTAAAATTGATTTACTCTTCAGTAAATGCATAACTTATAAATGGTTTTAAATTTTTGCTTCTTATTATTTTGTCATATATAATTGTTTACCCAAAATTAGGAAAAAGATTGGTTGTCCAAATCTAGTACTAAGTTTTTCTTAATTTAAGTTGGCAAATCATTAAACTCCATAGTAATATGGGTACGATAAAGGGAAGAATTTTGTGTATCAAGTTTCATTCTCAAATGAGGGATTTTAATGACGCTACTAGTTCATCCATCAAAGTAAGGTTAGGGTGAGCAATTTGTGTGTCAAAATCTAATCGCAAAGAAGAATCTTGATGACACTACTAGTTCATCCACAAAATTTAATATTGGTAAGAACAATGTGTATTGAAATTCACTCCCAAAGGAGAAATCTTAATGTCACCATTAGTTCATCTATAATTGTTTAAATTCTAATTATTGTTTATGAGTATCTAACTCAAAGTATTATGTGACCACAATTTTATTTCTTGCAATAAGCATACCAACATCATTGCATTCATAGATTTCATCTATTTCCATTTTGAATTGCTCTAATCTTTCTTAGTGGGATGAGCAAGTTTGATTTATCTTAGGAAGTGTTGACCTAGACTCATCACTTACGAGCCCGAAACCACCACCCATCACTAAGAGTAGTAATAAGGATGTGAGAGAATCACTTAAGTTGTAGGAGAGATCAAACAGGTTGAGTCTGATGTTCGTGAGAATGACCATAACCGAAAATATAAAAAACCACTCCCTAGTGCTAAGGAAGCCCAAATATTTTTGAAAAATGCTAAGGAGACATTCCGGTCTGCATATAAATCTTTAGTAGGAGCTCTGATGGCTAGACTTATCACTATGAAATATGACGGAGCTACAGGAATGCAATAGCATATCCTTGAAATAACAAATATTGCTACTAGATTACAAACCCTTAGAATGAAAGTAGAGTAGTATTTTATTATGTAGTGTATTCTAAACTCATTGCCACCTCAATATGGTCCATTCCAGATGCACTATAATTCTTTTAAAGCCAAAGTGAATGCGAATGAGTTGGCAAGTATGGTAGTTTATAAGGAAGCAAGACTAAAACAACAAGGACATTACCATGCTAACTTTGTAACTAAAGAAGCTTGAAAGCAAATGCACCATTTTGGCAAAATGAAGCAAACTTGACCACCAAAAAGAAATGAGCCTATGAAAGTCAATCAGGGCCAACATAATAGTGGCAAGTGCCACTTCTATGGGAAGTAGGGACACATGAAGGCTAAGTGTCTGAAACGTAAAGCTTTGTTTGAAAGGAAGCATAAGTCTCTTTCCTTTAGTGTCTCAAATCAAGCTTTGTTTGAAAAGAAGGATATCGTCAAAATGCCTGAAAGGTGTAAAAGAATCAGTTGTAAGTGGATCTATAAGACAAAACAAGACTCTAAAGGCAATGCCATATGATATAAGGCTAGACCTATTGCCAAGGATAGGCCTACAACCCAACCAGTCCGAGTCGAGTCTAGACGTGACCAAACTCGACCATGCCCCCTAAGTGCCACAAACCGAACCAACCCAATGGATCTAGATCTGGGTTGCTTTTCCCCTACGCATCTACAAGAATGAGAATTTTTAGCATTATTAAGCAATCAACGCAGTTAGCTTTTATAAAATGAGGAAAAATTTGCTCAATTACAATAAATATAAATTAGCTCAATTACAAGTGGTCTTAAACTATGTATAATAGCCATGCACCTATGGAAAACAATCCAAATCGACAAACTTGCAAGAGAATATCACTCCTACATCAGAAAATTTGCGCAATTCTAAACAAGTAGTACTTGTTTAATTCCTAGCAATGAATTAAATACCAAAATGGATTCTACACTTTTCAAACACAGGGCCCAAATGCTATGCTATTATGATCAACGACTATTACATAATGCCAAATGAAAATTCTTTGATGTGCTCTCTCTTGTGCTACATGGGATATCAGCAACAACACAAGATCATTGCTTGCAACAGTTTTCCAAATATCAAAGTACATGCTTACATTCTCAATAAAAATGTATAGTTCATTCGTTGTCGAAAATAGAAGGATAGTCATAAAATAAAGTCTATATAATAGTACTAGAAAAACTTTTTTTTTTCTTCAAATAGCCAGTAACCACTCGCAACATGGCCCCGACCCAAGTTTATTAAAAAGGCCCTCACTTATGGCGGAGAAATACCATGGTTACATATCAAATATTGAAATACTAAACCAACAAGGATCACCCAAAAAAATAAACAAAGACCGATCAAAACCCGCCAAGCAACGGCGAGGCTAAATCAGCCTTGAAAAAAAAAATGAACCACTCTAAAACAAGCCTAAGCTCAAGAGAGACCCAACCTGCAAAACCAAAAGAGAATAACTAAACAAGCCTATTTACGAAAAGAGGGGAGACCCCACCTATCCACACGAAGAATCCCCTTAAGATATAAAGGTAGAGTACTATGCCGCTCTTCGTAAATCACACTCTTACCCATTTCTCCCTCTCTGGCAAGAAAATCAGCCACACTATTACCTTCCCTATATTGATGAAGCACCATGAAATTCACCCCTTTGAACGCTGCCTGTAAATCCTCCCAAAAATCCCAAAGATACCATAAGGAGCATGCACCTTTCCGAATCCAGTCTAAGACAATGCGTGAGTCACTTTCAATTATCACATTTGCATATCAAAGCCGTTTACGCAAACGAATTCCTTCCAAGATTGCTTTTAATTCCACACTATTATTCATGCATTGTCCAAAATGACTAGAAAAAGCCGCTATCGCCGTGCTGTGGCAGTCTCGAATAATTACTCCACCTCCTGAATTACCCAGATTGCCCCGACAGCTACCATCACATTCAGTTTGATCCAACCAAAAGGAGGCCTAACCCACGAAATGAACTTACCAGGCCTTGCACAAAAAGAATGAAGTGGAAGTTGGAGTTCCCACATGCAATACAGGGTTAACGATCATGTACAATGCACTGAGATTGTCACAGGAGAGCAGGAGTTGTATGCAGAAGGACACCAAGATCGCGTAGTAGGAAAGAAAGCCACTTGAGCTCAGCGGCAGTGGCAACCATGGAGCGATACTCCAATTCAGTGCTTGATCGTGCTACTGTAGCTTGTTTCTTAGCACTCCAAGCAACACAATTACTCCCTAGGAAGGTGCAAAAACCATAGGTTGAGCGGCGAGTTAAGGGGCGTCCTGCCCAGTCGGCGTCTAAGTAAGCATAAAGATTAAGTGTGGTTGCAGCAAGGATGCGCATGCCATAGTGAGTAGTGCCTTGAATGTACCGAAGTATTTGTTTGACAAGCTGAAAATGAGCAATGGCCGAGGATTGCATGAACTGACATGCATAATTGATGCTGTAGGAGAGATCAGGTCAAGTGAATGTCAAGTATTGCAAGCCACCCACTAAGCTACGGTACATTGTTGGATTAGAAAACAGGGCTTCAGTAGCTGATTTGAGACGTCCTTTTGAAGGCATTGGAGTAGCAATTGGCTTACAGTTAGCATGTCTACATGTTTGAGGAGATCCAAAGCATACCAATGCTGAGATAAGAACATATCACTTCTGAACTTGTGGACTTCAATGCCAAGAAAGTGATGAAGTTGTCCAAGATCCTTAATGGAGAATTGTTGAGCCAACAAAGAGATGAAGTCATTAATCTGTTGATTATTATCTCCTGTAATCACCATATCATCGACATATAAAAGAAGAATTAAAATGCTACAAGATTAGAAGATTACTGGCAGATAAACAAACTGGGGTCTGTAGTGCTACAGAAAAAACCCATTTGAAGGAGAAAATCATTGAGTCGATCAAACCAGGCCCTTGGAGCCTGCTTAAGACCATAAAGTGCTCGACTGAGTTGACATACAAGGGAGGGATAGTGTGGATCACCATATCCCAGAGGTTGTTTCATGTACACAGGGGTACTGAGATAGCCATGCAAGAAAGCATTTTTTTACATAAAGTTGCCGAAGATCCCAGTGTTTAACAACAGCCAATGTAAGCACAACACGTATCGTAGCAGGTTTTATAACTGGAGAAAAAGTTTCTGAAAAATTAATGCCATCCACTTGATTGAACCCTTTTGCCACAAGAGGGGCCTTAAGGCGCTTAAGAGAACCATTTGGCTGTAGCTTAGCCTTGTAGACCCATTTACACCCTACTACATTCATCTCTGGATGAGGTGCCAACGTCCATGTTTTATTTGCTACCAGGGCTGCTAGTTCTTCATCCATAGCAACAGACCACCCTGGGTGATTTTTGGTAGATTTAATGGACTTTGAGATGGATGGGATTGAGTGAGTGATATGCAAATTAGCATACCTTGGATTTGGCTTGTGAACTCCAACTTTTGCTCTTATGATCATGTTGTGTTGATTTTGTTCTGTAGAGGAAGAATCAACCAGAGATGACTCGGGAGTTGAATCTGATGCAGCAGTAGATTGAGTAGGCTCATGACACGAGACTGATGCAGCAGCAGGTTGAGAGGGTAGGCTAAGAGAAACTGAGGTCAAGTCACATAAGTTTGATGGAGATGTAAAAGCTGAAGGAGGTATTAGATCAGCACACTCAACAAAAGTGCTGAACTCCCCTTCAACAAAAGAATGGCCATACAAAGCAGTGGGTTTTGAGTATGGCAGCAGGGATTCATCAAACACAATGTGTCTTGAGACCTAGACACAACCAGTAGGCGGATATAAGCATTTGTACCCTTTATGTTTACTACTATAGCCAATAAAAACACAAGGCAGAGATTTTGGTTCCAATTTATTGCTACGATATGCACCAAGATAAGGAAAGCACAGAAAGCCAAGAACTCGAAAAATGCCATAGTCAGGTGTCTTTCCATATAGTCGAGAGTAGGGAGAATCCATACCAAGAGTGATTGAAGGCAACCTGTTTAAGAGAAAAACAGTAGTAGAGAAGCAGTCAAGCCAAAAACGAGACCAGGGTTTTGCATGGAACATGATGCATGGGCTCAGCTTTGCCATTTTGTTTTGGGATCTTGGGGCAAGCAGACTGATTTTTAATTCCATGTTGTTGGAGATGTTACTGAACATGGATTACAAAGTTTCTCATATTTTCAGGGAGGGAAATTCGGTGGCAGATTGGCTAGCTAGAAGATGGGCTACAGACGGAAATGCAGGATGGAGAAATAGAAATGAGTTACCGCATGTGCTGAAAGGTATGGTCAGAGTTGATAAGTGGGGATTGCCTTCAATTAGAAGTAGAAATACGTTGTAAGCTGGACTCTTAATGTAATATGTTGCAACACATATATTGCAGTAGAAGCACTACGAGTTTATGTAGTATCGGCACGTAAAGGTAATGCGTTGTAATTTTCTTTTGTTTTAATTCTGGACTGGTTTAGGATTGTTTAGTGGTCAGGATTTTGTGTCTTAATATAGGCTTGTTTAGTAGTGTTTTTTTATTTTTGATGTAGTTTTGGTGGTATTAGGGAGGATTTTATTATTTTCCTATATACCAGTTTTTGTAACCATGGTTTTCCTCCGCCAGAAGTGAGGGCTCTATTAATAAATTTGGGACAGGGCTACTATGTGGGTGGCTACTAGCTCTTCTATTTAAAAAAAAAATTGCAAATGAACTGCTTGCAAATTCACCCCCTTCGTCGCTTTGGAAAGTTTGAATTTTAGCATCAAACTGACATTAGACATAAGAATGTAGCTATTTGAAAGTATCAAAGAACTCTGATTTGTGTCGAAGGGAAATAAGCCACAGAAAATTGGTATAATCATAAACAAATATAGCATAAAATCTGTATTTTTCCCTAGAAGGCACAGGGGCTGGTCCCCATAGATCACAATGGAGTTTAGAGAAAGGAGTAGACATTTTATTATTACTAGAGGCAAATGGGAGTTTATAAGACTTGCTGATTTGACAACTAGTACAAACACTCATAGATTGAGAAGAAGTACAATTGATAAAATTCTTGGAATGTAAGTAATTTAAGATAAGTTGCTGAGGGTGACTGAGTCTATGGTGCCAACAGTGAGGAGATGCTTGTCTGAACCTTGTGGAAAATAGAGCAGTTGGAAAGGTAGAATGATCATGTGAGCTCTCAAAAGTGTATAGCCCCTTCTTTTTCCACCCCTTCGCTATGATCTGGCCAGAGATCCCATCCTTTAGCACAAAGCTAGGGCCATTAAATTCAAAAGTAAAAGGATAGTTAGAAGTGAGTTTACTAACAGATAGTAAATCCTTATGTATGTCAGGCACAACTAAGACATCTTTTAACTTTAGAGAAGAAGAACCAGAGGATAGTGTCGCAATGTCAATATGTGTGATAGGTAAGATATGTCCATTACCAACCATAACTCCATCAAATTTTGTATAAGGATTTGCAGATTGTAGGTTACCTTATGATATGATCAGTAGCACCTGTATCAGGATGCCAAGAAGAGTCATGTGAGTCACCAACTTGTATAGCAGCAAATGCTTGAGGAAGATTATCTGTAGTGAAGGAATGACTGAAGCATTTTAGAGTTGTATGATTTTTCTTGTTGCAGATTTGACAGGTTGGAATGTCATCCTTCTTGGTGGAGTAGTGTGTGTGCCCATTAGGCTGGCTGCTGCCAGAAAATTGGGGAGAAAAAGAGGAAGTCTTGTTGGTAGATTGGTTCCCTTGAACAAAACCTCACCGCTTGGAATTAAAAGAACTAGGCTGTCCTTGACCTATCTTGTTTTTGTAAGTTTTCTGGCCATAGAACGCCATAAGAAGGGTTGGAGGGCTATCGATTTGGTGCCTTTTAGCATAGCTTTCAAGGAGGGTTATGACTTCAGAATACGATGGAACAGGAGGATGTAACATGGTAGCAGTAAAGATTTCAAAATCTTTGTCAAGACCATTGAGCAACCACCAAGATTTCTTGTGGTCATGAACAAGTTTGCCAATGGTAGCTAGTTCATCACAGATATTTTTGAAACAATGAAGATATGTACTCAGGCTATCGGTGCCATGAGTAGTAGTGGTGAGCCTTTGCTTCAATGCAAGGCTTCGATCTAAGGACACTCAAGCAAAAGCATGAACGAGTGCATGCCAAACTTCGACAACCGTGCCTAGGCCAACAACAATGCCCAGCACTTCCTCTGAAAGGGTAACAGTAAGCCAACCTTGACCAATCTATCTATCCAATGCCATTTATGGTACACAGGATTTGATTGCACCTCAGAATCAGAGATGACAATGGTCTCTGGTGGAGTAGAAATCTCACTAGTAAGGAAGCCTTGAAGATCATAACTTTCAAGGATGTTGATCATTTCGATTTTCCATAAAAGGAAGTTGGTGGACGAGAGCTTAATGGACACAAAGTTTGAAATGTTTTGTGTCACAGGGTAGGGGTATTCCTTAGAAGAACCAGATGAAATAGAGGAGTTACTTGACGTGTTGTGAAAAAAAAATCTCTATCTTTTCCCGTAGGCTCTAGATACCATGAAGAAGTTTGAGAAAAGTCTATCTCACTGGAGTGAAGATAGAGAGTATTGTATTGTTTATATATGAGTTACAAGGACTCAAAAAGCTCATCAATAGCTCTGTACAATAGGCAAGAAATGTGAATGTACAGCTAGACTTTCCTAACATATACTATAGTCTTAAACATATACAATTGACTTTCCAACTATGGTGAAACCATACTGTCAAGGAGGATCCATAGGAGGATATGCTGCTGATTTCCTGTCATCATGTGGCTAATTTTGTGCTGATACATTATCAAAGACAATGCACTCCAAAAGAGGGAGGATGATTTATTGTTGCGCGATTATGAGGTTCAGAGAGAAAAAAATAAACTAATATAGAGAGAAAATGATCTACACAAGCAAGAGGACGAGGTTTGAAGGCTGATCGTAGATAATAGATGTGCATGTATATTATTGTGTCTGTACTGGATGTGTTCTATTGTAATAGTTTTTGGTTGGTTTGGATGATAGATGTATCATGATAATGTTAATTGTAAATGGATCATTTGAGCGTAATTGTAATTGCAGAATTCTCTATGAATATTTGTAAATCTGTGCACGGTAAGATTTGAGTATGGCAATGGATGTTAAATTTTTTTTATTTGTGAGAATGGTACTGTACATGTACATGTGCTTGGTTTAATTTTTGTGAGAATCATATTGATGGCTACAATGGAGATTAGTTGCTTGTAAATTGAAATAGAGTTGGAGTTGTTTGGATGAATTTGAGTTAGAGATTAGTCACTTTTAGTTTTTGGTCTCTGAACATTAATAATGAGATTTTGAAGGCAAGCTCCGGGTGGAGTAGTTTGAATGAATTTGTAACCACACACAACTTTGGAAATTAATGTGAATGATTTGATCTTCATACAAAGAAACAAATAAAAATTTATATATATGAACGAGCATGACTTGTGACAGCTTTGAAATCATGGTCAAAACTATTCACCTGCCTTCACATGCATGAGTTATTGCATGGAAAAAATAGGAAGAATTTAATTGCAGAAATCATCATGCATGCCCAAAAACAAAGTATTCACCACCACTATCCACTCTTCATCTGTCAAATTGAGAACACCCAACCATATTGTAAATCATGCAAAAATATGACAACTGCCTCTAAATAAAAGGTTAGCATTCCTCAAACTTGGAGATACATCACTTCTATGGGCTAAAGGTAATCATAAAGGTACATCTTAATGGTACAAATCTATCCAGATTTTCATAAAGTAGACCAACAAAGCCATCAAAAATAGAATAATGATTTTCATACAAGTAGAACAGTCACAACAGATAAGTAGATCACAAAGCCTCACAGATAAGTAGATCACAAATACAAGTAGAATAAATCTGTCCAAAAGAAAGCCTCACAACCACAAGTTTGGTTACATTCTTTACAACCACAACAATCTAATCACACAACAAGTCCAGTTTATTCTTTACAACCACAACCTCACATCTCAGCATTGCCCGATGGTGCTGGTTGTGTGACAGTACTACATTGGGTTCCAACAACAAAATCCTCAATATTAGCACCAAGTTGAGCGTCCGAGACCTCACCATATTGTGATTTGTCATCAAATATTTTCCTGCAAGTCTAAATTTCAATATGAAAATACACATCTATTATAAAGGGACACACATGCAATCCAACATATATACAATTAATAGTAAAAAACTTACTATCTGTTTCTTTTTTCTCTTGGTTCCAGCCTTCTCCATAGGTGGAACCTTTCTTTTCATTGGGGGTCTCGCTTTCCCTTGGATAACATGGGGGCTTAATATTTTCTTATCCTTATCTATGACCACTCTCTCTTTGGCCTTGGTTGAGCCGTCTTGGATCTTAGTTGAACCGGACTCAAGTTTTAATCCTTTAAAATTATGCTTAAACTCATCCAAAACCCACATGAATGCATTGACATGGTCATCACTTGGGGATACACGCATCACTAATATCAGACATCTTTTAACCACAACCTCATACCTTCGTGCGTCCGCATTATTCCACAAGTCATCATAGCTACTTTTAGCAAGTGTGTATCTCCTTTTTAAGTCCTTCCTCCACTAATCCAAGATGTAGTTCTTAGGCAATATATGAAGCTTCTTCATTTGCTAAACTTCAAATGCCTGCCAATAGAGAATGCCCTTCATCTTAAACAGTGTACACATCCATTTAACATCGCATTCCTCCTTGTTATAGTAAATTGAGTACTGGATGCTTTTAACATGGTCATCAGTGGAAATTAGAAATTCATCCAAGACATCGTAGGTGGAAATATGACCCTGTTTGCTAACAAGTATGCAATTACAACAAATCATCCCCCACACCTCTATTTGGACCTCTTTAAACTTTGCATTTGTATACAATACTTGAAACTGGTTCTCAATGTTGAATGGGGATACACATGGGATGGTTTGGTTGCAAGGATTGAAATCAGTTGTCGTCTCGACTTCCACCTTCTTCCTCAGAGCATTGTCAAATTGATCAACAAATTCCTTCAACGTCGTACCAAAATGTACAAACCCATCGAAGAAAACATTCATGTTTTCAAACTGTTGTGTAGTGCTCATACCAGCCCAAAATACACCCTTCAAGTAAAATGGTACCCAGAACAATCTCTTATTGTACAACCCTTGCAGCCATGCATTATCACCAAGGTCATACTTCTAAATTAGTTCCCCCCCACTGTTTCTCAAATTTTGTGCAGGTCTATGAATTATATAGGGCACTCTGAATGGAAATCTTCAACCTTGCGTTGAATTGGGAGTGGGATCTCAATTTATTGAGCAGTTTCTAGATTATATGCTAGAAACAATATCTATGGCTAGTTTTTGGGGACACCATCGTAATATCACTTTTCACTGCCCGATCTTGGTCTATTATGATTGCTTTTAGAGCCAAACCATTCATGCATTGCAACCATGCTTGGAACAACAACACAAAAGTACTTATATCCTCGCTTGAAATCAAGACAGCCTTAATAGTATAGACTGCCCATGATGGTTTACCCCAACAAAGGGAGCGAAAGGCATACCATACCTATTTGTTAGGTACGTCGCATCAAAGGTAATTATACCTCCGAAATACTTATATGCCGCTCGAATTCATGCGTCGCCCAGAGTAGATTTCTGAGTCTCAACTCGTCATCCAAATCCATCATAGAAACAAAGCTATTATTCATCTTTCTCATCCTCTCAAAGTAATCACTAAGTGATTTGCCACCTCCTTTACCCAATTTAAGTGGCTAGTTTTATCAATAAAATTTTGACAATATTTCTCTTGAAATTCAAGATTCTCGAATCCCCCTACATCAACAACAAGTGCTCCAAAATTCTTATCCATTCGAATACCTGCTCTGTCATTTAAATCGAGCATCATTTGACTATATTCATCTAAATAATCGTGACTTCTAAAAAATCTAGACTTTTGTAAGCTGACAGTACTATGATTATGAGCATTCTCAACAGTTGTCAAAACCCTTACACACTTTTATCCAAGTAAGCATTTACCTTTGCCTTATAGTCTCTTTTAATTGTTGGTCATGGATTCGAGATATTACTATGGCTTGGATGGTACTTGCCGCCATGTGCACACCCAATTGTCAAATACTTTGCTTTCTCATCTAGCGCTCTCTTCTTCCTTTATGTGATTACACAAAAATTTTGTTTCTTGGCATATCGCTTATAATAGGCCAAAAGCTCTTTATCAGTGGCAAACTCCATACTAGATTTTGGCTCCTCAACTCGTTCTTCATCATCTGATACTTCATTAGTTCCCTCGACCTCTGCCTTTTTATTTACGTCCAATGAAGTTATGGAAAATGAAAACATATGTTTGGGATTAGCATTTATATTATATACACTAGATGTTTACTCATTGGGTTAAAAGTGTAATACCATTAGTCATATGACAACTTTGATTAGTCGCATGTGATGTACCTCCAAAATTCTTTTCATTTTCAACACTAAATGACACTGTTTATAAGAAGAAGAAAAAAAACTAAATTTTTTTAAAAGGAATCTACTTGGAAGGTATGTTGAACTGGTGTCAACTCCTCCGCATTACTCAACGAAGGGTAGGGCGTCATTAGTCCAAAATGTGACACCAATGGAAGCTATAATGAGGCACGATTTTAAAACATTCCAAATTCATGTATGAAAAAAAACTAAAAAAGTTTGAAAGGAATCTACCTTGAAGGTATGTTGAATTGGTGTTGACTCCTCCGCACTACTCGATGGAGGGTAGGGCATCGTTGGTCCAAATAGTGGCACCAATGAAGGCTGTAATTAGGCACAGTGTTAAAACATTCCAAATGCATGTAAGAAAAAAAAATGAAAAATTTTAAAAGGAGTCTACCTAAAAGGTACGTTGAACTCATGTTGCCTCCTCTGAATTACTTGACTGAAGGTAGGACATCGTTGATCCAAAAAGATGGCATCGATGGAGGTTGAATTGAGGCATGATGTTAAAACATCCCAAATGCATGTAAGAAAAAAAAACTAAAAAAGTTTAAAAGGAATCCCCCTTGAAGGTATGTTGAACTTGTGTTGACTCCTCTACATTACTCGATGGATGGTAGGGCATTATTGGTCCAAATGTTGGCCTCAATGAAGGCTGCAATTAGGCACGACGTTAAAATATCCCAAATGCATGTAAGAAAAAAAAACTAAAACTGTTTAAAAGAAATCTACCTGGAAGATATGTTGAACTCATGTTGACTCCTCTGGATTACTTGACGGAGGATAGGGCATTATTGGTTCAAAATGTGGCATCGATAGAGGCTATAATTAGACACGGTGTTAAAACATCCCAAATGCACGTCAATTTGTTTTAAAAAAAAAAAAAACTTATAAGGAATCGACATGGCTATTCGAAGCGTATTTATATGGATTTGGATATGCATATTGAGGCATCATAAATAAATGGTGGGCAGTATGGATTTTCTGAACCATAATATCCCTATAATACACAAATAAAAACACATTAACTAAATGGAAATATAGGACACAACAACATTTCCAAATGACCAATATGTGTCATACTTGAGTCGGTGAAATCGATGTAAAAAGCCTGGGTGGTGTTTCATCTTCCTATTTGTCCATCCCTCTAATTCAACTGAGTTTTGAGGACAAAGTTACTAAACAGAAAGACATAAATCATTTCACAATTGAGTACATTAAAAGCATGGTGGTTAAACAGAAATCTTCAACATAAATCCATAAAATAAATACTTCAGTTTAAAAGCATGGTGGTTAAATAACCCTTAAACTGGAAGTTGGGAATCGAGAGAGATATTCCAGAATGATGTTAGGGTATAGAAGTGCAATCACTTATAATATTTTTTGGGATGAGTATTTCCCACATAACCGTTATTCTGATTCTCTAACTTTCCAGCTAATAATTTTTTGCAGTTATATTTAGAGGGAAATTGTACTCTAATATCGTTAAAAAAATTGTCTTGTGCCGAAACATAAATGGACTCTAGAAGCTGATAGAACCATGAAAATGATGGACACCAGAGCCATGACAATTAGCCATTTCGTTTAGTATTAATCACTGGTATTTTTCAAAATTAGCCACTGTTGGTATTTTTCAATACAAACAGTCCCTATATCAAAATCTTTCCCAATGTAGAAGGGATAGCCACAACTGATGGCATCCCTTTTTTAACACCTTCAATTTTGATAACTAAAAATCAATGAAATTCTTGATTCATGTCTACATGCAAGACAGAGCCATGTTTACATGTTGTTGGCAGTTCTCCTACTGTCTTTGTTACAGAAACCATTCTCTCTGGTAACTAAACTTAGCTAGCCTTTGCTAGCTTCATTGAAAGTAAGGAAAACAACCCCCCACCCACCAAAAAAATCTAGTAACAATTACTAGAATGAAGACAATGAAGAACTATGGAGCAACTTGGCAAGAGAAAACCTGTGTGTGAGCTGAATTCGGTCTAGACGGTCATTCTCCTCGGTGGCCCCAGACGATGGCGGACATAGTGCAACTTCAAAGGCCGTTAGCTGAACACAGGTGAAGGTTGGTGGATGGGTGAAGGCGTCTGGAGGAAGAATGTGGGGGGAGAGGGGAAAAGTTTGAAATCTACCCAACAAACTGATTTGAGGTATTTAGGGGGAAAATCAAAACGCACGCGTTTTAGAAGAAAAAAAGAAAAGAAAAGCCACATCACCGGGTGTGTGGTGTATGACAAGTAGCCGCAGATGAGTAAAACTACTCATACGGTAAATAAACAAGATAATTTAGCAAGTTGTTGGAAATCAATTCCAGCTCAATTTGTTTATTTAATAAGTCATTATTAAACAATACATCTTATATAAAATTCAATTTAATTGATATAAACATTTATAAATTTCAGTAATTTCTTTTTTATGGTTTTGTAGTATTATCTTTATGTTTATAATCAGAATATCTCAAGTGTGAGGACCACTTTGAACCGAGAAAGAAATCACCTCATGCAGGCAAATGCCAGTGGGAAGAAGACAATCAAGCGAGTATTGTTTAGCCAAGAACGAAGTAAGGCGAGTAGCACGTTGTGGCAAGCAAGTTCAATATGAACAACACAAAGAAAACAAGGCAACTAAGAAGGTTCACTCTACACCAGGCGAGCCAAGTATGTGCTGATAATACGAAAGGCGAGCAACGGGCAATGAGAAGCCTGGTACAAAGCTAGAGAACACTCTGAGATAACATGAAGGAACTCAAAGGGTAGCAAGTAACTTACCAAGGCTTGTGCTCCAACTTTGACGTCGTCTTAACAAGATTGCACCTGGGAAAGAGAAGAGGTGACTAAGGACTATTCGTACAACACTAGGCAAGCGAAAGGCATGCTGACCGTACAAGGGTGAACAATGGTCAAGGACAAGACTAATATGGTCATAAGAGTTCTCCAAGACAATACGGAGATACTTAGAGGTGGCAGGGATCGTGAGCCCTTTACGCCGGCCGTGAAAACTCCCTTACATAGAGGCCCATACTCTAGAAGAGTTGTCACGTCTAAAGTGAGCCTGCGAAAAAGAGATTACGAACCTGCAGGCCATATTGTTTGATCTCAGAGGCATGGTCTAGCACCATATGAGAGACCCTCATTACGAGATAGACTGCGAGATTTGACTGAAGGCAAACTGCAGAAGACATATACCCTTGCTTTCATCAGTGTCTGCCACTGTACAGGACTAGAGGGCAAAATGGATGGACGAGGTCAAAGGCCTTCTATTCAAGCATGTGTGGAGTCTGATGGACATCAAAGATATGATCGACAGTTTCATAGTTTAAAAGTTATTAGAATAAAGGCCAAAATCACACTTTTAATACTGATAAGTGTTTACCCTTGCATTCGGGTAGAGTCTTCAAGCAAACAAGTAGCTTCAAAGGGGTGTGACGAAAGGAGCGATGCCAGCGCTACTGTAGTGTTAAAAATATTGTTCAAGTAGGTTAGCTCCTCTGACCAAACTGGAAATATGGGGTAAATGTTTGTGAGTATGTTGTAAGATTAGGCATCACATATTATGTAACTCCCCATTTTATACATAAAAATAATGCATCTTCTTCATTATGTTCATGGATTATCTTTATGTTATGATTTTCAGATGATGAGTTTGAATGATGAGAATTGATGATGATTGCAATTTTTTAGTGTTAAGTCTATGTGTCATCATCATGGATGGGTTGAGGAGTCCCCACGCCATTCCTATGGCAAGTTGCCACGAATTTCATATGGGTATAGTGATTCCCTATGATGGTCGAGGTGGAACATTTTTGTATTCGCCTCACTTGATAACACGAGGTAGAGAGATTCCCTGGGTTGGTCATGTGTGTTGTTTTTGGGCATGATGACTGGGTTGAGTGACTCCCCATGTCGGATGGTTTGAAATTGGTGAATTAGCTTGCACATTGCTCGAGTAGAGTGATTTTCCACGTCGAACACTGGAGTGATTCCTTGCTTGGTACTTATATGATGAGATATTATGGATTTTACATGTTTCAATAAGAGGATGGTTCCTCGCCTTGATAATAACTATGCATACATGTGTAACACCCCGCTTAATTAACCCTTAAGTACTCTATATTAGGCTTTTAATTGTGGGTTAATTACTTACATTAAGGTTGATAGTGGAATTAGCATTAATCATGGTGCTTAGTGTTAATGAGCTAAGGATTAGAGAGGCAAGTCTATTAGTAATTTTGGTGAGGCTTTTTAGACTTTAGAGCATTCATGGTCCAAGCCCAAGAAAACTTTGAACCAAGCCTTAAGGAATTCAAGACTAGTTATGGCCCAACTACAAGGAAGGCATAAGGCCTTTGGGCCAAACTTGGTATAGAATGGACCCATGGCTCAATTAGGCCAAGTCAAACCTTGTCAAGCCCATCTTAGTTGATAATGAGATTTCTTTTCAACCCTAAAAATCTGGAAATGGGGCCCCTCTAATTCTAGCCCAAGAAACCCTTAAGCCTTGAACTCTTACACTTGGCTCTTTTAAAGCCCACAAGGCCAAAAGCCACGATTGGGTTTATTTCATCATTCAAGACCAAAGGCCCAATACACCATACCATTGGTTTCCTTAAGCCCAAATCATACCCAAAGTACCCAAATTAAGTTTTGAAAATTGGCTAAGGTCATTAACCATTATACTTGAGGTTAGTGCACTTTAAGCCATGTTTTGAAGCTTAATCATGCTTAATATTTTCTTAAACCTTTTAATTCAAATTTTCTTGAATTATTACTCCTTTAAACCAATTATTAGACCATGTTAATATCCTAGATAAACCATCCCGCATGTCATTAAGAAAAATGGCATAACAAGCTCAAACCATGCTTCAATCGGTTTTGTGCATTGCCCTTTGTAATGCTTGGACTGTTTTGCCCTTGGGCCCAACATTTTTGTGATTTTTCCTCAAGGTTAATATGGTCCTTAAACACCTCATGAGACCCTCCCAAAGTCATTTTGAGCATTGGATGAAATTATTTGCACAAGCCAATTCCTCGAACCAAACCGGGTGCACCTTGGTTTAGTTTGTGTTGTAACCGATTGAGTCAAGTTTGAACCAGCCTTCTACCATGGTTTGCACCACCACACCATGCCACCTTCTTCTCCACCCAATAACCAAGAAGTCCCATGACCATTCTAAAGGATTTTGACTCATTTTTTCTGCCCAAAATCATCCAAAACCGAACTGATTTTCTGCCACCACAAAACCACCTCCATCCACCTGTTTTCAAGGGTTGTTTCATGGTTTTTCTGCCACCCAAATGATGCCCCACGACCAGACCTGCCTTCTAGGATCAATGTAGCAACTGTGGAGAGGAAATCATGGTGGTTTTAGGCCACTATTCCCCCTGCACAAGCTGACCTAAGCTCATGCAAGCAAATCTGGAAATTTTCCAGATTTGAGCACCTCCCACTTCACCCAATCACCAAGCACCCAAGCCAACGCCCCTCACCCCTTGGCCTCCTATAAATACTTCCCTCCCCTTCTCATTTCACTCACACCACAGATCCAAGCATCCTCTTGAGCCTTGAGAGCATTTCCCCCTCTTAGAGATCAAAAGAGTGCAAACCAAGTGAGTTTTGGTGAGTTCTTGAGTGTTGTTGTGTAAGGCAGTCTAGAGTGCTTGGAAGGCCACAAAATTTGTAAGTTTTCTTCCTTTTGATCATAGCTAGCATTTCAAGATTTTTTTCCAAGTGTTGGTACGAAATTTGGTTGAGTTTTGAGAAGGTTATGATGCTTAATGCAAAACCGGGTCAATTAAAGGAAGGTTTGAATGATTGAATGTTTTAAATAGAAATTTAGCTATGGCATGTACTAAGCATGATTTTTATATGATCTATCATTATCCTAACATGATTATGGAAGGTTAAATTTGTGGTTAGAAGCATGTCATGATAGGTTTTAAATCTATCTTGTTTTGATCTTCAAGCATGAATCGGTTTTAAGCATATTGGTGATTAAGGATTTCTTAGCTTTGATTAAGTGTTGGGATGAACTTTATTACTTAAGGATTAGATTTAATAATGTCCCTAAATATTTTAGCAATCATTAGTGATTAAAGAAAATCTTATATCCATACATTCATAGGGATCAATAGTTGAAAATACACATAGGCATCTTATATGCATGCCACGGGTTGGGACTAATTGGACAAATTCCACTTTGAATTTTGAAAATCCAAGAGCATTGATGGTTTTAGAATGCCAAAACTATGAAGTCCGTGAAATTTGGTTACATTTAGAGTTCGTTTGCAATTAGTGAAAATTTAGGGCTTAAATGTCAATTTTTGAAAGTCTAGGGGTATTCTTGTAAATACCCAATTTTTGAAGCCTTTGATTTTGAACCTATCCATAAGAGTATTAACCCTAACTTAGTATACACATGATTTATGCAGCTATGATGCTAATTTCAAATTTCTCCAAAAGTTTGTAAGTTGGCCTCTAACTTACACCTTGATAGATTATTTATGAATTATTGATAAATGTTCATTTCATACTTCAATTATCATTTTTAGCATAAATTATCATGTTATATGATACATTGAGTGCATACCTACATGAAATGTGACATTTTTATCATTTTTGCATATTACATTTATAAATGTCATTTTTACATGAAAATTACTACATACGCACATGTCATGAGAAACATTTTCCAAAGCATAGTATGAAAAATCATTTTGTCACGACCCCAAAGGCCAGGATGGGGAATTATCCTGGTGGAACTCCTTTGTCCACTTTGGAGTGATTAATAATGGAGTGGTAACCCCTAGGTTGACGAAGAACAGTCAACAGGCTTCGAATGAGTTCTTTTTAAAGAACACCGGAGCGAAGTCAACATGTTATGGCACCTAACGTTGGTGGGTGCACACGTTATGAATTTTATTATGTTATGTTATATTTACCAATGCATTGAGAACGAGTCTATAGACAACGTAGTTTCAACGTGAGTTGTACTACGGTCACCGGCAGGTACTCACAGTGCATATGGGAAACTGTGACATTACCACACGTTATGTTATTAATTAAGATGATGATGTAAGTCTATGATGATGAAAGTTCATGATGAAATTTTTATGACGAAGTTATGTTTTCTAAAAGATGATGACGAAATTACTTACTAAGTAAAAACCTATGTCTCCATATTTTTAAAAGATGCTGAGAAATCTGGATGAGAGACATGCATACTGATTTTCTGCATCTCATGCATTGCATATTTATCATTTTTCATGATTGATTTATCTTTGTGCCAGTTAGCTGTTTAACTTACTGAGATTTCGAGTAAATTTCACCCTTTTATAGGACCACTATCATTCTACTCGGAATGATAGCAGTTGTGTCAGGAATCGGCCAGGAAGAGATGGATGGAGCATTGGATCCGCATGTTTGAGAAGGAGCCAATTTTTGTGAGGAAGCTAGATCTAATGCTGATGTTTATAGCCCAAGTCCTTCATGCTTTAGAACGCATGAAGAGAATAATATGACTTTGTATATAAGTCTATGCTACATTGGTATTTTGAATATAATGATTTTCTAATGAAGTTGTGCTGTTTTTAGTTATTCTGGCATATCTTACAATTTAACCTTTTATTTCCGCTGCGATTATTGCATACTGCTAATTGCATACTAGGATGCATTGCATATTAACTGTCATGAATGGGGGTATGTAACCTTGTGTTGCATGTCCCGACGCTCTAAGTCTTCGTTCCATCCCAAGAGGAGATTGGGGGCGTCACAACATGTGATTTGCTCAGAGGGTGATTTCTCGCCATAACTATGAATACATGTGTTTTTGTTAGAAGGGTGATTCCTTGTCATGCATAAATATATGTGTTCATAGATCAATTCACATGAAACCATGCATGCATATTCATCACCATTATCTCTCATTGATAGTATTGTCATGGGTGTTTAACCTATTGAAATTTCTTAAGTCCACTATGGTGGTCCCACTTGCAATTTCGTTTACTGGAGCCGTAGATCTTGATGTAGATGTAGCCCAAGCGTAGTTTTTCGAGGAAGGATGACCAATCCTGCCCGAGTTATAGATACAAAGGCTTGTATCCGATATTAGTCATTTGTAGTTAAGATGTACATTTTAGTCAAGTGACGAACTATGTTCGGTTCGTTGTACCTAGACATGAGGAGTGAATAGTTGACAGTCTATAATATTATTTGGGAAGAAGTGATCATGGCATATGAATATTATTATTAATGGATGAATTTTCTTGTGGCATAGACCTTGGCATGATTAACAATTAGTCTCTGACTAATCCTTTACTTATTCTGCTGCAACTTCTTTTACTTACTGTGTTCTCAATTAATAATTAAGTGCCTAGACCAGAAGAAACATATGGGGTGTTGCTGACCAACTGGCATCCCTGGCACCACGAATGTTAGGACCCACTAGCGCAAGGGTATAGAACACCAAAGGAAGTTGAGTGGAAAGAAAGATGAGGGACACTCCATTGGCATGGCGAGGAGGAAAGTTGCAGGTGCCGCAAAGTGCAGCTAGTCCAACACGTGGGCGAGCAAGCACATTGAAAAAGGCCCAACAGACACTTCCCAGCGTGAGGTGGAGATGAGCATCTTGCCTTATGGTTGGTGTAACACCCCGGTTTTTACGTGTTTTTTATTGAAGGCTTTTTAATTTAATATTTGTTTTTGGAGCCGTTTAATTTAATTTAAACGTGTTTACGCGAGATTAGTTTAATGTGCTTTTATGATTTTAATTAGTGTTCTACAATTTAATTGCCTTTTATTTTAAAGTATGTTTATTACTGGAGTTTAATATTTTATTTTAATTAGTTTTGAGTTTATTTTGATTTATTTAATTTCCTGTTTTAAAAATAGTTTTTTTGAGGATCAGTTGTGACTCGAAAGTGGTGAGGATTGGACCTCATTTCTTTTCCCTATCTTTTCTTTTCCTCTTTCCTTTTTTTCTTCATTTTCTTTTCTTTTTCTTCTTTTTCTTCTCTCCTGTTCGGACCGCCCAGCCCAGCTCGACCCTCTCTCTCTCTCTCCTCTCTCACGTGCAAATCGATTCACCCTTATCGTCGCCATTTCCGGTCGCCGTGGTTGACACCGCCGATGTCGTTCGGTCCCTCAGCCACCGGCGACCTCACCCATAAATTTTCAGGCCGGCTAACGCCGCCATTAGCCACCAGTAGCCGTGCGAAGCCTACGGCTTCTGCTCGCCGTTCCACAGCCGTCCGGCCACCAATGGCCACCATTTCTTCACCACTTGATCACCGGCACCTTGCCATCCTAACCGACCTATTTTTGGCCCCGATCCGTCGTCAAAGCCGCCCCTATGAACACTCTCTCCGATTTGTACTTCGTGGCCTTAAACCACCGTTTCAGCCGCCACCCACAGCCAACTTTCGATACCATTAGCTTCACCGACCTCATTAGGCCCTACCCTATCAATTTCAAGTCTTTGTTTGACTCCGTTGGAATTTGGGTTTACAGTGTATTCAACCACAGTGTTTTTACACTGTGGAGTTGCTGTTTTGGTGCTTCCAGTTCCTCCGTGATCCTCCTAAAATTATTATCAAGCGCTGTAAGTATTTCTCCAAAAGACTTTTAAGACTTTAATATATTTTTGAACTAACTTGTTTTATAAACTATGTTTTGGTTATCTGTTGATACTGATAACTGTTGGTTGTTGGTATCTGTTGCTTTCATGGCATTGTGCACGCATGCATGGTTGTGTATTTTAAGAAACTGTGTTTAAGGTTTTACGGGTGCGTGTGTATCACCCCTAAGCCGAGATGGGATATTATCTCGGTGGAGCTCCTCTGGACACTCGGGAGCAGAATATACTGAGTGTCGTCCCCTGGGGCTTTTGCCCGGGACTTGGACGGGATGGTAGCGCTCTCGATCCGACTCCGTGACTCCTCGGGCTGGCGGGGGTCAGAGGATGCCTAGCTATGTACGCGGTGGGCACGGAACTGGGCATCACTCATGTATCACTTGCACGGCCGTTACCCGTGGGGTGAAGATGGGAAGCCAGAGTATGTGGATGGTCCGTAGGGAAGGCCATGGTGCATACGGTTAAAAATTGGAATTAATGTAATTATTCTGGATTGTTATTTTATGCCAAATGGTGTTTTTTGGCGTGTGTGGAAAATTGTGATTTTCGAGAAATGGTGTTTTCTCGGGTTTCACGCTTGGGTCATCATGTGCATGCATAGCGTTAGTTGTTTTAATATATTTATTGTCTTGGGGCTTTTTGGGTTTTACTTACCTGCGGTACTATAGATTTTGATGAGGCTGAGCTCGAGGATGCGGCTCCGCCTGAGGAGTAGGGACATTGGCTATATTTTGTGTTGAAGATTACTGCTGCTTATGCTTATTGTATTTTATTTGATTTGATGTTCACTTGTAAACAAAATCGTATTATGTTGACATTGGATTTTCAGTACTTTGTATTGTACTAAACTCTGGTACTTAGTTATTTGACTTAACCTTTCCGCTGCATTTGTTTATTGTACACGTGTTGCATTGCACACATTCAGCACATGTCGATGGGGTGCGTGACCGTGTTGTCATCATCCCGGTTGTCTCGATTTCCGTGTGTGTCCGTACATGGAAGTTGGGGGCGCCATAGTTGGTGAGCTAGAAAGTCACCCACCATGAAAACAAGAACGAGGAGATGAAAAGGCTAATGGCTCTAATTAGACAAGAGCTACCCAACCAAGGTGAGCAACGGTCTAGGTCAATGCAAATCAGGTATGAAAGATTTTCGAAATAGCACAAAAGATGCTCATAAGAGTGATATGCAGAAAAGCCCACTCTCCACCTGAAGGGTGGGTCTACTGAAGGGATTAAAATTTGAGAAATCATATCATCTAAATCTAGATGTATGGCTTGATGCCATGTGGAAGCCCTCATTTAAGGAAGAATAAAGGAGCTGGCAGGCCGTAGGGGAGTGCGGACTATGCCCTAACCGTTTGTCTCTGTCATCCTAAATTGTGACAGATGAGGCTAAATGACTCTTATCCAGGCATGCCTAGAGTCAGAACTATGTTAGAATGATGTCTGACCCCACCCTATAAAAGGGATTTGGATATGAGACAAAATCTCACTTTTAAGATCTTAGACACCTGAGACCTCTTGGAGCCGAAATCTTTAGAGGAAGCAAGGATGCAGCGGCGCAGTGATTTAGAGTACCCGATGTTGTGAGGTAGGTTAGCTCCTAAGATAGCATTGGGAAATGTGGGGTGGATGTTGTATGTAAGAGACATTTGCATATTCTATAACCTTCTCACTTATATGCATAATAAATCTATTTATAACCATTATGTTTATCTTACATTCATTTCTTGTTTTCAAGACTTTGAATGTGATTGATGTTTTCACTAAACTATGACCCCAATGTCAATATCTATATCTATGTGTGAGTAAGTGTACCATGCTTTAATAATCATGGGACAGGATGGAGTTCCCCGGACCATTCGTGCGAGACGTCGCCATGAGCTTCAAACGAGTAGAGGGATTCCCTGTAAGTGACTGGGGTGGGGCGGTATCGTACTTGGCCTCACCTGGTAGCCGTGATGTAGAATCCCCTGGCATATCACATGATGGTGTCTTTGAGTTAGTTGGTCAGGTAGGCGTTTCCCCAGTGCAACATGTGGTCTCTGTGTGAGAGTTTACATGAGTTGAGGCCTAAGCGAGCTGACTTGCACCAAGTTGGACGGGTAGGAGAGATTTCCTCGAGTCTGGCAGTGGAGCGGCCCATCCCCTATTTGTCCATTAGGTGACAAATGTCTATGTGATGAATATCTATATGATTAGCATAAAGTGTGATGCTGATTGTACCTCTAGAACAGATATAACGTGATGGATTTGACCTATTAGAGCGAAGGGTGATTTCTCACCATAATAATACTTATGCTTTGAATAATATTGTTTTATAAGAGGGCAATTCCTTAGAGAATGATTTTTCATCATGCTTATATATACGTATTTCACTAATAAGGTGATTCTTTGCCATGTTTATGAATCCATGTATCTATGCCAAGAGATATGATTCCTCGCCGAACATATGTATGTGTGTCTCTTCCTATTTACATGAATTTTTTCATAGCATATTTAGGAGCATTATCTCTCATTAGCAGTCTTTGTCATAACTGCTTAACCTACCTATAGTTTAATTCTCGAAACCATAGACTTTGATGCAAATTTAGAACCAGGAGTGATGCCCGAGGAAGAAAAGCCAAACACGCCTAAACCCTAAAGATGGAGGCTTGTCTCTGTCATAGGAGTTGTGCATCATTTTGAGTTGTACTTAGTACTTGCCAAGAGATGATCATTTGTATTCAGTATGCCACCTATTTGGCAATGAACCAACTATTTGAGTTGTATATATATTTATATATATATATATTTAAATTAATGTTATGGGGAATGTAACTTCTAGTATTGCAAGATCTACTTTACCGACCAAACCTATATCTTTTTCACTGTGATTCTATATCTATACCCAACACGTGCACTTCCATTTGGATAAGGCACACCGATTCTTGACCAAACCTCGGGTGTTTGCTTGGCATCCTTGGTACCACGAAACCTCACCAGGACCTTTATACTAGGAACATGGCGCCACAACGGATCCTCGCCAGGCTCTTTATCGAGGAACAGGGTGCTACAAATATGCTTCAATTCACATCTTCATACACTCATCTAACTTGTAGCTAGAAAAAAGGAAGAGATTACTCACCAAACCAAAGTTTTGAATCTTAAAGAAACCAATTCTCCACTAAGCTCACACTCACCTCTCGGTTTCACTAAAACTTGAAGTAATGAACTAGATTTTTGTGTGACCAGTGCAGCTGGGTTTAGAGTGCATGAGAGGAAGAAGAATAGCGAAAATGTGAGAAACTTGGCTCAATTATGTAGAAGGAAAGTGAGAATGTGAAGGCATGCAGCTCGGTATAACTCCGCTTACTCTCTCTCATGTGTATACTTTAATGCCAAGTGTGTGAATCTTGATCAAAAGGATGGGAGGAGATCAAACCATGTGTGAGGAGCTATTTCAAGTGTGCTTTCCAAGTGGAGAGGTCGTGACAAGCTATGGAGTAACCAGATGGTGAGGTGGCAATGCATGCACATGCCACGTGTCATGCCCGGATTGGGCCACTTGGCTCAACATCATCACAAAATGTTTATTGCTCTATAAATTCTAAAAATTCGAACTAGTGCAATGGTGCAAATAATTTTGCCTAATTATGATCCTAAGTATCTCAATTAAATCTAAAAAGTTTCAGGTTCACTTGAGGATCATAAATTGACACTGATGTTGAAATTGAATTCTAACTAGTTTAATCCATAACAATCCTATGTGTTCATACTTCATATTAGATCAATATATCCAAAACTAAAGAAATTATTTTGATCTTAGTTTTCTTGTGGGGTATCACATTGTCCTTGAAATCTAACGGTATGCACAAAAAATAAGATTAAACTAATTTTAACCATTGTTCTCACCGTGCAAACTACAGTCTATTACTAGTGGAGTTATCAGGTGACCTCGGTGGAGGTACTCTTGATCCTGTTGAAGTAGAGTCTTGTGGAAGATAGTACATCTCATCGTCCTTAGTGTCATAATACATATTGACGATCGAGCATCTTGGGGTCGATTTCCAGTAACAACTCTTCATCCTCTTCATTGGGATGCTGCCCTTCCTCAAGATATCAGTATAGATAAGAAGGTGACAGGATTTTCCTGATGTCTTGGGTGTCCTTACTGTGGCTCAAGCTCTTGCAGTTCACTTGATTCTTCCTCATTTTGAAGTCCCAAAGCTCGCATTCTGGTTCCTTCCTTCCAATCAATTGGGTACAGTGGTGGTTGACTTTCCTCGTGGGGGTAATGCCTTTCATTCATGTCCCACTACTTGATTATCCACATCCATAACATGCGTTTGATGATGTTCAAGCTTGTGGCAAAGTGCCAATAGGTCACAACTATCCTATCCACATCTTCCATGCATTGCCCTCTAAGGGTAGAGAGAGTCCCCATGTTGATCAAGTGGACTTTCCGTTCTATTTTGGTGGATGTATTTTACTCGTTGACCAGGTAGAGAGATTCCCCATGTTGAATGAGTGGAGTGGTTCTCCGTATTGTTTTGGTAGATCTATTCCACGTGTTGATTGGATAGAGTGTTTCTCTATGTCAAATGGGTGGAGTGATTCGCCGTACTTGGTGATAGATAGCAGAGAACTTAATGTACAATCTTGTTAGAATCTTGTTTTACAAATAAATTGAAATTGCATATCATTTTAATAAAGTTAGTTATGTCATGAGATAAAAAGTTTATTAATAAACTTAGTTATGTCCTGAAATTGCATATCATTTTGTGTTCATTTATTGCAAATATATTTTATCAATGAATTATATGTAAGCCATTAGGCATTATGAATATGATCCAAATGTACTTAATGGGACTATTATACAAAAAAATCTGTATCATAATTTCGCTAGATAAACTTAGACATTTCTTCTAATTATCACATGATGATTAAGAAGTGCTACATACACAAAAAGATTACACAAAAATAAATTAACAAATTGACGTAGTTTTATGTTCTTCATTAAATTTACTTTACAATAAAATTAATTTTACAATCTGACATACCACATCAAGCCATATTAATTTGTGGATTTACTTTTGTGTAATTCCTCTATGGCTAAAGTATTTCTCACAATGATTTATCTAACCAAGTGGGTGACTTCTAGCTACTAAATTGATGTACTGAATTGTAATACTAGAAATAGTACACACCTACTTTGTCGTTTAAGTAATATTCCTCAAACTAGAATTTATTCAAACTATAGAGTATATTAATATTAGACAAATATTTGATTATTTATTCTCATACAATAGTCAAAATTAGTCTATGTTACATTTTGTTATAGGTGGTTCAAGTTGTTGACAAGTTTATGTAAGCAAGTAGTCATTTACTCAATGTATCATATAATATGGTGTTTTATGCTCAAAATGACAATTATAACATGAATGTGGCATTTAGAAATGTTGTGAGGAAATTCAGAGAAGTTGAAAAGTTCAGGTAAGTGAGATCCTCTAAAGTGTAGGGCTGACGTGGAGGGCAATTTTTTTTCTTTCTACTGCATTTGGCAAATGAGAAGGATTACTTGCATGTGTGGGCAAGGGAAGGAAGGATGGTGGCCGACTGTCAATTCCGTTTATTTAACTGGTCGGTGGATTTTGATATAATGAAGGAGCCATCCATTGCACCACAATGGATTTTTCTGCCTGGTCTGCCTCTGCATTTATATCGTATGGATTGTTTACAGATATTGGCTTCTCAGTTTGGTCGATTCCTTGGATCAAATAATGCGACTTTATATCGTACTCGGGCCACCGGGGCGAGAATGTGTGTGGAAGTGGATCTACAAGATGATCTGATAGATGGTTTTCCTTTGGTTATCAGCTAAAAACAAATATGGCAACAAGTAAAGTATGAGAAGAGGGGATTTTACTGTAAGAAATGTTTTAGACAAGGGCATACGGCGGTGGTTTGTCATTCGGGCATAAAAACTGGGGAAAATTGATAGAAAAGAGGGGATGCGAGGACTAGGAAAGGATTGGGAGGATAAAGTTTGGAAAGCAGTGGGGCGGAAGGGTGATGTGTCGGGCCCTTCTGATGAAAAGAAACAGAGCACGGAGGAGGGGAGGAATGCTGATGTGGTGAGGAAGGAGGGAGAGGGTCATGAGGTTGATATAATAGATGAGGATGGGCAGCAACGTATTTTGGTGGCAGGGCCAATCATTGAGGAAGGGAGGACATCTGAGCCAGAGCGGAACGAGGAAGTGGAAAGAGTAATGGAGGCCTCGCTAGTAGAAGAGGGGGAACTAGTGCAGACTAAAGATGTAATGGTGGGGGATGATCCTGGAAAGTTCCCTGGTGTCTTAGCATCAGTGAATCATATCCAGGAAAATAATTCTACAAAATCTTTTGGTGTCCAGGAAAATAGTTTGAATCAGGAAGTTGATGCAATGGTATCTGAAAATGATGAAGAGGAGTGTGAGGAAGTGTGGTGTGATGCCGATCCCAGAATTGCACTCGAGAAATCCTTGTTGAATGCAACAGATAATTTTGAGAAAGTAATAGAGTCTGGAGCCGATTTGTCAATCCACTCGAAGGAGGGACATCAAAGTCCTAATAAAGGGCAAGTGGCGACGGGCTACTTATCTGAGGGGGATGGTAGTGAAACATCTTTGTTAAGAGGAAAAGAAAAAATGTACAAGTCAGAAATGGAACATTGGTTGGTAGCGAAGAAGGTAACAGAGAATAGGACAGTGCGGAAGTCGCAAAGGGTGCAAACCCGCTCTCATAAATTAGATTTATGATTGAAAATTTTTTTTTCTGGAACCTTAGAGGACTGGGCAGGTCGAAATGTAGGCTGAAAAAATTATTGAAGAAGTTTCAGGTGGAGCTGTGTGCTATAGCAAAACCGTTTAGTGCTAAGCAACGTATGGCACTAGTGGGTAATTTTTTGGGCTATTCTCACTCACTTTCAAATGAGTGCCAAGGGGGAAAGCTGTGGGTTTTTTGGAAGGAATATAATGCTTTTGAGGTAATCTCAATTACTTCCCAGATGATAACGGGTTGGTTTAGTAAAGATGGACAAAGGTTCTGTGTGACTTTTGTTTATGCGAAGTGCTCTTACGTGGAGAGAAGAGAGCTTTGGAGGAGTCTGGTAGAGAGCCAATGTTCGGATCGTCCTTGGATGGTCATAGGGGATTTTAATACAATTCGTACAGATGCAGAAAGGATTGGTGGAAATCCAAGGCCTTTAGTATCCATGTTAGATTTTAACGATTGCATACATCAGTGTGGCCTTTTTGATTTAGTAAGTACAGGACAGCAAATGTCATGGTGCAATGGCCACGAAGGGGCGTCGTGCAGCTGGGCGAAGCTTGATAGAACTCTGGTGAACACGGCTTTTTCAGATTCTTTTGGTGCAGCTTATTGCAGGTATTTGTGTAGGAAGTCCTCTGATCATCGGCCGATGGTGGTCAATTTACATAGACCGTTAGCGTCGTATGGACCACACCCGTTTCGGTTCCAAAACATGTGGTGCTAACATGAAAATTTTCTGTCATGCGTGAGAGAGGCATGGTGCAGGAATGATGCGGCCGTGGGTCTATGGAGACTGGTAGTCCGTCTGAAACAAACAAAGATTGCACTTCGTGCGTGGAATCGTAATGTTTTTGGGAGAGTGGGTGCTAACATTGAAGCTCTTGAGGAGAGGTTGGAATCTTTGGATTTCCATATGCAATCAGGTTATTCGGCGGAAATTGAAGAGGATTTTTTGGCTACAAAGTTGGAGCTTCAGGTGTGGGAAAATAGAGAAGCCACTAGATTGGGGCAGATTGCAAAAAAAAAATGGTTAACTGAAGGGGATCAGAACTCTAAGTTCTTTCACTCGATAATTAATCAAAGGCACAAGAAGGGTTACATAGATAGAATGGTGATGGAGGATGGCAGGATTTTGGAGGGTGCGGAGGGTGTGGAGGTAGTACATAATGAGACAGCGGCGTTTTTCCAGCTTTTTATGGAAGAAACGTCTATTACAGAAGCATGTGATCTCTCGCTGATTATTGAAAGGAAGATTTCTGAGGGTGATAATTTTTTATTGTGTGTGATGCCAACGGAGGAGGAAATTAAAAAAAGCGGTGTTTTCGATTCCGAAGGAGAGCAGCCGGGGGCCTGATGGTTTTGGATAAGAATTCTATATGTCTTGTTGGGAGATAGTAAAGGAAGACCTATTGGAAGCGACGAAAGATTTTTTCCAGGGCACTCCTTTGTCCAGGTTCTTTTCTTCCACTTTTATTGTTTTAATCCCAATGGTGGAGAACCCTTCCAGTTTTGAGAAGTTTCGCCCTATTAGTTTATGCTCTGTGGCTTATAAAAAATTTTCGAAGATTATTGTTTTTAGACTCACGGAGATGGTTGACAAGTTGGTCTCGTATGAACAAGGTGCTTTCATTCCGGGGTGTAGTATTTTCGAAAATATTACACTAGCACAGGAAATGGTTCATTCCTTAAATAAGAAAAGGGTGGGCGGAAATGTGATGGTTAAATTGGATATGGCCAAGGCATATGACAGAGTTAACTAGGGCTTTCTTATGGAGGTGTTGAAGGCGTTTGGGTTCTCTAAGATTTTTTGTAGGCTCATAAAAAATTGTGTTGAGGCTCCGTGGTTCTCAGTGATAATGAATGGAACTAATAAAGGTTTTTTCCAATCAGGCCGGGGCTTGCACCAAGGGGACCCCTATCCCCTCTTCTTTTTATCATCATGGAGGAGGTCTTGACAAAGCTACTTCAGCGGAATTTTGAAGAAGGCCGTATTGGAAAATTTTACCTTTCAATTAGTGCACCGACAGTGTCTCACTTACTCTATGTGGATGATATACTTATCTTTACAAATGGTGGTAAGAGGTCGATAAAAAATCTGCTATTTTTTTGTCTAAACATATTAGTCAAGCTCGAAAAAGGGGCTTACTGAGATGTACTAGTTATACGGAAGGTAAGTTTCCATCAACGTATTTGGGTGCTCCTCTGATTTCAAGAAAGCTAAACACCCGGGTTATGGAGCCTTTAGTGGAGAAAATTTGAACAAAAATAGCCGGATGGAAATTTAAATTGCTCTCGCAAGGTGGAAGACTGATTTTGATTAGGCATGTTCTGTCCAGTACTCCTATACATTTGATGTCAGTTATGAATGTTCCGCTGGGAATTATCACACGGATTAATTCTCTTTTGGCTAATTTCTGGTGGGGGGAGGTGGATGGGAAAAGAAAAGTACATTGGCTTTCTTGGGGAAAGGTGTGCAAACCAACATCGGAAGGGGGACTGGGTGTGCGTGCATTTAAGGAGGTTCAGAAATCCCTTCATATGAAACTTGCTTACAGATTGATTACATCTCATAACTTATGGATGGATTTTTTCAAGGCAAAGTATTGCAGGAATGGACATGTTCTGGCTCAGACGGGAAGAGTTACTGATTCGCGGTTTTGGAGGTCCATGTTGGATACTATCCCTGAAGTCATGGAGAATGTGAAAGTTTTGGTACATGGTGGTAATTCATCCTTTTGGTTTGACAAATGGTTGTCGTCTAGTTTGCTTTCTATGGGCATCGAGATGATTGCAAACAAGCAGCTACGTATTCGGGATTGCTGGTATCAAAATAATTGGAACACAGACTTACTAATAGACTTGGTGGGAGCTGCTAGATCAGTGGAAATAATTCAGAATGTTCATGCTGGAAAAATAGGCGAGGATGTTCTTATTTGGAAGCCAGCACTGGATGGGAATTTTTCTACAAAAACTGCATGGGAAGTAGTTAGAAAGCGTGGGGAAACGGTAGCGTGGAATGATTGGTTTTGGCACCCTATGCTTCCAAAAAAAATTTCTATCTGTGTTTGGAAAGTCAGGTTTAAATGTATGCCGGTTGATGGGAGAGTTCAATCAAGAGGAGTATCAATGGCTTCGGCATGTGATTGCTGTGAGCAGAGGAGCCAGGAAGATTGTGATCATATTTTCTTATTAGGTGAGGTTGCTACTGATATTTGGCGTCGGGCGAGTGTGCTATTGGGGGTTCCGTTTAATACCTTCATTCCATGGAAAAACAGAGTGTCTAGTTGGCTTTCTTATGCAAAAAAATCCTCTATCACGAGAGTGTTGATTAGAGTGATGCCGTGTGTTATTACATGATGCTTATGGAGGAGAAGATGTAGAGCAAGAATGGAGGGTGTGAAACATAATACGGACCAGGTTTGGAGACAAATAAGGCACTGGATTAGCGCTATTGCAACGCATTCAAATGTATTATGGAAGCTTAAATCACCAGACTTGGAGATATTGCGGGAGTTACAGCTTCCTCATTGTTTCCCTTGCGCAAAACCTGGCAGGTATGTAGTATGGGAAAAACCTCCTTCCGGGTGGATAAAATTGAATTGTGATGGTTGTTGTCGGGGAAACCTGGGTAATTCAGGAGGTGGAGGAATTATTCGAAACTACCGGGGTAGGGTAGTTGGGGCTTTCTCAAGTCATTTCGGATATGGTACAAATAATAGTGCTGAACTTAAAGCTGTTTTGGAAGGTATTATTTTGTGTAAGCAGCTTCGACAATTGAATGTTATTATTGAATGTGATTCTAAAATTGTAGTCGATTGGCTTAGGAAAGGTAAATGTTCATTATGGTACCTCTGGGATTTTTGGGAGGATCTAGTGGCGGCTCTAGATGGGGTGAATTTCTTGGTACTTCATCAATATAGAGAAGGAAATTTTGCTGCTGATTTGCTTGCAAGGGAGGGTGAATTGGGTAGGAATGTGACATACGAAGACAGCTTGGTGCTTCCTCAATCTCTTAGGGGGATTCTTTGCATGGATAGGTGGGGAATTCCCTCTTTTCTAAAGTAAGTGGTGATTTGTTTTGTTAGCTTCTCTTCGTTTGTTTTGTACGTAGGCCATAGGCATGGTTCTTTCGATTTTATTTATTTTATAGGCGTTGTTGATTGTTTGTGCTTTAGGTTTGCTATGTTGCCACGGTATTCCTCCGCCATAAGTGAGGGGTTTTTTAATAAATTTGGGTTGGGATCACGCCTACAATGGTTACCGACTATTTGAAAAAAAAAAAAAGTTGTTGACAAGTGATGTTTTACTTTTCTTTTACTTGTAACAAGAAAATGAATCTTGATATTATTAATCTAACTTTTATTATATGGTGCTATATATTTTAATTTTGAAAAAATGGTTAAAACTAGTCTATACTATGTCTTGGTTGCAAATGCGGAATATGCTAGCCTTTCTAATGTCTATAAAAAAATAAATTGACCTTACCTTAAATTAATCTTCTTTTTATTTTATCTTGTATCATTGTATATATATAATTTAATTCAACTTAATTTTATTATATATTAATAATAATTTATGCAGCTAACCCACTATGCCAGGCGGCATAATACGTTGAGCGGTGTTACTATGCTACCTTGGCATGCCCACTTTGTGTGCCGCCTAGTGCAATTTGCATTTTACTTTTTTTTCATTTATTTTATTTCAAATATTTTTTAAGCATATTTAAATATTTTTTTAAAATAAAAAAATACCAATATACTAATAACCACTTCCTTAACCATTAAGAAAAAAAAATTAAAAACAAAAAATTAAATATATGAACGGTCAAAACAAGGGAACAAAATGAGGAGGTATACCAGCATTTATCTAATATGTTAGATATCAGACTGCAGGAAATATGTTTCCTGCAGCCGAAATCTTAACTATTTAGGAAAAAATATTTAGGAAAAAAAATTAATGCTTATGGTGAATGTGGTTTAACCTACATATAAATAGGAAAGAGTGCTGCTAGGTTGCTAGCCAGCAGTGACCGCTGGGTATGTCCCTAGGCAAAAGTCATTTTTTTAGTTTTTAAAATTTTTCTTATTCATATTTTTTTAGCATGTCTAAACATTTTTAAAAAATAAAAAAAATACTAATACACTAATAGTCACTTTCTTAATCAATAAGTAAAAGAAAAAAAATAAATGCATGAACTGTCAAAATGAAGGGTAAAATAGAGGGGCATAGTAGCATTATTCAAATGGAAAATACTAGATGCCCCGCTGGAGGCTCCCGCTGGGGTCTAGCACATTTTTTTATGTGTTTTTTTAAGCTTTTTTTTATATAATTTTTTTAACAATTTTAAATATTTTAAAAAAATAAAAACATTTATAATATTATTAAAAAATACTTCCTTAATCACTAAGTAAAATAAAAAATATTTTTTTACTTTCTGATTAAAAAAGTATTTTTTAATGATGTTCTAAATTTATTTTATTTTTTAAAAATATTTAAAAGTATTAAAAATTTTATATAAAAAATAACATTAAAAAAAAAACACATGAAAAAATAGTGTTACACCCCAGCTGGAGCCCCCAGCAGGGGATGTAGCATTGTCCTTATTCAAATAGGAAAAAATAACTGTCTGAGCAGCACAGGGAGTGGGAGAGAGAATTACGGTGTGTGAGGAATAAAGTGTAGCGCAAAGCAAGTGCTTGATCAGAGAGAAGAAAGTAAGAGGGTAAGTAGGAACTATTTTAATTGATAAATTTCCTAAGAAGAAGAAGTATCATCTTCTTCACTTAATGATTATGAACAGGTTTAATAATTTTTATTTTGGTATTTCTGGTATATCTAATTCATTGATTTGTTGCTTGATTCGACAATTAGTTTTATAATGACCTATTTTACTGCATTTATAACAAACGAACAGTTTTTTCTTTTTATTATTATTTTTTGTACCTCTTGTGGGTTTGTTATATATTTGTTTGTCTTTTGTATTTTTTATATGGTGGTCTATATTTTCGTTAATTGTGAGAATAGTTTTAATAATTTCTTTTTCTTTTTTTTATTTCTTCTAGACGGTTGCAATAATTGAGCATAACCAAACTGTTCGCAAAAAGGTGTCTAATTCTTTTTTAACAAATTTCTTTTCTTTATCAATTTGCTTTTTTAATCTTTTATCATTACACATGATTAAACCAGTTCTATTAATAGAAATTATAATATCACTATAAGTAAGATTAATAAAATCAATTATACCATCAGTTTTACTAATAATTCTCGAACCTTTTGGACAAAGTAATATGGAAGTCCAGCTATGGACTTTTCTTTCCAGTATGGTTGTTGGCAATCATATCTGATCATAACTTTAGTTACAAATATATCTTTTACCAACGAAAATCAGATAATTAAGGACATCTTCTAAGATTAATTAATAAATGACTAGTTCTTTCTTTGAATTGGATAGGGTCACTAACAAAGTCAAAATTCAAAGTATTAACAATATCTTCTAATGGTTGACTGTCTTCGGTTTTGATAATCTCCATTCTTTCATTGTGTCTATATTGATTTAATATCCTATTTATATTTTGATAATCCTATGACAATAATATAGGTTACTTGGTGATCTATTTTTCCATTGCTTTTATAAACATTAGCAACCATAATCATTTCTTGAGAATGAATTAATATTTTGTATTCAGATAATCCATCTATATTCTATTCAAACAGTACGTCTGGCGAGAAAGTCGATCGTGCTACATGTTCTCTTTCCTTAGGTGATAGAAACATGATGTTTAGAATCTCCAGCAGAGTAATCATTAATGCGATCTCCTCCAAAAATTCATAATATTTCTTTCGAATATAATCTCTTTCTATTTTAGAGAAACTTGAAAAGAATGTTAATTTGTTTTGCCTATTTTCTTCTTTCATAAAATCTTGTTTGAGATATTCTTTATCGTTCTTAAAATCTTATTTAGTGAGGGTACGTATTTGAGCATCATCTCTGTTATGGACATGTTTCACACTACCACGTACGCAATCACTTGCAACCAAAGGGAGAAGAGGCTGGGGGTTGTGTAGAAATGCCTCCGATGTCTAAGTTAAAAAATGTAATAGGGATCTCTTAGAAAGTAAAAGATGATCTCATTGTCATACCTGGGCGGGCATAAATAGAAGCCACAATGCCCCCTTTTTGGTGTAGTAATTGCCTGATCTCTCATTTGAATTCAAGTGACAGGATAATTATATGATCTTCCTTTGCCTTTCGGAGTGGTTAACAAATGATAGCTTATTCGAGATTTTAGAATGTTATCACCATATCATCTTAGTAGGCTGAGTTATCAGCTCAGGGCTTATTGAACTAGGCTTGGGGTTAGGCCCAAAAGGCTGTCCATTGGGCTTATGAAAAGAGGAGGGGATTAAACCCCTTTTAGTTACCCCGCGAAGTCTCACTACGCGTGGTGTGATGGGACTTATAATGATGGCATCGCTTGGTGCTCTGGGTTTTCTGTCCTTTCACATTGCCCATGTCAGAGCATCATTCCACTTTCGCGCCTCTTCGCATTCCCCTTTGTCATTTTACGTTCAGTTACCTTTGTCTCTCAAATACTTCTTCATCTTTCCTAACTCCAACCCTTTTGGTACTCACCTCTGCTTCTAAGATGCTTTGCTTCCCTGTGCACACTTTCTGTCTTCTTTCAAATTGATGGCCTCTCCCAAATCTTCTCGCCCTTCTTCCTCTCGGAGAGAGAGGTCTTATTAACCCTGTTATACTCCCCCTTACTCTGAAGAGGTGGTCGTTGGCCCTTGTCCTGCTTTCGAGGGTCATCGATGGGTTGCATCTATAACCTGTTGTGAGCTAGACTCTGCGAGAGACTGTTACGGGATCTCAGATTCCATTGTTTTGGGCTTGCTTGAGCAACGCTGCGAAGCTGTAGATATGAGAGGCTTGGTCATTTCAGTGGCCTTGTACCTGGCTATGTTCTCAATGGGGCTTCGCTTGCCCTTTTGCCGTCTTGTGTGCAACGTGTTAGATTTCCTATGTCTCACTCTTGTCCAACTTGTGCCCAACGTTTGGTAGATTCTGATGGTTTGCTGTGTTCTTTGGTGATAGGTTCTAGAGCTCATTGGCGATGAGTGCCCCGATGTGACTGCCTGTGAGTTCCTTTCCCTTCACAGCTTCAGGAGCTTGGAGGGAACCTTTGTAGTTTCAGGGCTCACAATCGGTTGGTCCAACTGGAGCGTAAGTATTCCCACACCAAGGACTAACAGAGGAAATTTTTCTTCGTGTCTGGTGAAGGTTGGGAGTTTCCTTTAGATGAGGCAGCAAATCAGGAGTTTCATATTAGGGCCTCATGGAGCGTTGTTCCTGATGACAACGGCTTCGAGATTATCATTTCCCACCATGAGGAGGCTTACATTCTTTTGGTGCAGGCTTAGGTGGAGGAGAACAACAATTCCACTTGGTCGGATATTATATTAACTTGTTCCAATATTGATAGATTTGTGATTTCGCCCAGCAGGGCACATGTTTTTTGTCCCCAATTTTTAGGCGCCCCGCCGTTGACTAATGGTCTGAAGAGAGGTACATTGTCAACAGCGGAAGGGAAGAAGGCAAAAAAGCTCGCCTAGGAACTTCATCCTATGCTCGTGTTATGGCGAAACCCCTAGATTTCGCTTGGGATCGAATGAACATTAGAAGCGTCGAGACATATAAAACAAGGTTACATACTCCCATTCATGACAATTAAAGATGCAGTGCACCTAGCATGCATCTAGCAATATGCAATATTCGCAGAGGATAACTTTCTTCTTTGAGCAATACTATGAATGAAACTATACGTATCCCAAAATAATTCAAAACCATATCCATGATTACAGCACAAGTCCAAAATATATGTAATCTCAAAGGTACATGAGATAGATCTCCATATGTACATCCATAAAACAACCACTAGGATAATCCGTCGAGTAACTCACATAACTTAACTAAGGATACCAAAATACTATCTATAAATCTGATCATGGAGGTTATGAGCTCTGCGTCGTGTCTACGTCACCTAATCTACCTTCTCCAATCGATCAGAGTTCGTTGCAGTTTCTGATCATGTCACATCATCTACCATTGGGGAGAATGGTCGTTGGGACTACTACGGTGAGATTTGAGTACAAATCTCAGCAAGTTGACAGGCAACTTAACATATAATTTTCAAATGCATGCATGACAGTAAAGACATGAATGCATAATCATAATTATAAATAAGCATGACATGCTTGACATGTAACACGGCATGAACTGAACTTAAAACTTAACATAACATGAACTTGAACGTGAACTGAAACAAGAACTGAACATGAACTTGACATGACATGAACTAAACGTGAACTGAATTTGAAATTGAAATTGAAACTGGAACATGAACTAAAATTGAACGTGAACGTGAACTGAATGTGAAACTAAACTGGATTTTGACAATCAAAATGATTTCGCCAGTTGATTTGTCAGAAATAGTGAACAATCAGAATGATTCTGCCCAACATATTTCATTACAGGTACTTAGACAATCAAAATGATTACTCCATGAGTATTTTAAATGAGATATCCTAATAATCAGAATGATTACGTCAGGGATACCTAGTAATATTTTGACAATCAGAATGATTACCTCAAGAGCATTTAATAAGAGATATTTTAACAATCAAAATGATTGCGCTGGAAGTATCTAGCGTGAATTATAAATCGAGATACTTGGAATATCATAGTGAATTACGTCACGAGTATCCCAAAAATGACTGACTAAGAAAATGATGTTTGCGAGACACACTCTGAACTCAAGGCAAAACGTGACATGAAACGAAAGGACGGATGACCTGACGTAATGTAACGTAACATGTACATGAGACGTATGACATGACGTGACATGAAACAAATAAACAATATGTAACATGAGATAACATGTAACAGACAAACAATACTTGACAGGACACAACATGTAACAGACAAGCCAATAAACAGATAACATTACTTAATAGAGTATATTACGTATTTCATATTACGTAACAGTCATACATGTAGTGACATGGCATAATATGGCATACAGGATAACATAAGTACATAAACAATCTTTCCCTTAACCATCACACATACAAAGTAATCTGACAATAAGTTAAAAGCTAACATACAGTGATTGTCGCATTTACGGGAAAAAATACCAAACACGAGTAACTGTAAGTAGAGATTCTAAATGTTAGAAACTTTATCACTAATAACTTAGTAACATAACAAATGCTAACTTAGAGGAAAAAAATTACCATTTTACCCTCTACATGTGAAAAAATGACAATTTTACCCATAACTTAAAGACATCCTAACTCCAAAATTACCAAAATTTATATTCCTCGAGTAAATTTTGTCTTAAACCCAAATATCTAATTAGAAAAATTTAAAACAATTCTCAACCATAAAAATAACACCAAGGCCAAAACACTCATAGGCCTTTTCGTTGATTTTTGTTGCAATTTTATCCAACTTCAACACTCATGCTTAAACCAAAATATTACAACATAGATCATCACATCCTATACTTAGAAGTATGCTTAACACAACCAAAAAAAATTCACTTCACACAAATACAAAACGTTTTAGTAAAAAGCTCCAAACTTTTTAACTAAAACACAAACCCTTGAATCTCAAGGTTTTGACTATTTTTTAAAACATCTCCAAGAACTCTAAAAATTCAAAAATTTCCTCTAATATGTCCATAACACACTCTTAAGAACTAAAATGCTTTCAATCATCAAGTAAAAATCACCAAAAGTCACAAAAATCCAACTTGAAGCACTCCGCTTCAACACTTCATCAAAACAAAATTTTCTCAACTTTGGTTTTGATCAAACCATTTGATCTGAGACATACTATGATAAAATTCACAAACTATCAATATCATATGGTTAAAAAATATGTCCTAAAGTATATCAAAGCATTAAACTCAATATCACATGGCCAAAATTAAACCAAAACGTGGATCTATCCACAAACCTCAACTTTATGGCCTAACCGAGTTTCCGCATGCATAAAAATCATATCTTTAAAAATAAACAACTTAAATATTCAAAATAACATCATAAGATGTATATCAAATACTTATCATCATAAAAAAAATATCAAAGCTGTTGGAGCATGATTTTACCACAACAGATTCAAGCTTTTAAAACAAAAACAGTTTTACTCCTTCCAGTTTCCAACTTTTTAGAACTAAGAAAACATTTCATCAAAAGCTTATAACATACAATGAATCATCATCAAAATTTTATATAGGCATGTTAACTATAGTCCATAAAACTTTCAGACCAAGATCTTTCCAATAGCTTGGTCAAAAACTCCAAAATATCAAGCGTTATCCAGTTTATCTTCAAGAGCAACATTTCCATGCTTAAAATAACTTTTTACCAATCAAATGACAATTAAAATCAATATAAAAGGTACCTACAGAAACTAGACTCAAATTGGAACAAATTTAGTGCTGGGATAGTTGTGAGAAAATACTTACAAAGGCTTCGAAAATGGCGAGGCAAAAGACTCAGGAAAGCTGTCCGAGAGAGCTTCTAAGTTTCTCTCCAGGAAACGTGTGGGAAAAGGGATGAAATGAAATGGGAATGGTCTGAGAGCCTCTTACACAATCTTAGGGGTGAAGATAGGGGTTGAGTGACACTTTAGTGATAGTGATTTTGACCAAAACAAGGGCAAACCAGCCCACGATATTGGTTGTCTAGAGCTGTCTTGTGGGACTTGGTATGTGAGGTGGCTTTGGCCTCAAATCAAGTACAATTGGGGGCTTCATTGGGGATAGGTTGGTCAGCCATGGAAGGGGAGAATATGTCTCCACAATTCTTGCCAGGGTGATCCAATTTCGTTGGCCTTAATGAGCCTTAACCGCATGTGCCTCAATTTGGGGTTTAAAGAGAGTTTGGTGAGGGTTTGTGACGCTATCAAGTCCACATATAATTTTTCTTGACCCAATAGAATTTTCAAGGTTTAAAGGGTTGAATAATGATGTCATAACATGAATTTATTGGTTAATAGCATGTGAAAGTAATTTAATCAAGTGATTAAACACTAAGCTAGAAACTAGATCCATTTAGGGTTTGGGAATAAGTTTGGGGTTTGGGGAACCAAGCTTTTGGGATTTCAATTGGATTCCAAGTTTTGGAGTTTCACTAGGGTTGACTCCCTTTTTGGTTTTGCACAATTTGGATGATTGATTGAAATAGTGTTTTACTTAGGTGGCATAATCTCAATGCTTGATTTCCTTCACATTTCCATCTCATGGTTCCTCTTGGTGTCAAATGTCCAATACTATTCATCAAATAAGGCTAAGATCTTGCCAAGTGTCCAAATAAGACTTCTCTAACCTAATTTGGACATTCCACACTGTGATTTTGAAAACACTGCACTTGGTGCTACTATCGAGGTTACTATTCACTCCAAGAAAAGTGAAAATAAACTTTGCACTATAAAATCCTAAATATACATACTAACCTCGTAGTACAAATAATTTATTAAATTCAACTCCAAAGTGCCTCGAAATAATCAAAATGTGTTTTTGAACAGACGTTTTGTTTGAAAACTGAAAACGAGTTTATTGCGCCATGAAATTCTAAATATTCCTCTGAGTCCAATGGCATAGACTATGTTTCATTCTGACTCTTATAGCTATCTCAAATAAATAAAATCACATTTCTGACACCATAGTGAGTTGATACACTAACTATGCTGACAGACTAAAACCTATGCGATATTCATGAAAACTTTCGAATTTTCATGAGATTCCTAAAGCCTAAAAAATTTTTTGGAGGGCTGTTACAAGCTCTACCATGGGTAGACCCTTGTTGCCTCCTCGAGCAGGTTGTAGAAAATATTTGGGATGCCCCTAAGCATCTGCAGCCAATTCCTTTGATGAGATTATGGCTCAGGCTGAGGCCAATTTGGAATTGGTGAAAGAAGTCAAGTCTGCCATGTCACTTAGTGTTCAACTCGAGGCTACTCTGCCGACTTTCCCCCATGCGACGGCCAAAGCGGATGGTGCTAGCTTGGATGAGGAGGAGGTCATCGCAACCTTAAATCCAAACTTCCTGATAGTCCTCCTACCACGTCAAGCAGCTTTCCTTGTCCTTTTGATGCCTTCGGGGTGTCTTTCCAAGTTGAAGGCACTGAGGGCTCATCGACAAGGGCCACTCTAGCTTCATCCGGAATACCTGTTGCCTCAACTATCTCGGGCAGGATCACCCCTAAGATGCCGTTCACCTTTCCCACTCTTTTCCACATGGGATCTTTGGGGGTCGATGTAAGTGGGAGTAGGGTTTCAATTCCTTCTCTGCCCCTCAGATTTTTCCCCGAAAAAAGGCAGTGGACCCTCGCCGACTTTCCTAGTTGACCATCGTTTCGCTGAGTTCCCTCAGGCGTCACCTGATTGGGAAGACACCTTGGTCCCTCCTACTCATTAGTCTTCCCCCAATGGAGTGGGGACATCTACTCAGGTAGAAGCACCTTTCCTTATGGTATCCCTAATCCTTCCACGGCTTCTCCCTTGTTTGCACAGGGATCTTCAGCTCCAGAAGGTTTTGTACCTTTTGCCGACGTGTCCTTCCAATCCACTGAGTTTCACGGTTCATCAAGTTCTCAGCATGATGGTTCATTGGCTTCGACATCTGTCCTTACCTCCTCTAACAGATCTAAACTTTCTTCTAAATTCTTGTTGTTTACTTCTACTTTGAAATTCTTCATCCTGTGGCTTGGTAACTAGACCTCAACTAGTATTATTGCTTTACTTCCATAGGCCAGGGTGAAAGATGTTTCGCCGGTTGAGGTTTTTGCCATTGTTTAGTGTTGCGTCTAAACTTTTACTCATTATTTGAATAAAAATTCAGAGCAGTTTTGCCTGCAAGTATACAGGTGTCGTAGTACGTTACAGGATCGAATCCACAAGGATTGACTAATGTGATAAAGGGAATAAAACGAAAGGAGATTTAAAAAAAAAAAAAGAACATATAATAAAAAAAAATTGAGATTACTAGGTTGAGAATTTTAAACGTAACAGAATATAACTGAAACAATAAAGTAAATTAATATGGAGAACGACTAAGGTTCCGAGGATCCGTCTAACAATTTATAAAATTGTTTCATATCAATTTAACTCAGTTAGACTAGAATAATGATTCTGTCTAACTGGAAAATTTAACAATTAAGTCCAAGAAAATTAATTACCAAATATTAAGTTTGAATAATTGATAGTATAGACGTTCACAAGTCCAATTAATTACCACAGAGATTTTTCAAGCATTCACTGTATTCGAAAATCACAATGAATCAAGAGAAATATATAGATAATTAACGTTTCTAAAAATAATACCAGTCAATTAATCAAACCCACAATATGAACTCTATTATTGATATGAAATAATATTTAAATTANTTTTTTTTTTTTTTTTTATATATATTTTACCACATTTGCAATCCCCGGCAATGGCGCCAAAAACTTATTGCGTCTAAACTTTTACTCATTATTTGAATAAAAATTCAGAGCAGTTTTGCCTGCAAGTCTACAGGTGTCGTAGTACGTTACAGGATCGAATCCACAAGGATTGACTAATGTGATAAAGGGAATAAAACGAAAGGAGATTTAAAAAAAAAAAGAACATATAATAAAAAAAATTGAGATTACTAGGTTGAGAATTTTAAACGTAACAGAATATAACTGAAACAATAAAGTAAATTAATATGGAGAACGACTAAGGTTCCGAGGATCCGTCTAACAATTTATAAAATTGTTTCATATCAATTTAACTCAGTTAGACTAGAATAATGATTCTGTCTAACTG
>QEOT01004633.1:226311-349644 GCA_003123785.1 Pterocarya stenoptera
CCAAGAAAATTAATTACCAAATATTAAGTTTGAATAATTGATAGTATAGACGTTCACAAGTCCAATTAATTACCACAGGGATTTTTCAAGCATTCACTGTATTCGAAAATCACAATGAATCAAGAGAAATATATAGATAATTAACGTTTCTAAAAATAATACCAGTCAATTAATCAAACCCACAATATGAACTCTATTATTGATATGAAATAATATTTAAATTATTAGACTTCACCTCTTCACCTTAGTGTAAAAAATTAGCCAACCATGTTTATCACAATAACCATGGAATTTAATGATCTTTTCTCCATTAGAAAACTAAAATAAAACACAACACCAAATCTTACAAAACAAACTTAAAGAAAATAAAATTAACTCTCAAGTAGAATAAACTCAAATAACAAAGAAATGAGCTAATACTAAAAAAAAACTGCATGTAATATAACTACAAACTGCACTTCCGTAAAACTCCACCCTCACAAACTGCACTTCCGTAAAACTCCACTCTCCCAAACTGCACTTCCCACTCTCTCAACTCTCCCGAACTCTCCTCACTCTTGATACTTCTCTCTCCTGCCCCGAACTCACTCTCCAACTGTCTCCGAACTCCTCTCTACACTGTCTCCGTAAACTCTCTCACAAACCCGAACTCCACTCTCTCCCAAACTGCACTTCCCACTCTCTCAACTCTCCCGAACTCTCCCAAACTGAACTCGATCTCTCTTTTATAGGCTTCAAAAAGAATAAACACAACTCAGAGCATGCACGTTCGGTCTGCTTCCAACTTGCACTGGACGTTCGGTCTGCTGCCAGCTTGAGGTTCTGTTCCAGTTGCTGCCCATGTGAATGCCAACTGTAAAGGAAAATAAATCAGCCTTCCAGTTGCCTACCAGCTGCTGCCCACGTGAAGGAGTTTGCTGCTGTGTGTTGCTGTGTCAACCGAAAGAATCTGTTGCATGCCTCTTGGTTTATTTTATTGTTTCTAATGAGTTTTCTGTCAAACGAAAACTGCATGCATCATTGCTCCAGCTGGTCTTGTGTGAGTGGAGAGCATCTGTCTCCACCAAGCCGTGTCTTCCACTTTCTTCCAACCGACGGTAGGTGTAATTTATTCTGTGAAAACCGAATGTGATGCAGCTCCTTCGTGGTTTTGAGGTTGTTCGTGGAAGAGGAGTTCACGTGGAGGAGCCTGAACGCATGCATGGCGTTTTACGTGCACTGTACACTCCTGGACGGAGGTTGAAGATCTTGTCGTTTTCGTCTATGAACGAAACGACAAGTCGTTTAGCGGAGGACGAAAATCAATTACCGGGGAAAACGACTTGTCGTTTTCATCAGTTGACTAAAAGACCGTCATTTAGCATACGACTGTTTTAGCTCTTAGGAGTAAACGACGNAGAGGAGTTCACGTGGAGGAGCCTGAACGCATGCATGGCGTTTTACGTGCACTGTACACTCCTGGACGGAGGTTGAAGATGACGAAAACGACTTGTCGTTTTCGTCATGTGAACGAAACGACAAGTCGTTTAGCGGAGGACGAAAATCAATTACTGGGGAAAACGACTTGTCCTTTTCATCAGTTGACTAAACGACCGTCGTTTAGCATACGACTGTTTTAGCTCTTAGGAGTAAACGACATGTCGTTTTTCCGTTTAAGAAAAACTACATGTCGTTTAGGCAAATCTGAAAAACAGAAAAAATAAAATAAAAAAGATAAAAATAAAATAAAAATAAAATAAAATAAGATAAAATAAAATAAAACAAAATAAAATAAAATAAAAATTAGACAAGCAAAAATAATAATAAAAATAAAACTTAGACAAAGAAAATAAAATAAAATAAAATAAAGAAACTAAAATAAATAAAATTAAACAAGAGATGAAAAATAAAATATTAAGAGTGTGTTGTGCATGATAAATTATTGTCCAAATAAATCACAAGTTATAAAATCAAGCATAAACTATGCTTTTAATCAATTTAATTCACAACTTGGATTTTATGTCTCTTAATCATTTTATCCATCTAAAACCAATGATAAAATAATAAAACAATTAAAAATTATTGATTTTAAATAGATAAAATATGCAATTATGCAGCTCAATCATTTAGTACGCCCACAATATCCCGAGGAGCTCATCCGCCTAGGCCCCTCTTTTCTCTCCCACCTTCTTTTTCAATGTTCCTACAATAGTTTTGTTGGTTACTTCAACTTGCTCATTCGCCTATGGGTGCCTTGGGGACGAGTATTTTACCTTGATCTTGAGTTCAGCGCACCACCCGCGGTAATGTTCGAAATCAAACTGATTGTCGTTGTCAAAGAAAATGCTCTACGGTATCTTGAACCTATAGATTATCACCTTCCACAGGAACTTTGTAACACTTTGGGCAGTTTTCATTGCCATTCCCTTGGCTTCTGCCCACTTCATGAAGTAGTCAACGACGATGATTTACTTGGCAGCATGGAGCCGGCCATATCAACACCCCACTGAGCGAACAACCAAGGGGAGGTTATTGATTTCAGCTCCTCGGGTGGACTCCTCAAGATTGGCGCATGCAGCTAGAAGTGGACTCACCTTTTGACAAATTCTCTGGCATCGTTTAGGGCATTCAGCCAATAGTACCCCTCTCTCATGACCTTGGCTGCAAGGGCTCTCCCCCGAACTGGTTTCTGCATATTCCTTCATGTTCTTCCTCCATGAAATAGTTGGTTTCTTCCTTCAAAATCCACCTTAAGAGTGGCACCAAGAACCCTGGTTTATCTAATATCCCATCCATCATGGTGAACTAGGTGGCCCTACTCTTGACCTTTGTGATGTCCCCAACCTTTGCTTGGGATGTAACGAAGCCTTAGAGCATCGAGACATGCAACACAACGTTACATACCCCCGTATATGATAGTTAGTATGCAATGCATCCTAGAAATGCAATTGGCAGTATGCAATAATCGCAGCGGAAAATAAGGGTGAAAATGAAATTATGCCAGAATAACTAAATCATCTCAACAATATTGATTGAACCATAAGTTTCAAAACATTAGGTAGCTTAATCTTAGCACAAAATATCAAGTTCTCCAAAAGAATCTAAACCAGCTACTCCATGCGTTCTATGGCATGAAAGCTTAGGCCTAGAAATATCAAAATAAGAGCAAGCCTCCTATCGACGTCTGTTTCTCCTCAATCCTCTTGATCAACTGGTCCATTGGGTTCATCTGCATCTACAACTTCTATCATTTGGAGTAAAATGATAGTGGATACATAAAGGGTGAGATTTACTTGAAATCTCAGTAAGTTAGACAACTAACATGCACAAAGATAGACTATGCATGAAGAATGATAAGCATGAAATGCATTCAATGCAGAAAAACTGTAATTTTCTCCCATTCATATTTCTTAGGAAAATAGATTTTTATGTACATTTTCTTACAGAGAACATAATTTCACTTTTGTCGTAAAAACTTAGTCTTTCATATAAAATCATGGAATTAATACAACGTATGGTATCGTCACAGTTCCCTATATGCATTCTGAGTACATGCTGGTAACCATAGTACAGCTCATGTTGAAACTACATTGTCTATAGACTCGTTCTCAATGCATTGGTAATATAACATAACATCATAATAATCATAATATGTACACCTACTAGCACTAGGTGTTGTAACGAGTGACTTCGCTCTGGCGTTCTTTAAAAAGAACCCATTCGAAGTCTGTTGAATGTTCTTCATCAACCCAGGGGTTACCACTCCATATTTAATCACTCCAGAGTAGGCAGAATTGTTCCACCAAATACTTCCCCATCCTAGCATTAGAGTTTTAAAATGAATGTGGCATTTATCAATAAATCATAAATAATCATCAAAGTGTAAATTAGAGGCCAACTTATAGACTGCTAAAGCAGTAAGTGAAATGCTGGAAGTGAAATAAATTATAAGTTAGAATCTAACTAACTTAGAAAAAAATTAAACATTGACATGGAAGGGAAGGGAAGGGAAATTACGAAAATGCCCTTAGACGTCTAAATGATGCATGCTATCTATAATCCATAACCTATCTCATGAAATGCATGACATGCACTCTAGTTAATGCCTAAATGAACTCACTAATGACCCTTACTAATGCATGCAAGGCAAAACCTCCAAGGAACATGCTCATTAGAATCCTCAAGGAAATACTTAAATCCTAAGTTTGAGCAAGTTCATCCCAACACTTAGTCATGCCTAATGAAATCCTCAAATGCTAACTAAATCTCAATGATGCATGATATGATCCTATCACAGATGACATGCTAATTATCCTGCATTCTTCTTATCCCAATTAGAAGGCTTTCTAAATGCTCACATTTCAAGCCTAAGTATAATAAACTAATTTCCTTAAATGAACCATGATTAAAAGTCAAATCATGCATGCTTTGATGATCAAAACAAGATAGAAATTCAAAACTAGTAATGGCATGTTTCTCATCTCGATCTAAACCTCCATAAATAATCTTATGATCAAACTATACCATAAATAATCATGCAATAGCTAATTTCCTTTTTAAAAAAAAAAGGTACATTTGATCTCAACCCTATCCTAAATATGCAAACTCGGCTACTAAGGATTCTCATGCTAAAAATGACTACTAACACTTCAAATCATAAATTAACAAGGAAACTAAGATCAAGAAAGGAAATACTCACAAAGATTGGAGCCCTTGAAGCTTTCAAACTCAAACTCTAAGAACTCACAAGAACAGTCAAGAACACTTAAGAGAGAAGAGAAGAAATGAAGTGGAGTGAGGAAGAAGTGAGGTGAAGAAGGGTTTATATAGCCAAGGAGATGAGGGTGGCGTTGGGCTTGGGTGGCTCCTCATTGGGCGATTTGGGTGGTGGTTCATGATGGCTCTCAAACTTAGCACCTCCATGTAGCTTAGCATGATGGTGTCTAGATTGTAGGGCACAATTAACCAAAGGGGAAGAGAGAGAGAGAGAGAGAGAGTTGCCGTGTGGGTGGTGGAAAGAGAAAAGGTGGTGCAATTAATGCCAAGGTTTAACCCTTAATGACTAGCGGTTTAGGGTTCCCACAAGGGTTTGCAATTTCGTCTTATTCTCATTTTTTTCTCTTGGCTTCTAGTGGCTATGTAAGGCATACTCAAGTGACATCTAAGGTGGTTTAATGGTGATGATTGGTCAGTGGAGAGATGACCAAAATTAAAACAAATAGAGGAAGAAAAAGGAAAAATAAAATAAAAAGGACTTGGCCGAAATTCCTAAGGACAAAATCAGTATTAAAATACTTAGGGTTTCGACTAGGGTTTTTCTCTCTTTTTTTTTTTTTTCCAAAATCAACTGCAATGAAATCTTCATAGATAATTCATGGGACAGAAAACAGAATTATCCTTGAAGAAAATGTCGAGCTGAGGGTATTTTGGTCCATTGCACAAAAAGTACACATGGTTGCCAAACAAAATGGTTTTAGAGTTTGGCATGTCACCACACAAAATGACATGTACTAAAGCTCAATAAAAATGCAAGTATGGCTAACAAATGCTAGAAATAGATGATCAAAGAAGGAAAATTCGAATCAAAGCTCGAGGAAAGAAATTGAACTAAGCTTACCTAGTGAAAGTCAGTATTCCTCTAAGTAAGTGAGCTAACCTTCTAAAATCTTGGGTTAACCTAAGAGTTAACCTAATGGGGTAAAGAAGTGGGGTGTTAACTGGCGTGTCGATGGCTTGAGTGTTAATTTCCCACGGTAGAGCCTCTTCTTACTTTGCTGAAGCTACCCGTGTTAATTAGTCAGATTTCTATTATCAGACTACAGGATGCGTTTGATTCGGAAATACAGAAGGCGATTGCGCCCCTCGTGTACCTGATGGAGGTATCTTATTAACTTTTCACTCTTCATCAAGTACTCCCCCATTACCTGGCCAACCAAGACTTGTGAGTTTGCCTTCATTTCGACTTCTCTTCCACCCGAGGTCTTGACTATGGCAAGTCCTGCGAGTTTAGACTTGTGAGTTAGCCTCGTTATTTGTTACTTTAAAGTTTAACCTTATTATGGTGCACCTCAACTCCGTCGCCAATTATCACTTGCACACCTACTCCCCCTCCTATTCGACAAGATGATCCATCCATGTACACTTGTCATGGTTTCCCATTAAGGGTTTTTGGCATCTCCTCTTGAAATTTCGTGAACTCTACTACAAAATTGGCCTGGATTTGTCCTTTCGCGATCGTAGGAATATAACTTATGTCTTACTCCCTTAGTTTGATTGACCACTTGACTAATTGGCCTGAGGTGTCTGGTCATTGTAACACCCTCTACAAGGGTGCCGTCATAACAATTCTTATGGGATGTGCTTGAAAGTAGAGTCATAGTCCACATGCAGCTGTCACAATTGCAAAGGCTATCAACTCTATCTTCGAGTACCACATTTCTACTCCTTTCCTTCCTCTCTCACCAGTGCGGCGAATATAGCGTCTGGTGTCACAGCTAGATACGCTCCCCTTGCTTGGTCTGGGTGAGCAACGGAGGATGCACCAAGTACTCCTTCAACTGCATAAATGCTACCTCACATTTGGTGTCCCAGTATTGGGCTTTTCTCAAGACCTGGAAGAAAGGTTGACACCTATTCATCAACTGGGACACGAACTTGTTTAGTGCCACTCTATTTACCGCCAACTTCTGTACCTCATTCAAGTTCGTGGGTGACTTTATTTCAATGATTGTGTGTAGCTTTTTAGGGTTTGCCTCGATGCCCCTTTCTGACATCATGAAACCCAAAAATTTTTTGAATTGCACCCCGAACGCACATTCCGTTGGGTGGAGCCTCATCTTGTACTGGCGTAATACTCTAAAAGCCTTAATGCTTTTCACCAGCAGATCGTCTATGTAAACTTCCATATTTCGCCCTATTTGCTGTTTGAACATCCTATTCACCAACCTTCTGGTGCGTTGCTCCTACATTTTTCAAGCCGAAAGGCATGACCTTGGGACTATATAATCCTCGATCTATTATAGAAGTTGTCTTCTCCTAGTCGACTTGACTCATCCGGATTTCATTATATCCAAAGTAGGCATCCATGAAACTTAACATCCTGTGACCTGCGGTAGCATCAACAATCAAATCTATTCGTGGAAGGGGGAATCTGTCTTACGGGCAGGACTTATTAAGGTCTGTAAAATCTACACACATGCGCCACTTTCCATTGGATTTTTTTACTTGCATCACATTCGAAAGCCACTCGGGATACTTGGTTTCTCTAATGAATCCTACTGCCAACATTCGCCTTGTACTTCTCGAAACTAAAACTTCATTTCTTTGGCCACACACCTGGGCTGACATTCAGTCGATGTTCTATAACTTCTTCCACAATTCAAGGCATGTCTTTGTGACTCCATGCAAAGACATCCCTATGCTCGATAAGGAGTTGCTTCAGCTATGGCCTTTCTTCACTCTCCATCTCAATTCCAATCTTTACAGTGTTCTTTGGATTGGCTGGGTCGAGAGTGATGAGTTCCAAAGGCTCATTGGCTTTTTCTTGTTTTATAGCATTTTCATCCCTTGTCTCTGTTTTAGTGATTATTATTTCTGGCTTGAGAAGGGGGGGTTGGTGGGATCATCCCTCCATTCTCCCTTGACTGAAGTCCAGTCACCTTCACATCCTTCTCCCCTTGTCTGAGTTCCTGTACATAACACTCTCCAGCGACCACCTGTTCACTGCGAATTTCTCCTTTCCCCATTTTTGTGGGGAAATTCATTTTCAAATGGTATTTGAAGGTGATCACCCTTAGAGCATTCAGAGTGGGCAAACCGATGAAAGCATTGTACGCCAATTGTGTTCTCGTGATGAGAAAATCCGTCATGATGGTGGTGATGTAGGGGTCTGTTCCTATCGATAGTGGTAAAGCGATAGACCCCATGGGTTGCACTGCTTCCCCGGTGAACCCTTTCAAGATGGTCAATGCTAGACACAGTTGCTCCAAGCTTATTGTCATCTTCATAAACGCATCCCAATACAAGACGTTTGCTGAACTTCCATTATCAATCAATATTCTTTGTGTACTATAATTTGCCACTAGCATCGTCATGACCAGTGCATCATCATGTGGGTAACCTACACTCTACAATCGTCCTTACCGAAGGAGATAGTTGGCGAAAGTTGTATTCGAGGCTGCTTCACTGGACTCCCTACATTGTAGATTTCTTCGTATCTCGCCCACCTAGCGTATGCCCTTCGCCGAGAGGAAGTGGGACCCCCTCTAGCAATCATGTGTATCACGCCTAATGGTGGGCTCCCTCGGTTTACGTTCCTTTTGGGGACCTCTTTTGTGGTTCTTAGGACCTCTTTCCTCTTCCCAGTGAGCCTCTTCTCCTCGAGCTTTCACTCCGTTGGCCTCTGCTCTCCTGATCCTACCTTCTGTTGCCTAAGGGCTGTGGTGGAATGGTGTTTCAAGCAACAAAGTGCTTAAGCTTGCCATTGCCCCTCATCTCTTCGATTTGTTTTCTACAAAGTATGGTAGTCCTCAGTTTTGTGTCCACTTGCATTGTGGTAAGTACAAAACTTATGTGTCTGGCGCCCTTGCTCTTCACTTCGTCGGGTTTCTTATGCCTTGTCTTGGATATGCACGCTAGATTAGGGCACTTGAAGGCCTTTGTGGGGCCCCATATGAGCTATTGTTTCTCCTCACCTTCCTTCGTGCTAGCTTCTCCTCACCTTTGGGCCACCTTCCCGGTCTCTCTTTGACCTTCTTTTTGCTTCCCACTCCTTTTGTCGTTCCGTTCCTGATTTCGCAAGTGCAGTCAGGGTTAGCAACGTATCTTCGGCATTGATGAAACCGTTAGCCTTGTCCACGAATTCTCGTAGAGTGGAAGTGATTTTTCTTGCCAGTTCAACCATGAAGGGGCTTCTTGGCCAGATTCCCCCTAGCAAAGTTGCCAACATGATCTTCTCATGTGATGCCCCCAGGTTACCGCTTGGGATGTAACGAAAACTTAGAACATCGGGACATGCAACACATGGTTACATACCCTTGTTCATGATAGTTAATAGGTAATCTATTTAATAATATAATAGCCAAGTTTTAATGGCTGACATGTCATTACTTCCGCACAACTCAGCTAGAGTGTGTCAACTTCCAACCAGATTGCATAGCTTCCGCAATATTTGGCTTATATGTGTAAATTTGCAATCGGTTTGCAAAGTTCCAAACCGTTCAAATCTCATTGGCTGCCTTTCAAACCGTGCAATGATTTAAGTCATCCAAATCTCATTGGCTGCCTTTCAAACCGTGTAATGATTTAAGCCATCCAAATCTCATTGGCTGGATGGATTAAATGGATAATTTAGTCAATAAGTTAATTGGTGGGCCTATAATAACAGCATACGTATGTTTGATACAATTCATTAATAATATATATATATTAATATTTCAACCTCAATTAACTCATTAACATTAACCGATAACAGATGTGAAGAAATAAAAAATAAAAACATAAACCGATAATATACAACTGCCACAATTTCCAACTGCCACAATTTCCAGGAGAAATGTAAAACTGCCAAGTGGTACCAATGGCCACTGAAATAACTGAACTAGTTTTCTACTTTTGCAAAAGAAACTACAAAAGGCTTCTTTCCTCCACTCTGTTGAAAATTGTTTTCCTCTCTTCCACTTTCTTCTTTGCTCTTTCTCTCTCAAATAAACTGAGGCCACTGTACTTTCTGCACTGTACTTTCTGCATTCAATTGCTTATCTAGTGTGGAGTTCCTGAAGTTGAAAAGAAAATAAAACAGGCTAGCCCAATTGTATTTTCTGTGTTTATGGTATATATAGTATATCTATCTCTTTTGTGTGTTTGTTCATAGTCCTAAGAAATAAAGTGTCTGATACAATAAATTCTGGAATATATCTGCGTTTGGTGGTTGAAAAATAGTGAAACCATCAATCTAAAACAAAATAAACATTGTTGAAACATAAACAAACAAAACAGTGTACTTATCTAAGATAATGTTGTCTTCATTTGTTCTTCCTTTAGATTGCTTTCCCACATCAGTTTCCAAAAATCTCAACCAAAAAATTCATCAGTTTTCACATCAGGTCTATAACACCATGTCTATAGAACAATTACTAATTCTAAAACAGGAAAAAAAAAACCATAAATAGCAGGCAGAAAAGCAATGAGCCAAACCACATCAGTTTCCAAAAATCTCAACCAAAAAATTCATCAGTTTCCAAATCAGGTCTATAACACCATGTCTATAGAACAATTACTAATTTTAAAACAGAAAAAAAAAAAGCATAAATAGCAGGCACAAAAGCAATGAGCCAACACATAGGAATCATTACAGGAATATACCAATTCTTTACAAGAAGGAATCGTTTACAAGAAGGAATATACCAATTCCTGTGAAACAACTACAAACTGCAACTTCTCCCTCCAAGACAATGTAGGATCATTTACCGATCCCTTATACTCAATTTGTGAATCAAGTAACCCAAACAGAGGAATGGAACTATAAATTTTTGCTACCTTGCTAATTACCAATTTAATTGAATTGCAATTAAATCATGCTACTGCTACAGGCCAAAGTGATGAAGATACATGTAGATTACTAAAATAACTACATAAAATAGACTCTATCAAGAACATATGGTGATTCCAATTAGTTTGGTAGTGGCAGATATGCACATAGTACAAAGGGGAATAAGGGCAACCATACCTGTGGGATCACTATTGCCAGATTCAGGACACCCACTGCTAAATTTTAAAATAGAAAAAAATAAAGTATAAATAGCAAGCACAAAAGCAATGAATCCACCTCTGTCTATAGGAATGAAGACATAAAATGTATTAGTTCTGAAATGCATACTACCATGCATTAACCTTCTCTATTTTATATCAAAACTTACCTTCAAAAACTTCCAAGAAAATATAGAAGTACAGTTAAATACAAATTATATTTGCCTCCCACAAACTACCCTCATACTCACACTCAAAATCTTCGACTCTCGGCAACTCAGATTACATTTTGAGGTTTCAATGTCTGTTTGCCTCCTCCGTCAAAAAAATCGTTAATAAACAGAAATAAAAAGATGAACCTTAGGTTAGCTTTTAACCTAATTCCTATTAAACAACTACAAACTGCAACTTCTCCCTCCAAGACAATGTAGGATCATTTACCGCTCCCTTATACTCAATTTGTTTATCAAGTAACACAAACAGAGGAATGGAACTATAAATTTTTGCTAGCTTGGTAACTACCAATTTAATTGAATTGCAATTAAATCATGCTACTGCTACAGGCCACAGTGATGAAGAAACATGTAGATTACTAAAATAACTACATAAAATAGACTCTATCAAGAACATATGTTGATTCCAATTAGTTTAGTAGTGGCAGATATGCACATAGTACAAAGGGGAGTAAGGGCAACCATACCTATGGGATCATTATTGCCAGATTCATGACACCCATTACTAAATTTTAAAACAAAAAAAAATAAAGCATAAAGCATAATAAAACAAAAAGCACAATAAAACACAATCAGATTTATCAAACACTCCAAAACGATAAAATATAAATCCTAAATCAGATTTCCAAATCTGTAAAAAACCACAATAAAAATATAAACCCTAAAACAATAGTAGCCCAAAAAACACAATAAAACAAAGCAATAAATATAATAAAAAGTATGACATGCCTCATAATCCACATAACACATAACATGCCAACAAAACGACACCTAACATATACAACACATGGAATTCTTACTTAAACCTGGAGTACATGGGTGCTAACTTATCAGACACAATAAACATTATAAAACACAATCAGATTTATCAAACACTCCAAAACTATAAAAATATAAACCCTAAATCAGATTTACAAATCTGTAAAGAACCCTAAATCCTAAATCTGATTTATTAAAACACAATAAAATTATAAACCCAAATAACAATTATTAAAACACAATAAACCCAAAATATAAATTTATTAAACACTCCAAAATTAAAAAATATAAACCCTAAATCAGTTTTCGAAATGTGTAAAACACCCAAATCCGAAATATATAAATTCAATAAAAAACCTAAATGGAATGAAGCAATTAGCAATGAATTGAAACTAAGCCTAGCATTCGAAGTCAAGAAATCCCCCAAACTAAGCCCCAGCTAAGACCAACCCACAAATTTTCCCCACCTCAAGCTTCAGAATAGTTTATGAAGCCGTTGGTTGGAGTCCCAGCCACCGGGGGATCGTCTTCCCGAGGAGCTTGATCTTAGGGTTTATGGTTTTCCCACCTTAGGTTTCGGAGGAGGGAGTGTTTCTGTAGGCACTGTCTTCCGTCAATCTATGGTGGCTGTGATGTTTTGAGCTACGCGAGGCAGAGAAGGGAGGTGTGAGAAGAGAGAGAGAGGTCGTGAGCTAGTGTCGGCGCGAGGAAGAGAAGGAAGGAGCATGAGGAAGAGAATGGAGGGAAGAAAAGAGAGAAAACAGGTTTCCTGCCACGTGAGGCAGAGAAGGGAGAGGTGAGAAGAGAGAGAGGGGCTATGAGGTGGTGTCGGCACGAGGAACAGAAGGAAGGGGCATGAGGGAGAGAAGGGAGGGAAGAAAAGAGAGAAGGGGTCTGAGACGGAAGTGTGCAGCGTGAGAGAGAGCGGGGGAAGTTGAAGCGATTTGGTGAGAGTTTGGATCGAAGACAACCCTAGCCGATGAAGGTATGGGCTTAAGTGGGTCAGAAGGGGGATAAAGAAAATGGGCTGCTGCAAGTGAAAGAGACATGACTAATGAAGTAATATATTAAATGATAATGAAGTAATTATACATAATTGGTAATTATTTTTTTATCTATTATATATGTTAAAATGTGATTAATAATAATGGTCAATAATTTTATTTATTCTTAGAAGATGAGCTCTGTTTTTTCTATTTAGTTTATTTGCGATTTGATTAATTTGCTTATATTAAATTATACTAATGATCTTTATTTGATGCATTTATTTTCACTTTTGATCTTTACTTAATTTATTCTTTATCTCGAATAATTTTTTTTATGGTGATGGTTCTGATGCATTTATACGTGACTTAATTAATTTGCTTATATATATTTAAACGATTGATCTTTATCTGATGCATTTATGTTCACTTTTGATCTTTAGTTATTTTGTTATTTATTTGGGATAATTTGTTTCATGGTAACCATTGTCATGTATTTATTTGTGATTTAATTAATTTGGTTATGTTAAGTTAAACTATTCATCTTTATCTGATGCATTTATATTCATTTTCTCATTTGTGATCATTTATATTCTTCAGAAAAATTAAAAATGGAAAATGCTAGACTAGCACGTAGTAGAAGACAAATGATTATTAATAATAAAAGAAGTAGAGCAAGAATGCATCGTGATGATGAACAAAGTAGTGACAGTATAAATGATGGCATAATTGTGCGACGTAGAAGATGAATGACAATGGATGATATAGGAAGTAGAGCAATTATGTGTGACGATGGCGAACGAAGCAAAGATAGTACGGCCGACGAACCACCAAGTAAATGACTCAATTACATAATTGATGTATAATAATACATTTTTTATAATAGGATTAATAGTAATGATGCTTTTTGGTTTTCTTTTCTGCATTCTAGGAAAATACACAGAGCCTTGGAATTTTGGTCCTCCATCTTATGAATGTGATTATTGTGGTGCAATATTATGGTATGAAGAGAGAACTCAAAAATCAAGGATGCCAACTCAACCGAGATTTTCTCTTTGTTGTATGGAGGGTCAAGTTGTGCTACCTTTACTTCAAAAGCCACATTCTTTCTTAGAAGAATTGCTAAGTCATACGGGTGGGCAACATTGTAAAAGATTTAAGACACAAATACGAAGTTATAATGCCGTTCTTGCTATGACTTCAATGGGTGGAAATATAGATAAGAATATCAATGATGGAAGTGGTCCATACATCTTTCGAATTAATGGTCAGAATCATCATAAAATTGGAACCCTACATCCAATAGATGGTTCTAATCCTCGATTTGCACAGTTATACTTCTATGACACTGAGAATGAGGTACAAAATCGAATGAGTGTACTGAATCACAACAACTCCAATAAAAATATTGAGTCATCAATTCTTACTGGATTGGTCCAGATGCTTAATGAAACGAATGAATTGGTGAAAGTTTTTCGTATGGTAAAGGACCGTTTCTCAGAGGATGATATTCATCAGATGAGACTACGTCTTATTAGTTCAAGAACAACAGATGGAAGAGAACATAATTTGCCTAGCTGTTCTGAGATTGCTGCAATTATTATTGGTGATATTGGTATTGAGGATGCTCATCGGGATATTGTTGTTGAATATAAAGAAGGTGGGTTGAAAAGGATTAATGAATTGCATCCATCATATATGGCACTACAGTATCCTCTTCTTTTTCCATACGGGGAATATGGATTTAGGCTTGGTATTTTACGTAGGACTGATCATAGAAGTATATTAAGAAATAAAGAATTCATTACTATGAGGGAATATTATGCATACAGATTGCAAGAATGTGAAGGAGAAGGACACACATTAATATATGGCAATCGTTTATTCCAACAATTTATTGTTGATGCATACACATGTATTGAAGAGACCCGACTAATGTGGGTGAGAAGAAACCAACGTAAATTAAGGGTTGAGTTATATAGTGGATTGAGAGATGCAGTTCTAAAAGGAGATACAACCCCTGCATCTACTGGAAAGAGAATTGTATTACCTTCAAGTTTCACAGGAAGCCCAAGATATATGGTTGAGAATTATCAAGATGCAATGGCCATTTGTAGGTGGGCAGGTTATCCCGATTTATTTATAACATTCACATGTAATGCAAAATGGACAGAAATTGAAAATTTCCTATCTAAGAACCCCGGACAAAAAGCAGAGGATCGACCAGATATAGTCACAAGGGTTTTTAAAATTAAACTCGATCAACTTCTTCGTGACTTAAAACATGGCCAACACTTCGGGAGGGTGCTTACTGGTAATACTTCTTTTATCATCTGTTATATTCATTACTATCATAAACTAGAGAAATATGTGCTTATCTAATTAAATTTATATTGTGTCTTTTCAGTTATCTACACTATTGAGTACCAAAAGAGAGGACTACCTCATGCACATATACTGCTCTTTTTACATTATGATGACAAGCATCCAACTCCGACAAAAATAGATAGAATAATATCCGCAGAGATCCCAGATGTTAACAAAAATAAAATTTCTTATGATGCAGTGAAACAGTATATGGTTCATGGTCCATGTGGATTTATAAATCCAAAATCAAGTTGTATGACTAATAACAAGTGTAGTAAAAGTTTTCCAAAGAAATTTTGTGGGCAGACGTCAATTGGTGAAGATGGATTTACAGTATATAGGAGAAGAGATGATCCAGGTATGTATATTGAAAAGAATGGTCTTAAGTTGGACAACAGATTCATTGTTCCTTACAATGTGGACCTGTTGGTGAAATGTCAAGCACATACAAATGTTGAATGGTGCAATCGTTCAAGATCTATCAAGTATTTATTCAAGTACATTAATGAAGGACCGGACCGTGCGACTTTCATTTTGGAAGAAAACCTTCATATAAATGGTTCTATAGGATCACAATACGTTACTAATATTGATGAGATTAAATCGTATTTAGATTGCAAATATCTATCTGCAATGGAAGCATGTTGGAGAATATTTCGGTTTGACATTCATTATCATGAACCGGCAGTGGAGAGGCTAACTTTCCATCTTGAAAATGAGCAGTCAATCATATTTGAAGATTCAGATTACATAGAAAATGTACTCAATCGACCAAATATTTTACAAACAAAGTTTACTGAATGAATGAAGGCAAATGCTATGTATGAGGAAGTAAGAAATTTAACATATTCGGATTTCCCATCTAAATGGGTTTGGAATAATAGAGATAAGGAATGGAATTTGAGAAAGCAAGGAAGATGTGTAGGCCGAATATATTACTCACATCTTGGGAGTGGTGAACAATTTTATTTACGTATGCTTCTTAACATAGTCAAAGGACTTTGATCTTTTGAAGAAATAAGAATAGTAGATAACGTATTGTACCCATCTTATAAATCAGCATGTTATGCCCTCGGTTTACTTGATGATGATAAGGAGTGGCATGAAGCTCTAAATCATGCTTCGCAATGGGCATCTGGGAAGCAACTACGTGAATTATTTGTCACATTATTAATTTTCTGTGAGGTTGCAGATTCTTATAAATTATGGATTGTTAATTGGGAGTTGTTATCTGAAGACATTCTTCACCACCAAAGAAGAGTCTGTAATTGTGAAAACTTACATATTACCGAGATACAGATAAAAAACTATGCACTTTGTGAAATTGAGCAGATGTTGGTAAGAAGTGGAAGATCGTTAAGAGAGTTTGAAAATATGCCGTATCTAGATGTATTACTACTTGGACAGAGTAATAACAGATTGCTACAAGATGAGTTGAACTATAATAGGGTTTGGTTAAAGGAGGAGCATAACAAGTTATTTGTTAATCTCAATGTTGAACAGAGGAGAATATATGACTCTGTCATTGAATCTGTGAATGATGGAAATGGTGGTTTCTTTTTTGTATACGGACATGGTGGTACAGGAAAAACTTATCTTTGGAAGACATTGATATTTCGATTACGTTCAGAAGGAAAAATAGTACTTGCAGTTGCTTCATCTGGAATTGCGGCTCTATTATTGCCTAGTGGTCGAACTGCTCATTCAAGATTTCAAATACCAATTAATGTGTCAAATAATTCAACTTGCTCATTTAAACAGGGCTCTCAACTTGGAGAATTAATGGTAAGAACCAGTCTCATAATTTGGGATGAGGCTCCTATGGCTCACCAGAATTGTTTTGAAGCTGTGGATCGTTTGTTGAGGGATATTTTACGATTTACTGATGTAAATAGTGTAGAAAAACCATTTGGGGTGAAGACAGTTGTTCTTGGCGGTGATTTTCGTCAAATATTGCCAGTTATATCCAATGGTCAAAGAGGGCACATAGTTGAGGCAACTATTAATAGATCTTCATTGTGGAGGAATTGTGTAGTTTTTACAATGACTCAAAATATGAGACTCGACCAAAATATGGGGGATATTGCTACAAGAGATTTTACAAATTGGATTTTAAGAATGGGTGATGGTGACTTGAGTTGTGTTGAAAGTGAAGGAATGATTGAGATACCACCTGATTTAATTGTTCAGCCTAATAATCATCCTATTGCTGATATTGTAAATGACATCTATTCAGATTTGAGAGATAAATGTGATAGTTCAAAATACTTGGGAGAAAGAGCAATTCTAGCACCTACAAATGATATTGTGCAGGATATCAATGACTACATAATGGATCAGCTCATTGATTTGAATGAGCAAGTATTTTATAGTTCCGATTCGATATGTAAAGCCGGTGACAATATTACAGAATAACAAACGATGTTTCCAGTAGAAATTCTGAATTCTTTGAAATTTCCCGGTATTCCAAATCATAAATTGAGATTGAAAGTAGGGGTACCAATAATGCTACTTCGGAATTTAAATCAGAGTAATGGTCTTTGCAATGGTACTCGACTTGTAGTTACTCAGTTATCAAAATGGGTTGTTGAGGCACAAATCATGACTGGAACGCACGTTGGAGAAAAAGTATTCATTCCTCGCATCATTTTGTCCCCTTCCGATTCTAAATTTCCTTTTATATTGAAGAGAAGACAATTTCCAATTTCTGTATGCTTTGCAATGACAATCAACAAAAGTCAAGGTCAAACATTAGAACATGTCGGTCTTTTTCTTGAAAAACCAGTTTTCAGTCATGGTCAACTATATGTTGCAATATCTAGAGTAAAGAGAAGAGAAGGATTAAAAGTTCTTATCCCAAAGAAAGCCTACAATGGTCGTTTTTGTACAAAAAATATTGTATATAATGAAATCTTCAACAATCTGCCTAAAGGTATTTAATTCTCATCTATTTTTTAGTTCTTTTTGTTTCTTATGTTGCCTTTATATATTTTATATTTGAAATATATAAAAAATTGCACTATTCTAACATGTTCTAATTTATAATTTCTGTAGGTACAAATGACTGAGATGAATATGGATTGCACACCTTTGAATAAATTGTCAACTAAAAAGGAATCATGGAATATTAAAGTTAGAATATTGCGTATGTGGGATGCAACAAATATAGCAAATCAACATGAGCTTTTTAGCCTTGACTTGATACTAACAGATATCAATGTAAGTTGTTCTTAAATATTTTATCATACTTAAATTTTACATTTATTTAGACACTACTAAATTTAAGCTAATAAATCTTCTCATTTCTATTTTAAAGAGGACTCTAGTTCATGCAAGTATAAGGAAAATTTTGGTTCAGCGATTTCGACCATTGTTGAATGAAGGGTTTACATATGTAATAAAGAATTTTGTTGTTGAAGAATGTAAAGGGAAGTATCGTCCGGTTGCTGCAAATTATAAGATTCTCTTCACATCGACGACTTTGGTTGCTGAGCTTAATCAGATAAGTCAATCAGTACCTAAGTTCTAGTTTGAATTTTGCAAATTATGAAACTATAGAGAAACGTTGCTATGACCCAACATACTTGACTGGTAAGTATTCTATTTTCTATACAATAAATTTTTATCATTACAAATTATGAAACTATAGCGAAATGTTGTTATGACCCAACATACTTCACTGGTAAGTATTCTATTTTCTATGTAATAAATTTTTATCGTCTCATATATTAAATTTAGGTCTAAATACTATTTTTCACATAACAAAATAATATCATCTCATTAACAGATGTAATTGGGAGATTAGAATCTGTTGGAGCCATAGAGGAAAGAAATGCAAAGGGCCATCCTGTCATGCTACGGACAATTCAATTACTATTGGAAGAGTAAGTAAAATCTATTAAATGTTAAATCATAGATAAATTAATTTTTGTTTAATAGTATTACTTATAAAAATGACTGATTCACGCATGTTAAATTTTAGGAATAAATATATACAGGCAACTTTATGGGGGTCTACTGCAATGCAAATCAATGATGATTTTTATAAGGATAATCCAAGACCATATGTGGTGGTAGTTACCTCGACAATAGTCAAGGCATTTAGAGGTAACATTTACATTATTGAAATGGAAAATCTGCATAAAGAATTAATATTATTGTTTCATCTATACTTGAAATAATATGTTCCTCCTCAGGCGAGTTTAATCTATCATCAACAAATGCGACAAAGTTGTACATGAACCTTGAGATTCCTGACGTATCAAGAATTCAGGAAAAGTAATAATAACATTTATTACTTTTTATTCTATAAATATTTAACCATCATATTATATATATATATTAACTTATTTTGATTGAATTAGGTTGCAGGATGTTTTCCAAAGGGAAGCCAGAATCATAAAATCAGAGCAGCCGGTGATATCTAATACAGAACTTCCATTCTACAATAGGAAAACAATTGCTGAAATTAAAGAACTCGAATGGACTGCAGAGACAAAGGTATTGATTTTGTGTTTTCAATTTAATATAATATACCATCTTTTAAGATTACACACTTTCTATAATAACTAATAACAATTTAATATTGTAGGAAATATTAGTGATGTGCTTATGCAAAATTGTCAAGATAGACAGCAAATTTGGATGGTATTATAGTTCATGTCTTATATGCAAAACAAAAGTTAAATTCATTAAAAGAACTTCTTGGTGTGAACGATGTAAGGCAGAACCAAAACTTATTGTACCAAGGTAATTTTACAAAACAAATTCAATGTATATTTTCATTTGCACGAACACACACGTGGACATCTATATTTTAATTAAATGTGCATTTTAGTTAATAAGCGTTTCGGTATTTAGGTATCGGATAAATATGCAGCTGGTTGATGGTTCAGGGTCAACGTCGTTGGTCCTATTTGACAAAGAGGCTGAGAAAATCTTACATAAAACTGCAAAAGAACTTACAGAAAAACAAGACCAGGTAAGAAAATAGTAAATATAATATTTTTAAACTGAATATTGGTATAGAAAGTATAATAACTACATTAAATATTAGATATACCATTATTATAACATATATATTTGTTTATGTGTAGGACCAGAATGATGATGGTTTCCCAAATGATCTACAACAAATTGTTAGCAAAGAATACATCTTTCTACTACGACTTGATGAGTACAATTTAAAATATGGACGGAAAAACTACACGATTCAGCGAATATTTGATCCCGAATCTATCGAAGTCAATTAAAAAGGTAACAATAAATTACACGATTTGATATTGAATCATATTTTCTATCAGATTTTATGTTTATAATGGTTTTACTTATCATTGTTCAATCAATTCGTTCTAGATGTTGATCAGTACACTGTTATACTATTCTTTAATAGAAATTTAATGAGTAAAATGTTTTATAGATAAGCTTTTTTAACGATATTAATCTTATTTCAGGAAACTATTATAGACATCGATCCCGACATCAACTCAAATACAAAGGAAAAGGATCAAAAATCTCAGGCTTCATCATCCAAGAGGAGAAAAATCCAAAAAAAATATTAATTGAACAATCGTGTCTCATATTAATTGTAACTATTTTACATTGCTCTAAATTGAACAACCAAATATATATATATTACATTTTTAATATTGTAAACTGACCATGAAATATTTATTGATAAAATGAACTCTTTTATATATGCATGCTCCATTTTATATATATTTGATATACATTTATTAGCTTATAGTAACTATTTAAAAAACTCAGTATAAATAGCAATCCGTGTATTGCGCGGGTTATAGGCTAGTGTATCATAGTATGCAACTAGCAGTATACAATAATTATGGCGGAAATAAAGGTGACAAAAATATTCAATGCGAGAATGAACTAAATATCCCAATGATTAATAAACCATAAATAGACACTTTCTCACTTAAGAGGTCTACATAAGTTCAACGTAAAGTGGGAGATAGAATCTCCATAATACAGAAAAGTACATAATCAGATCAATGCTCTCATCCGCTCTATAGTTTACAAAGTCAATTCTATGAATGTTAATATCAGGTCCAACCTTTTCTCTAAATCGGGCTCATCCTCAACCATCTGAACCCAATGTGTAACACCCTGCTCCTTCCTTCCTTCTTCTGACGTAAGCCGTTACATCATATGCGATAGCCAGCCCGCTCCTCCCCTCTAGTGTCTAAGAGCCCCGTTACGCGTGCCAGACCTTGATGGCTTGTTTTTAAAAGATACTACGTGATTTCTAAAGTTAGTCTTGTGTTTTAAAGTTGTGTATTTTAAATGGAAGATTCCTATTATTATTTAACTAAAGAATATTTTAAATAACTCAATTATAACATCTTTGAAGAGCTCCAAAAATATTATAATTGTGGGAATCATTTTATATAAATGATTCTAGTTATTTAAAATATTATGTGATCTAAATAATGATGGAATCTTTAATTAAATTAATAGTTTTACTCTTTTAAATATTTTAAGTAAGACTTCATCATTTTATAAATGATGAAAGAATATTATTTTTAAATAATATTCTACCTTTATTCCTCTCAATGCTTTTAAATAAATAAACGTTTACTTGTTTTTAAATTAGTGTTTAAGGGTCATCGTAGACCATTTTATAGACCCCCAGAGAACGAGTTTTAGTATAAAACCCCAGCCCTCTCTCTCTTCTTCCTCACTTTTCCCTCTCTCTCCTCTCTTTCTCCCTCTCGGCGTACGTGATAAGCGAGCCCCCCTTGCCAAACACTCCACAGCCCAGCCCGGCGCCGCCGTGTGCCGGTGAGCCTCACCGCCCCTCCGACCGGCTTCCCCTCCCTCCTGCAAGTCTCCCAGCATCGCCCTTGCCCCCTCACGCTCTCTCCTCCTCCTCCCTCGGTGGTGCAAGCCCGAACGGGCTTAGTAGCCACAGCGCCACTGTGCGCCGTTCTCCGGCGCCACCACTCCCACGGCAACCTCCCCTACCACCGACCGGTCCCCTCCAGCGTCCTCAGCCCCTCCCATGCAGCCACCTTCCTCCACCATGCACAAGCACAGCAAACCCATGCACGGGTTCACTGTGTACAGTGCGCGGCCATCTTGGCCACCGGCCACCACCACGAGACTCCCTAGGTCCCCCCCTTCCTCCTCCCATAAACCCACGGCCAGTAGGCCTCTCCTTCACCTCCCGGTGTTCCCACGGACGCCACACGGGTTTAGCCTCCCCTGCCGCCGTACGCCGCCATCCACGGCGTGTGACCACCACCTTCAGCCTCTTCAGGCCACCACGAAGCTAACCCAACCACCCAGGGCCCCGATCTGCCACCCACGGCCCCACACTCTCCCACGGCACCTATCCCCCTCACAGTGCACGGCAGCCCCTCTTCCACCACCACGAACCACCGCACGACCACCACTGTGCCTCCACGACTCCTCCAGCAATTTCCCTTAGCCAAGCCTTAGGCCCAAACCACCACTTTACGTAGTGAGTAATCACTGCACGCGATGGACAGTCACTGCGCGTGACTGACCGCCACTGTACACAGCGAGATCTGCCGCGATACGCTCCCTTCTAGCATCATCAAGGCCACCTTAGGCCCTTCCAAGACCACACCTAGCTATCCAAACGCCTAAACAGCCACTGTACGAGGTGTAGCCACCTCGTACATTCCTCCGGCGTTATCCACGGTGATGATCAACGAGCGACGCATGGGTTATCCCGTCGATGGTATAAATCTCTATCCCTCGCTTTTTATATTAAATGTTAGATGCTAGCTAGTTGACTAGGTTGTGGACTGTACTGCTAGTATTATAGGGTTCGCTGTGTAGTGGTGATGTGACTTGCTGTGATGAAGTGTTGGGCGTAGTTGGGAAGTGTGCTGTGTAGTGTTGTGGACTGTGCTATGAAGTGTGGTGGTAGCGTATGTGCAGTAATAGTGGCGTGGCGTAGAGCCGTGAAAGGAGTACACGTGGAGTGTACTCCATGTGGTGAGATGGTGCACTGTATGGCGTGTATGCCATAGAGGTGACGTGGCGTAATATCGTGGATGGAGTACACGTGGAGTGTACTCCATGTTGGGAAACGATGCACAATACGACATATGTGCCATATTAGTGATATGGCGGAGCGACGTGAATGGAGTATATGCGAAGTATACTCCATGTAGTGGAGCGATACACCATATGGCTTATATGCCATAGCGGTGAAGTGGAGTAGTGTTGCGAATGGAGTACATGAGGAGTGTACTCCATATGGAGAGACTCTATGTGGCGTAGTACTGTGAAGGAAGTACACGTGGAGTATACTCTATGTGGCAGAGTGATGCACCGTATGGGGTGTATGCCATAGCGGTGACATAGTGGTGATATGGTGTAGTCCTGTGAAGGGAGTACATGAGGAGTGTACTCCATGAGGTGCAGCGATACACCATATGGCGTGTCGCAAAGATAAAGGCGATTGCGTAGTTGATAGGCGAAGAGCTTGATGTATGGTGTCGGGAACTATGGAATAGTGTCCCGAAGGGTGTGAAGTATGGCCTGTGTCGCCATGTGACTGGCTTATGGCTAGAAGTAAGTGCGCAGTGGCTGGAAAGTATCGGAGTAGCGCAGCGAAAGCATGACTGAGCAACGTCACTAAGTGACATGGTCGATTAAGAGGTCGTGCTTGCGACGGGTGAAGAGTTAGCGTAAGAGTGATGTAGCGGGAACGTGATGAGGTGTCACAATGTGACGGGAGTACGTGAGGAACTGTACTCGTGATGAGTGGGAAGTTGAGCTATAGGTGACGTAGTGGAAGGTCAAAGGTGACGTGACAAGGTCACGGTGTAGCTTGGGAATGGTCTCGAGCTATATGGCGGGACGTAAGGTGTTGTGGTATGTGTTGTAGTAGTGATATGGCTGTAGTCTATGGCAATGAGCGTCGCCGTGTAGTCGACTTATGGCCAGGAATATGTGCTAAGTGGCCAAGAAGTATCAGAGCAGTGCAGCGGAAGCATGATTGGGCAACGTCATGAAGTGACGTGGCCAAGTAGAAGTCATGCGGTGATGGATTAGGATGTATGAGAGATGACGTGACAGGGTCACAGTATAGCTTGGGATTTAGTCTCGAGCTATGTGGCGTGACGTAAGGTGTGTTCATGGACAGAGTCCCATTGTGCTAAGTGTTGGGATGAACTGTCATGAGGCACGGCTAGCATGAAGAGTCGTGCTAGCCGGGTATGAGAAGGTTGGTAACGGAGTATGGCGTTCGCCATACGAATCTGTGACCAATATATTAAATGATGGTCTTAGGCGATAAAAGGAGTAGGGTACGTGTGTTATCTGGTTAGCGCACGTGCCGGACGGATTCACCATATGTAATGGGTAATCTATCCTAAGCATGGTTACACGGTGCTCGAGCCTCAGAGTGGCTTGGAGCCGTGTAGTGCAGATGGATGGTCATGAGAAGTGGAGTGAGCTAAGATACATGAGGGTAATGATGAGAGTACTGTCTAAGAATGGTATGTATGACTTAGTTAGTCTAAGTCATGCGTCAAAAAGTGGTTAATGAGAAGAACGAGACAGAGGTCTTAGTGCCTTAATCCTAAGGTGAATCATGGATTCACCCTAGCGAGTAAGCACTCGAAATAGAACGTCAAGGTTGAAAGAAGTAGAGACCGTAATGGGTCTCCAAGGGTTTTATCATAGTAAGGGACATGAAAGAGCACGGGATAAAAGGAGAGTGTTTTAAGTAAAGTATAGCTCTATTTCTAGTTTGCCATCTGACACACTCATGAATGGACTGCATGGTATGAAAGTAGCATGGAGTCCAGGTAAGTGTTATGTTCATGCTCCTCTAGAGTTTTCTAAAGTATAAGAAAAAGAAAGAGAAACGTTTTCTCCATGAAAGATGCTTTACGGAAAGGACACGAAAGATGTTTTTAAAGAAAAGCATGCTAAGTATTGAAAGGTATACGTATGTACGGCCTCTATATGAAAGCCCCTTTTTACGCACCCAAAAGTATTAATTGTATGCATGTGAATGGATGAATATACGTTGTATCTATTGTACATATTTTCTAAAGAAAAGAAAGGAAGCTTCGAGGCCTGTGCCCCGAGCTTCAGATCGATGCTTTAAACGACGCGAAGAAAGGGTTTTAAAACATGTCCCTAAGAACCGATGTTAAGACGTCCCTACGAACTGATGTTTTAATGATGCTATGAAAGATGATGTTTAAGCCCATGCTTTTAAACAATGTTTTTCCATGAAAGAACTGTTAAATGAAATGAAAAGATGATGATCACATTTCGGCTCAAAGAAAGAAAGATCCGAAATGAAATGAAATGAAAGCTCAGCTCTTTAGAACTGACATGAAATGAATGAATGAAAGCATGAATGTATGAAACTACGTAACGGCCACATGAAATGAATGGAAAGGGGTACCCAATGAATGAATGGGCAGATTGCAATCCCGGGCAGTAGTATCTGGTAGTGCACCCAGTGCTGCACCGTAATGGAAAGGGATTCCAACCCATGGCCACGGGCGAATCCATCGGCCCAAAAGGCCGCTAACCCCAGCACGTGGGGCTTAACAAAGTGCACTGGCCTATGAAAGAGAAAAGAAAAGTAACTGTATGTATGAATGCACGGTATTCTTTAAGAAATGAAGGCACTGACGGGAGAAACGTTTAAAGAAAAGAAAACCATGTCTAAAAAAGGAAAAACCCCGTCAGTGATGTTTCCAAATGAAAGTATGTATGCATGTACGTATAGTATGTATGGAATGATGAATGCATGACTGAAAACCTACATTGCTATATTTTAACGGTATGAAATAATGCTTACTGAGTATTCAACTCATTTTAATTTTTATGTGTGCCCCTCCCCCTACAGGAAGCTAAATGGGTAGTACGCCCAGGAGGGAAACAGCCAAAGGGAAAGAGCACGAAGGTCTAGGCATGAAGGTTTTAAATGTACGAAAAGGTCTTTTTATTTTAAAGAATTTTATTTCCCACTCCAAAACCCTTTTATTATAAGAGCACTTTTTATTTTATAACGTAGAGTCTTGAACCCTGGGAATGACTGTAAAAGGTTTTTTTAAATCGAACGGTAATTCCCGTCATATTTTCTAAAATATTTTCCAAAAAGGTCCACCCCAAGAATGGGCATTACACAATGGTACATCCTGTCATGACATTCCTTTTACCTCAAATTTAAAACTTCCAAAATTCTTTCAAGACATTAGTAAAATATACAAGATCATATCAAGACATGTCATGGCTAAAATGTTATACCAAAATAATTCACACAAGAAAACTTCAAATCTAAACCAATATGCATCTCTTTCAATTAAATCTCGTGTAAAACAATAAAATCCTCATTCTCATGCCATAACTCAAAGTCTAACATGTCATTTTAACACTCAATAAAAGGTAGGGCAAGATTACTTACAGAAATCGTGACCCTTGAACTTCCAAAACTCAACTCACTTCAAGAACCCTTACTAACTACTCGGCTTCACCCTTTCTTCACACTAGGAAGGTTTTGCTCTCAAGAACACTAACAAATTGTTAGAGGGAGTTGTGTGGAGAAGTGAGGGGTGAAGGGAGGTATTTATTGGTCTCAATGGAGGGTGAGAGGCAAGGAGGGGCGTTGGTCTTGGCTGAAGGGAAGTGTTATGAGTGGTGGCGGTGGGCGATGTAGGTGTTGAGTGGATTTTCGATTGTGTCATGCTATGGATTAGATGAATGGTGCCCTAAATCACTTGATAACCTTATTGAAAAAGGCTAGAAGTGTGTTATAGTTGCAGATGCTGCCATGGTTCAGAAATTGAAACAAAATCAAAATGATTTCCAAGGTGAAATCATGCTAGTGGCTGACGGGATGGGTATCAAAACTGCCCATTTTTTATCATCCTTTTGTCCTAACTTGTGATTTTTTTTGTAGGTATAATGACATCCATTTGGTAGATTTTTCAGGTGAGGAAGAGAGGGGTGATTGGTTGTCATGTGATCATGCATGAGCAAAAAATGAAGGAAGGTGAATTGGTGATGGTTTCAGCCATGTGACCTATGCATTCCTCTCCTTTTGCCAATCAGTTTTGTTTCCTTTGGCAGATTATTGGACAAGCAAGAACTTGAGTGCTTTGAAGTACTTTCTTAGGGTGAAATGGCAGAGGTGGTGGCATGGGAAAGGTGGCTGTTTTGGTGCAGAAAATTTCTTGAAGATTTAGGTGCAGCCGGCTAGTCAAGTCTTCAAGTTTCCATGCAAATAGTTGTGATTTTGGCTTGGCTTATGGAACTATTTTTGGCCAACTCTTAGGTTCTCTTTTAGGTGACATAATGAGGTATGAATGTGCAAAAATCCTCTTGAAATTCTTGTGGGATAGGCATTGGTTTGGAGCCTTGTTGATGGGTTGCTCGGTTTGCACCAAGGGTGCTGATTGGTGGAAATGTGGTGGCATGACCTACCTTGGCTTCAAGTGACACAGGTTAAGTTAAATTCTAACTTTCAAGGGTTAACTAAGAGGATAGCAAAACAAGTGTAAAAGGAAAAAATTTTCAGAAAAAATACAATGAAGAAAAGAATTTCAAGTCATGGGTTAACTCAAGTCATGGTGCTTTGAGTTACTATTCATGGGTGAGATGAATAGTGATCTTTAACTCAAGTTAAAAACTTAACCATACCGAATCATATAGAAGTCCAATGCAGTTTTTGTAAGAATCATAAAGAAGACCTCCAACGTGCTATCATCTTCTACCCCACCATTCAAGAATATTGGGAGAGATATTTACCTTTACTGAGAGATCTCCATAAGCACTGGAATGTGAGAGCCATTGCTCTAAGTGTAAAGGAAAAAGGCTCTAGTGATGGCTTGGCTAAATTCTTCCTATTGGCATGGGGGTTTTGGTATAGAAGAAATAAGATGTTGCATGATAAAATATGCCTGGCCCCTACCCAAGTGATTGAGCATGCATTGTCTATGTTAAAGCTGCACAAGGATTTGAAAACTGGCCTAGCCTTGACTCTGACTTCTTATATTAGATGGCATTCTCCCCGTAGGGATTCTCTGAAACTCAACGTTGATGTAGCTGTGTTTTTTATCAAAAAAAGGCAGGGGTTGGAATAATGCTCAAAGATGGGAAGGGAGATCTGGTGATGGCTACTAGTAAATAGGAAAATAAGGTCCAAGACCCTAAAACTATTGAGATTCTAGCCATGTTTCTAGGTCTACAACTTTGTGCAACTATGGGAATTGCATAAATCATTCTGGAAAGTGGCTGTCTACTAATGGTTAAGGAGCTTCAAAGTGAGATAGAATCCCTTTCTTCACAAAGGGTTCTTATACAAAAAGCACAAAAGCTCATGTGGTTTTTCAAATTATCCATAATTCAACATGTGAATCGAGAAGGGAATCAAGCTGCTCACTGCCTTGCTCGATATGCTTGGAATGTTGACAATATTGAGGTGTGGTGGGACTATGTACCCTCTGTTGTTTCTCAAGCTATTTGGCTTGACAAAAGACATTTGTAATGCTTTTCATGCTTAGTAGTATGAAAAAAAACTTAAACCAAGGTTGAAGAGGAACCCTAGGGGCATGTGGTTGGGGCTTGGGTTAAACGATAACCAATGATATAGTGTATGTGGGTCCCATTTGGAAGAGTGAAATGAAATACAAGCCTTGGGCTTCATGGGTTGGGCTTTTGTTGGGCCATATGAACAAGCCTTGGTTGTTGGCCTAAGAGTGGACTTATCCATGGGTCTTATATCCAGATTTATTGGGCCTATCCTTGGCCTCAAAAGCTCACTTGGTTGGGTCCTAGCTTTGGGTTTTTTCTAGATTGGGCCATTAGCCATGGATCTCACTAAGTTGGGCCCAATAATCTAATATCCACTAAGTTGGGCCTAATGTCTTGTATCCTTTATGTAGGGCCTCTTATATCTCCCAAGTTAGGCCTAAGGTTTTTAAAGTCTATCCTTAGCCCATCTCATCTTAGTAAACTAGGGCTCTTAATAAACCACTCTTGGGCTCTTCTAAATCCATCAAATTTTAACCCAATTGCCTAGCCCATTAATATGTCATGTGTCATTCTTCCATTGACCTCTTGGCATTTATCCTCAAAATTAATAAAGCTTTAATAATTCTAACTAATCCAAAGGTACGAGAGCTCTTATGCCAATTCAAACTCTAAAATTTTCTTTTCTCCAAAAAAAAAAGAAGCATGACTTACACTAGCTAGGATTATGGGTGCTGTTGTGAAATTTCGCAAGTGCACGAAATCGTACCAAGTAATATAGTGATAAAGAAAGATTTCGAATCCACGAGAACTATTTACCGATTAACTGCTGAAATTGTTCTAATTCTAAGTTATTTGAAATCAAGAAAATTGGTGGATTTTGAATTTGAAAAACAACAACAAATTAAATTAAAACAACAAATGAAGAATTGACCAAACACTTGAAAAGAAGAAGATTTCACCCAAGAAGAATACACTAAGGCATCCGACTCACCTAACCAATCCAATCCCAAATCCTAACCATACAATCAATCAATTATCATCATATTTGATGATGAAATATTCTAACTTATCTAAGACCCTCTCTCGAGTAGAATTAGAATTACTCAACATACGATAACCCGCGATATGTTTATGTAAATTTAAAAGCATTTGAGCACATTAAGATTAATAATATTTCACATAAAAGCCGCACAAATCACGTTGGCACATTCCTGTCTTTCGTTCAATTCATGTCGTACATCATATGAAACTAAACTACATGCATCATCTCTCGAATTAACATGCACAACAAATCATTCAACTATTGGCCAGATAATTGAAAGCATTAAACTCAATGATGTATACTCAAAAGGAATGATAAAATTATAATCACATAGAAATAACATTCGGGATTGTCATGGAGAGGCTACATCGTAGCCTTAGCAATAGAAATTAATTCATAATAAAATAAAAATATACCATAATAACTTTGGAATTCATAATGAAAATTATACAAAAAGAGAAGATGAAAGATTTAAGAAGGAAACTGTATGTAGATCGAGCATCTCAATCGTTGATGAACTCCAATTCTGTAGATTTTCGACCTACTGCTTGATGCACCGTTTCCTCACTGAATATGTTCATATTTTTCTCTGGTTTAAACATAAACGTTGTAGGGTTTTATCTCAGCTTTCCATAACATCGAGATTTCCCTAATTGGAGATCTCTAGAAGAAGTTATGCACCAAATACTAAAGGGTATTTCAGGAATTCGACAGTTTTGCGACTTTTGACTTGATGCACCGTTTTTGCCTTCTAGATGTTCGTTTTCGGCCAAGGCTTTAACACAAAAGTTCTAGGGTTTTCTCTTGAATTTCTGTATACACCAAAATTTCCCTTATTGGATCTTGCTAGCAAAAGTTATCCTCCAAATACCGAATGGTACTTCAAGAATTTTAAGAAATGAACATTTCTTATTCTCTTGATGACTTATTCAATTTATTTATTCCTAAAAAAATAAATAAATAATCTAATAAATAAGAAAATTAAACACAAACTAGCATAAAATTAAGAGTAAAAATATGAAAAAACTTGTATAAAAATTAAGCACAACAGGTGCTAAGGCCAAGTCCTAAGGTATTTTTAAGTGGAGTGTTACATCCTCCCCCCTTAAAAGAAGCTTTTGTCCTTGAAATCGGGGTATGCATTAGTGTGAATAAGAAAAATGCATACAATGCATAGATACTATGTACATACTTACCAACGATTCTACAGTCCCAAACTAGATGAGGAGTCTTCGGTGACATCATCTGATAGATCCTCTTGAGTATGGTAGAAGAATTTATCTTCCTCCAAGTCATAGTTCGCATGACTCGCTCTTCCATCTCCCTCCAATGCTCAGTTGATGCTATTTTTGGAGTTCCTTTCTCATGGAATCGTACGCGGTGCATGGAAGATTCAAATAACTCTAAGACGTTTTATGGAAGAGAAAGCGGGATATAGCAACTCCTAGTTTGCTTGTCAATGCTTGGTTGCTCGACTCGACTTCGATAGATCCCTTAGTGCTAGGTTGGTGGAGTTCTTTCCCCTCTCTTGGTGTTGAAGCTAGCGGGTCCAAGCCTCACTAATCCAATCTGTAGAATCTAGAAATGGTTGGAGCTCCTTATGGGGTAATGCCCACCTAGTCTTAATATTACCCTAACTGTTGTGATCCAAAACGTGGGTCTTGTGATACTCTAATCTCTCCCGCTGAGTCCAATAAGAGTTGACCATATTTTTTAACCTCCTCCTTCTGTGTTCTTCCCTCTACCTCCATACCTACCTAGGAGTTAGACCAAATCATTGTGCCACTCTCTTGCTTCAAGCCATGTTGACGTTGTAAATAATAATAAGGGAATTCGAATTACATGCGTGAAAAGAAATAGTGCCATGAGTGCATGTATGGATGCATATGCTATGAGGTGATGTGATGCCACACAAGTTATAGTCCAAACAAATAAGGGTACTTGATTTTCATTTCATCCTCATTTTCCCAAAAGGCTTCTTCAATGTCGTGATTCCAGCAAAGTACCTTTACCAAGAAATTTTCCAATTACTAAGTTCCTTTTCTTTACAATCCATAGTCTGAACAAGAACTTCCTCGTATGTCAAATTGGGTTGTAATGAAATGTCCTCCACACCTATGATTGCTGCCGACTATTTCCCAAAACTTTTCTTAAGGGAAGATATGTGGAACACATCATGAATTCCTTGGAATTCAGCTGGAAGGTCCAACCTATACGCAATTGAACCAACTCTTTCCTGTATTTCATAATGTCCTATGTATTTGGGACTTAGCTTGCCCCTCTTTCCTAACCAAACCACTCCTTTCATAGGTGATGCCTTAATGTAGACCCAGTCACCAATCTCAAATTCAAGGCTCCTTCGTTCGGCATAGCTCTTTTGTCTATCCTGAGTTTACTTCATCCTTTCTTTAATTAATAGAACTTGCTCCTTCATTTCTTGTAGTATCTCTGCACCATATACTTTTCCTTCTCCTACCTCATCCCAATATAAGGGAGATCAGCATTTTTTTCAATACAAAGCTTCATATGGTGCCATTTGAATGGTGGTCTGGAAGCTATTGTTGTAAGAAAATTCTATTAGTGGCAAGTGCTTTTCCCAATCACCTTTTCCTTGTAGGACACAAGCTCTTAACATATCTTCTAAAGTCTGAATTGTTCATTCAGTTTGCCCATCGGTTTGGGGGTGATAGGCACTACTGAACTTTAATTTGGTGCCCATCGCGGCCTGAAGACCTTGCCAAAATCGAGAGGTAAAACCCGCATCCCTATCTGATATGATCGTTTTAGGAACTCCATGCAATCGCACTACTTATGCCATGAACAACCTGGTTAAATTCTCCATAGGATCAGTATTCTTTATAGGCAAAAAGTGGGCATTTTTTGTTAAGCGATCGACCATGACCCATATAGATTTATGACCCGTTGAGGTTCTTGGTAACCCGATAACAAAGTCCACTGAAATAGCCTCCCATTTCCATTTTGGGATTGGAAATGGTTGTAACTCTTCAGCAGGCCTTTGATGCTCTGCCTTGACTACCCTACATACAGAACACTTATTCACATATTTTGCCACGTCTCTCTTCATGCCTTCCCACCAAAAGTGTTGCTTCAAGTCCTGATACATCTTTGTACTCCCGGAATGAGCAGTGTACGAAGTCTGATGTGCTTCCCTTAATATCTTCTCCTTGATCTCAAGATCAATTGGGATCACTTTTCAGTCTTGATAGTATAATAAACCATCTTTTCTCATTGTGAACACTCCTGATCCTTCCTTCCTTTCTACTCTCTGTGTGACGCCCCCAGATTTTTGCTTAAGATCGAATGGACATCTAAGGCATTAAGACATGCAACATAAAGTTACCTACCCCCATTCATGACATATAAGATGCAATGTTCCTAACATGCATCTAGCATTATACAATATTCGCAGCGGATAATTTTTTTTTTCTTGAGCAATACTATGCACCAAACTGATAATATCACAAATAATTAAAACATAATCCAAGAATACTTGACAAAATAAACATCCATGATTACAGTACGGGTCTCAGAAAATTGTAATCTCAAAACATGGGAAACCAGGCTCCATGTTTACATTACCAAAATACATTATTGAGCCAGTTTGTCGAGTAACTCGCGTAACTCAACTAACGAGGCTAGAATACTGTCCAAAAACCTAACTATGGAAGCTGTAAGCTCCGCGTCGAGTCTGCGATGTCTAGTCAACCTCCTCCAATCTGCTAGTGTCTGCTCCCTACTCTAATCCTGACACATCGCCTACCATTCAGGGAGAATAATAGTTGAAACTACTACGGTGAGATTTGATTACAAATCTCAGTAAGTTAACATGAAACTTCTACACAGGTTAATGATGCATGCATGGTAGTAAAGGCATGAATGCATAATCAAAGTCAATAATAAAAATAACATAACTTGACATAACATGGCATGAAATAATAAGCATAAGGTGACTTGACATAACATGTCATGAGCTGACATAACTTGAACTGAAACTGAAACTTGGCTTGACCTGACATGAACTTAAAACAATACATGGAAGTGAACTTAAAGCTTGACATGAATGCAAACTTGAACATAACATAACATGAGACATGACTTGAACGTGAAATACATGAACTTGAAATCTTGTTCAATAGACTTAATTAATAAAGTGACCATTACCACATCACAACATAGGTATCTACACCAACTGTGAGTGCGTTAATACGTACTCCAAAGTTGTTGTGACCCCACGTATTCTACGTGTCATAATTATTGTGTCTCACGTAGTGTTTGCTCCATAGTTGTTGTGGCTCCATGAATTGTTTGTACCACAATTGTTGTGGACACAAGTAAAATAAAAAATGGCTCCATCGGCGTTAATGCCTGGCAAGCTAAGGTGACCAGCTAGTTAGGCTTCATTCACAACTTGTTGACTGTATTTCATCAACCTAAGAAATTTCACACCTATTTAGACACTCCAGCGTGAATAAAAGTGACATGAATACAAAAGGACAGAAGTCCTAACGTAGCGTAACATGACATGAAAGCAAGACGAAATATACGACGTACTTGAAGGAAAATATTTTGTGGCATGACATAACATATAACAGACAATATTTCTAACATGACATAACATGTAATAGGCAACATGTCGTAACATGGCATAACGTGTAACAGTGAATATTACATGACATAACATACATGTAACATGGCATAATTGGTAACGAGAGAGTTTTACGGAGAGGCGATTAGAGAGTTTTGGCGATTTTGGAATATTTTTGTTTGGGTTATTCTGGCTTTTTCAGAGTTCCCATATTTTGAATTGTTACGTTAGCTGTGCTAGGGTTTGGCCATGGAGGCCTCCCTTACCCCTCCGTTAGAGTCATCTACGGCGGGGGCTGCTATGACTCAGGGTGTCAAATCTTTTGCTCAGGCTGTTTCTTCTTCATCGCAGTCTTCTTTCAGGCTTCCGATGAGGTACTCGGTGGAAATAGATGGAGAACAAGGCTTCATTTTTTCGGAGGTAGAGATGACAAAAGCTGCGGATGATTTCAAGTATGCTCTGATCCTCAACTTTTCTCGTACGAGGCCATCTATTAAGACTGTACGGGCTCATATTGCTAAATCATGGGGATTGAAAGAGGTCCCCACAGTCAATTTTATGGATGCTTTGCATGTAATGGTTCAGATGAGAAGTGAACGTGATTTTTTGCATGGTTGGGCTCGTGAAGGACGTACTATGGGGGATTCCTCTTTTTGCTTATTCCGGTGGACCAAGGAATTTGATTTGGCACATGAATCCCCTTTTGCGCCTCAGTGGGTTTTTCTGCCTGGGCTGCCTCTTCATTTGTATCTTCCGGGCTGTCTTCAAATATTGGCTACGAGGTTTGGCCGTTATCTGGGAATGGATAATGCCACACTCAATAAAACCAGAGCATCTGGGGCTAGGCTGTGTGTAGAAGTGGATTTATCAGAGGAACCGGTGCAGGGATTTCCCATTGTTTTGTCGACGACGAAAAAAATATGGCAGAGCGTAAAGTATGAAAGGCATGGGTATTACTATCCTAAATGTTTCCGTCAAGGTCATACTTCAGTGGTATGTAGGGCTGGTGTGCTAAAACCTGATGGGGAGAAGGTTATCAGGAAACCGTTGTATAAGAGGACGTGGCAGGAAAAAAATAAACTAGTGGAGAAGGTTTCGCCAGTTGAGGTGAATGTTCCGAATGTTTTAGCGGCTGCCCAGGCTGTGGAAGCAGAGGTGATGACTGTTGGAGATGGCTCTTTGTCGGGTGCAGTAGCAGAGGATGGGTTAAAACAGAAAGAGGTACTGGTGTCTGAAGGGAACGCATTGGAGAATGTATTGAATGATGATGAGAGTTGTGAGGAAATTGAATGTGAAGTTGATCCGCTATTGCATGTGAGTGAGGTTGTGATGTTGAAGAATGTTCCTGAATAGTCTGAAGCTCTAGCGTCTGATGAATTAACAGTGCCACAAATATTGCTACTCTGGAAAAAATGCCTAATTTATTGGAGTCAGAAATTTTATTGACTAAAAATCCTAGAATACATTCTGATGTGGTTGGGCAATGTGATGCAGTGTCGGAGGTTTTGGAATTGGAAAGCCGTGGGGGTCAGGCTCATATTCATCTTTCTACTGCTGTTGGGTTGGAATATAGCTCGGATGGGGAGATGGGAGGTAGGGGGCTGGAAGTGGGACTAGAAAAGGCTTACGATTCTGATCAGGAGCCTCCTAGGCATAAATCTAAAAGAAAAGAGCTATTGGCACACTATGTTAGACATTCGCAGCGGGTGGCTACCCGAACCTCTAAGCTTAATTTATGATTGATTCGATGTTAGTTTGGAACATTTAGGGATTAGGTCAGTCTAAGAGGAGACTGAAAAGCTTAGTTAAAAAGTATAGGGTATCGATTTTGGCTCTTTTGGAACCTTTCAATGTGGAGTCTAAAATGCAATAGCTGGCTAGTTATTTGGATTTTCTGAAGTTCTGCTGTAATGAATCTTCAGGTGGTAAAGTGTGGCTTTTTTGGAAGGAGGATTATGAATTTGAGGTTCTCAATATGACTAATCAATCGCTTTCGGGTTGGTTTTGCTTGGGGACTAATAGAGTTTTGGTAACAGTTGTTTATGCCAAATGTACTCAGTTGGAACGCCGAGTGTTGTGGGAGGAGCTACAAAGTATTTGTTCAGTTGATTCTCCTTGGTTGGTGGTAGGGGATTTTAATGTAATACGTTCGGATCTGAGCATACTGGGGGAAGCCCACGTTCATTATCTGCAATGACGGATTTTAATGATTGTTTAGATAATTGTGGGCTTGTGGAGATGAGTGTTCAAGGTCGGAGTATGTCTTGGTGTAATGGCCAAGAGGGCAGGTCCCATAGTTGGGCCCGTTTGGATCGAGCAGTGATGAATGTTGCTTTCTCTAATCTCTTTGCCTCGGTTTTTATGGAATACCTGTCGAGGAAGTCGTCTGACCACTGTCCCATGCTGGTTTTCTTATGTCCTCTAAGATTACGGTATGGCCCTTCTCCTTTTCGATTCCAAAATATGTGGTGTTCGCATGTTTCTTTTTTGAAGTGTGTAGAGGAAGTTTAGACAGAACCAGTACCTGGTGGCAGTAGTTTGTGTAAACTAGCTGCTAAACTTAAGAAAATGAAGGTCTTTTTAAAACATTGGAACCGCACTGTGTTTGGCCAGGTTGACTTAAAGATCAAGTCTCTTGAAGAGAAGGTGGAGTTCCTTAAGTTCCAGTTGCAGGAAAATAATGATCCAGCTGTTGAAACTGAATTTCTGCTAGCTAAGCAGGAGCTGAATGATTGGGAAGCAAGGGAAGAAACTAGATTGGCACAAAAAGCAAAGAGGAAATGGTTACAAGAGGGTGACCAAAACTCTGGTTTTTTTCATGCGACGGTGAATCAACGTAGAAAGAATGCTATGGTGTCATGCATGAAGTTGACAGACGGAACTATGCTTTCAACGCTTGAGGCCATTCATACTGGGGCAACAGAATATTTCCAGAATTTTTTTGTCCTCCCCTCCGCACGTCCAGCCGGCGGATATTTCCACATTTGTAAGCTCAGTTATTTCGGCTGAGGATAATAATGTGCTTTGTGCGAGTCCATCAGAAGATGAAGTTAAAGCAGCAGTGTTTTCTATCCCGAAGCATAGCTCACCTGGCCTGGATAGTTTCAGGTCCGGTTTTTACATGTTTTATTGGGAGATTGTGAAGGATGATGTGGTGGAAGCAACGCGAGAGTTTTTTAATGGTGCGTCGTTACCAAGGTTCTATTCGTCCTCTTATATTGTGCTCATCCCAAAAGTATCGGACCCAAAGAGTTTTGATAAGTGTAGGCCTATAAGCCTTTGCTCTATGGCTTATAAAATTTTTTCGAAGATTCTGGTTAATAGATTGACATGTTTCCTTCCAAAGATTATTTCACAGGAACAGGGTGCTTTCATTCCTGGGCGGAGTATTTTTGAAAATATTACGCTTGCTCAGGAGATGGTCTAGTCTTTGAATAAAAAGATTCAAGGTGGTAATATGTTGTTGAAAATTGATATGGCCAAGGCGTATGATAGAGTTCACTGGGATTTTCTTTTGCAGGTCTTGAGTGGCTTTGGTTTCAGTGATAAATTTTGCCAGCTGATTGCAGAGTGTGTGAAATCTACTTGGTTTTCTATTATGCTTAACGGAACCTACAAAGGTTTTTTCAAAGCGACAAAAGGTTTGAGGCAAGGTGATCCGCTTTCTCCATATCTTTTTATTATTATGGAGGAAATTTTGTCTCGAATACTAGTGGCTAAATCTGAGGAAGGACGAATTGGCAAGTTTTATCATCCTAGAGATGCCCCCTGGTATCTCATTTACTTTATGCCAATGATTTGTTGGTTTTCACTAATGGTGATGTCTGGTCATTTCGGAGGTTAATGCGGACCTTAGAGAAGTATGAAAGCTGGTCGGGGCAATTAATCAATACGGAGAAATAGGCGATTTATTTTTCTAAGCAGATCAACATGGCTCAACGGCATGAATTGTTGAGAATTTCAAGATTTGTGGAAGGGTCTTTCCCGTTTAGTTACCTTGGTGTTCCTTTAGTGAATGGGAGCTAAAGGCTCGTTTGATTGAGCCATTGGTTAATAAAATTCGGGCTAAAGTGGCGGGCTGGAAAGTTACGCTGTTGTCCCAAGGGGGTAGATTAATATTGCTAAAACATGTACTCTCTTGTATGGCAACCCATCTACTAGCTGTTCTGAGTGTTCCTTTGGTGTCTTTGAAAAAAATTAATTGTATCTTATCGACTTTCTTTTGGGGTGAGAGTCAAGGTCAAGCAAAAAGGAAGTGGTATCCTTGGTCCAAGATGTGTGTGCTAAATGTGGAGGGTGGGTTGGGTTTGCGTAAGTTTGTGGACGTCCAGCGTTCTCTCCATATGAAACCAGCTTGGCATCTACTGACTCTGGATAATCTATGGACTCGATTTTTCAAGGCTAAATATGTGAAGAGTGGACATTTGGTGCGTGAAAATAATATTCCTGATTGCTCTCGGTTTTGGAAGGCAATTATGCGAGTGTTGCCGGATGTTTGTGATAATACGCGATGGCACATTCGAGAAGGCAAGAAATCTTTCTGGTTTGATAAGTGGCTTGATTTTGAGCCATTATGTTTACGTGCTTCTACTATTGTGAATCCTTTGCTTCAACTTAAGGAGTGGTCGAATTCTGGGTGGAATTTGGATTTGTTGGAAGAGTTGGTGGATAATGAAATGTAATACCTGAATCCTACTACGTAGGTCCTTACGTCATTTTATTAATTCTTAAGTCAAATATTTTGAGGTAAAGATTTTTATTATTACTTTCAATTATTTTATTTTAAGATGAGTATGTTTTATTTTAAAATGTGATTTATTTAAAATAAATCAAAGTATTATTTTTTTTAGACTTTGAAATATTTCTCTTAAGCCCTTTAATTTTATTTATTTATGGAATAGCCCAATTAATCCCTACCCTTGGATTGGTAGGTGAAAAGCATTTTGAGGTGGATAGATCCCCACCATCCATTCTTTATCTTGCAAGAGAAGCCTTGACTAAGACCAATTGACCCATTTTCTTATTCCATTTGTAAGCTTCCATGGGAAGTAAATAACATTTTTCCTTCCTTGCCCCCATCGACTAAGACCACAAAAAAAAGAGAAGAAAAGGCCAAAAACTATTCCAAGGTATTTCTTTATTTCTCCCCCTCATAAACCGTCGGTCAATAGCCCAAGGAAGGGACAAAATTCCATCTTCCTTTCTAAGATAAGCCTTTTGACTTATCAACTGATCACCTAGCTCCTTTTCTCTCATGTGATGACCGACTTTCCCCATAAGCTATTTGAGTCTTCCTTCTCTTCTTCTCCTACATGCCAACTTCAACTTCCAAGATAAGCCAAAGAGATCTCCTCCAATAGCTCACAGTGAAAGCAACATAAAAGGGGTGAATTAAAATCATTTTCCCCTTTTGTTGCCCCATATCATTCGGCCTCACCTCAAGAAGAAGAAAATAAAATTTCATTTTCTCCTCCAAGCCAACCGATGCATACCTTCCTCTTCCTTCTTTTCTTTTCTTTTCATATTCAAGAAAAACAAGCTCCTTTATCTCCCTCAAGCTTGTGACTCCTTGGAAATGGAGGAAGAAAAATATTTTCTTCAAAGCTTGGAACCAAAGCTTGATTTCATCTTCCGAAGGATGAAATATTGAAAGTAATAAACTCTTAGTTCACTTTCTAGCATGATGTTCACATGGGTTTCGAATTTCCACCATTACCTTACCCATTGAAGTTTCTGTTTTGGGGTTTAAAACAGTGATATCTTGTTGCTCTTCATCCACATGGTTGTCCCTCTATTTGATCTTACACTTGTGTTTAGAAGGAGCTAAGAGTTTAAGGTAAAAATCCTAATTTAACCTATTTACTTTTAATGTGATTTTGGAAGCCTATTGAGTTGTTTTAGCTTATGTTTTGATGTAGTTAATTTCCTATATTGCAAATAAGTATGTGTGCTCTATTCTTAGCGCAAACCGAATATGTTAAAGTGGGTTTTTGCTATGTGATTTCCTATATTTCTAATTTTGCTAAGTTATTCTTAAACTTGGTTTAATCATAAATGATGATTATAATGATTTTAAATTATATATTTTGGTATCATGTGCCTTGTGTTGAGATTTGGTTGGTAATCTATTTTAAGATGCTAGAGGTTTGGTTTAGAGGTTTTGCTTAGTTCTATAATTTTATATCTTGCTTTTAAGGGTATTAAATGAGTAAAGCATAAGCTTAAGTCTTTAAAAGTTTTAAAGTTTATTAAATGGATAACATTGTTATATTTTATGTTATGTTTAATTTTAAAGGGGGGAGCAAGCTTGTTATTTACTTTCATGAGTTTCTTTAAAATGTTTGGAATGAAGATTTTAATGTTTTGGCTTAGTGCCATGCTTGGTGGGTAGACGAACGGGTTAAGTAAACGTTTAATTCCAAGTTGAAATTTAAGTGAGCGTGTGAGCGTATCGATTAGTAAGGTTCAAAGTAAGGTGGATGTTAATATGTCTATCTCATTTTATTGGATAGGACTAGGAGTCTACTTTCATGTTCAAAGGAACTCGCTAGTAAAGCTTACAGGTAAGTAGCTATGACCATGCTTCTTACACCATGCTCTCTTTATGAAAGAATATCTCTCTCTTATTGCAAATGTTTCTCTAAGTAAATGAATATAGTATGTACAACCCTTTCTTGATAGCCCCTGTTAAGTACCCTATCGATTATAATTGTGTGTACATGTATAAGGTAATGCATGCATGCAGATCCTAAGTCATGAGATTTTCATGCATGCTCTCTCAAGAAACTTATGATTTTTCCTATATGTAGTATAGCATGAAAATGTATATTGTTCATGAAAATGCATGTGCATTGAACTAAGAAAGATGATGAAAAGGTTTAAATGCAAGGGAAAGGAAAGGAAAGGAACATCTCATGTTTTATGCTTCAAGTGATGCTTTAAATGTGTTTTAAAATGTCCCCATGAATTGATGTTTTAAATGTCCTTGAGAACTGACTTTTTTAAAATGTCCCTGAGAACTGACGTTTTAAAGGATGTCTTGAAAGATGATATTTAAGCTCTTGCTTTCAAATGATGTTTAAACTAGTGCTTTTAAATGATGTTTATGCTCGTGCTTGATTGAGCTGCATAATTGCATATTTTATCTATTTAAAACCAATAATTTTTAATTGTTTTATTATTTTACCATTGGTTTTAGATGAATAAAATGATTAAGAGGCATAAATCCAAGTTGTGAATTAAATTGATTAAAAGCATAGTTTATGCTTGATTTTATAACTTGTGATTTATTTGAGCAATAAATTCTTTAAATGCACAACACACTCTTAAATTTTATTTTTTCATCTTGTGTTTAATTTTATTTATTTTCTTTATTTTATTTTATTTTATTTTATTTTACTTGTCTAAGCTTTATTTTTATTTTATTTTATTCTTTTCTTTTCTTTTAATTTAATTTAATTTTTATTTAATTCTATTTTATTTTTTTGTTTTTCAGAATTGCCTAAACGACATGTAGTTTTTCTTAAACGGAAAAACGACATGTCGTTTACCCCTAAGAACTAAAACTGTCGTGTGCTAAACGACAGGACGTTTAGTCAATTGATGAAAACGACTTGTCGTTTCTCTCTGGGAATCAAATGACCGTCTGCTAAACGACGTGTCGTTTTTTTCCATAGACAAAAACGACATGTCGCCTAAGTCATCTTCAACCTCCCGATTTCACTGTGCTGCATGAACAGTGCATCTCTTCTCCGCAGCTCCTCCGCGCCACCATGCATCTCCGATGGCCACCAGCGACCCCAGAAGACGCCGGGGATCACTTCTCCACGGCGTTCGGCAGCAACCCATCCACGAAACCAACGCCATGCACATCCCGACTCCACAGCAGCACTTCCTCTGTACAGTCATCCAACCTTCACAGCCCAGCCTCCTCCAGCACTTCCACAGTTATCTTAGCATCGCCCGTAACCAACCACCTGCAGCCGCAACAGAAGCTTCCACGGCAGCAACCTCCAGCCGTGCGCAGCTCCACACTGCATGCGACGTTAACCATGCAGGAAACGAAGCACAGTTCGGTGCAGCAGAAGAAAACGTTGCATGCGACGGACTAGCCGAAATAGAAGCATGCGGAAGCCAAAAGAAGAAGAAGAAGAAGAAGAAGAAGAAGAAGGCTCACGAGGCCGACTGTGGAAGAGAAAGAAAAAAAAATAAAAAGAGAAACGAGCTGCCGACGCACTGGAAACAGAAAGGAAAGAAAAGAAAAAAAAGAAAGAAGAAGAAAAGAAAGAAGGAGACAACGCATGCTGGGCCCGAGCGTGAAGAAGACGAAGAGAGAAAGGAAAAAAAAAGAAAGAAAGAAGAGAAAAGAGAACTGGCAGAACATGCATGCTGGGCAACAGAGAAAGAAAAAGAAAAGAAAAGAAACAGAAAGGAGAAAGAGAGATGGAGAGATCGGCTAGCTGAACATGCACTACTACAATAATTCATTCGGTGGAAGAATAAAGAAAGAGACCGAACGTGCATGCAGGAGCTGGCCGACCAGAGAAGTGGGAGGAAAGATTAAAAAAAAAAAAAAAGAAAAGAAAAGAAAGAAAGAGAAGAGAGTGGGCGGCTGAAGTGAATCAGATGAGCACATGGACAGTGCTGCATAGCGCAAATGCAGTGGCTTTTTAAAGCCTATAAATAGGTTTGAGATGAACGAAGAAGGGGAGGCTGAGGTTAGATGCCCAGTAGTGTAGTATAGGAGTAGGCTGTAGAATTTTAGGAGAAAACGCAGATGAAGTGAGGGAGTTTGGTGATGCAGTTGAGAGCCTAATGGACCAACTGTGTTATCAAACTGTTCTCCTTTATCTGTAGTCTCCATTTTTTTATTTTTTTTTATTTTAATTTATGTCATTTAATTTTATGCACTTTAATCTAATGTCATTTATTTTTCAGTACTTTTAATTTCTGCACTTTAATTTTACTGCACTTTTATTTCACAGTCCTTTATTCTACTGTCCTTTATTTTCTGCAATTTAATTTTCTGCACTTTAATTTCCAGCACTTTTATTTCATCGTCATTTAATTTTCTGTTATTTATTTTCTGCAATTTATTCTGATGAAATTCAATTTTCCAGCTCATTTAAATTCCAGTCTTTTAATTTTCAGCAATTTAAATTCACAGTCTCGCGCTTTAATTTCTTTAATTTTCACTGCGAACTCAAACAATCAAATCAACCAAAATGAATATGGTTTGCGACCAGTAAATCGTTTTTTTCACTGCACTCTTCCATCCACTGTAAATATCATCACTTTTTATTTTTATTTTCCCATCGTAAATATTTTCATCATTTTTCACGAGTTTATTTTTAGCACTTTCCCTGTGGAGACGATCTAGGAATTCGTTCATAATTACTACGCGACACGCTCCTATACTTGGGATAGCCTTTGTGTTGCTCATTTCCGAACGAGTCAGTGCTTTTAAACGATTTTAAGCTCATGCTTTTGATTGAGGTTTAAGCCTATTCTTTTAAATGATGTTTAAGTCTATGCCTTCAAATGATGTTTAAGCCTATGCTTTTAATTGATGTTTAAGCCTATGCTTTTAATTGATGTTTAAGCTTATGCTTTTAAATGATATTTAAGCCATGCTTTTAATGGTATTTAAGTTCATGCCTTTTTAATGATATTTAAGCTCATGCCTTTAAATGATGTTTAAGCTCATGCCTTAAGATGATATGAAAGCTTTAAATGACGTTTAAACTCATGCTTCTAGAAAATGTTTAAACTCATGCTTTTAAATAATGTTAAACTCATGTTTTTAAGTGACGTTCCTTTTCTATGAATGAACTGTTAAATGAAAAGGACCGAAATGAATGAAAGTACGAAAGGAATGAAAAGAAATGAAAGTTTCAATGAATAAAAATACGTAACGGCCACATGAAAGGAAAGGGGTACCCAATAAATGAATGGGCAGATTGCAATGCCGGGTAGTAGTATCTGGTAGTGCACCCAGTGCTGCACCCTGACGGAATGGGATCTCAACCTGTGGCCACAGGCAAATCCATTGGCCATAGGGCCGCTAACCCTAGCACACGGGGCGTAACAGTGTGCAATGGCCTATGAAAGTGAAAAGATGTAATGCATGAAAAGCATGTTATGCATGAAAAGATGTAAAGCATGAAAATAATGTTTATGCATGAAAGATGAAAAGCATGAAAAGAATGTTTATGCATGAAAGCCTAATTATTTCTAAGAATGTTTATGCGTGGAATGAAATGCAAATGTTTATGTATGCATACATGTTTTCAAAAGGAAAAAGAATAGATGCATAGTATGTTCACTGCATGGTGTACTACTTACTGAATATTAGACTCACTTTTGTTTTAATGTTTTAAACGTCCAGGAAATGATGAAAAGGCTGGGGAGCGAAGCATTACTGCAGAGAGAGAGGTGGACGCTTAGTGTCTTCCCTGTCGGTGAGGAAAAAGAAAGGAAAGAAAGAAAGAAAGAAAAGAAAAATATACTAAGAATAGGTACGTACGTAGCGGATTCCGCCCTTCACGGGGCGGGGTCGTTACATGAAAGTATGGGGGAGATTATCTCCTCTATTTCGGCAGGGAGAGTTGGATTAGATTGCCTCATTTGGAAGCCGACGTCGAATGGTGTTTTTAGTTCATCTAGTGCGTGGGAGGTGGTCCGCTCCTTACAGGACAGAATGCCAGGCATGGAGTGGATATGGCATCAGCTATTACCAAAAAAAATTTCATTGTGTATGTGGAAGGCCCGGTTTCAGTGCTTATCGGTGGATACCAGTGTGCAGAGCTGTGGTGTGAGCTTGGCTTCTAGATGTGACTATTGTAATAGCATAACAGTGGAGACTCTAGAGCATATTCTGTGCTCTGGTGAATTTGCTACGCAAATATGGGAGAGAGCTGCTATGACGTTAGGCTTGTCGGGTATGCATGTAGGAACCTGGTGGGGACGTGTTCTCCACTGGTTTTCGTTAGCCAGGAAGTCTTCTTCCAGGGGTATTTTGATTAGCCTATTACCATCTATAATTACGTGGATGTGGATGGGAGTTGTAGGGGTAATCCGGGATCATGTGGCGGAGGAAGAGTGATCCGAGATGCTACATGTACTGTAAAAGGGGCGTTTTCAGCTTTCTTTGGGCAAGGGACCAATAATGAGGCCGAGCTTCGGGCACTACATGCGGGAGTAGTTTTATGTAAAGATCTGGGTTATTTTCATCTTGACATTGAGTGTGACTCCAAAATTATAGTTGACTGGATTCTTTCAAAAAATTGTATTGTCTGGTATCTTTGGGAGTTTTGGGAGGATACGATGAAAGAACTTCAGGGGGTTCATTTTACTATTCATCATCAATATCGTGAAGCGAATCAGGCTGCGGATTTTTTGGCTCGACAAGGTGAAGCTGGTTTGTCTTGTAGATATGAGGAGGGTGAATCTCTCCCCCGTCAAGTTAGGGGTATTATTCGTATTGATAAAATTGGCCTCCCTAGTATTAGAATTTAAGTCTTTCTAGTTTTTTGTTTTTGGTTTGTTTGGTTGTCTATTTGGTTTCTTAGTGGGGTCTGATGGTTGTAAACACGGTATTCATCCGCCAGAAGTGAGGGTTTATGAATAAACTTGGGGAAGGACTACTCGTGAACAGGTGGCTCTGACTCTTTTATAAATAAATAAATAAATAAACAGATGGCATATGTAACATGACATACTTGCAACAGATATCACTATGTGATAGAATTTATTATATAACAGATAAGTATTTTGTGATAGTATACATCATATGTAACAGATAAACATGTAATGACATGGCATGTCATGGCATACATGATAACATACAAACATAACTGTAGTTTTATAACCCATCACACATACACAATAAACTAATATTAAGTTAAGAGTTAACGTACCTCGCTTCTCGCTTAATACAAGAATAAAGTGCGAAACACGAGGAACTGGGTATTCTAAAAGTTAAAAATTTAATTACTAAAAATTAGAAACGTGAAAAAGAGACAACTTAGAGTAAAATTACCATTTTACCCTCTACATGTAGGAAAATGAAGATTTTATCCCTAATTTAAGGATTTCATATCCTAACTTCAAAAATTACTAAAATTTACATTCCTCATGTAAATTTTGTCATAAAATCAAATATCAACTAAAAAAATATTAAAACAATTCACAATTATGGGAAACTCACTATGGCTGAAACATTTATAGGTTATTTCTCTTGATTTTTATTGGAATTTCTTCCAACTTCAAAACTCATGATTAAAACAAAATTTTGCAACAAGGATTTTCCTATCCTAAGTTTAAAAACATACTTAAAACATCTATTAAGGAAAAACTAATCATCAACACCAAACTTTTTGTAAAAAGACCCAAACTTTTTAACAAAAAGGCAAACCATTGAATCACAAGTTTTGACCTTAATCAAAACATTTCCAAGAATTCTAAAAATCAAATCTTACATCTAACATATTCATAATATCATCCTAAGATCAACTATATTTTAAATAATCAAACAAAAGTTACTAAAAATCACAAAAACAACACTTGGAGTTTTCGGTTCTACACTTAGTCCAAAAACAGAAACTTTTCCTTAGCTAATTTTGATCAATCTCTTGATCCATGACTTAAAAGATGAGATCTTCAAACTAAAACATCACATGGTTTAAAAATGTGTCCTAAAGAAGAATATCTAACCATTAAACTTAAAATCACATGGCAAAAAATCAATAAAACATGGATCTAATCCAAAAACATCAATTCTTAGGCCTAACCGAAATCCTCTTTCATAGAAAAATTATATATTTGAAAATAATACTAAATATCTTCAAAAAAAATCATAAAATGCATATAAGAGGGTTAGGATCATCAAATAAAAATATCAAAGCCTTTGAAGTAAGATTAAACCACGAAATATTCAAACTTTCTCAAACAAAAACTGTTTTTCCACTTCCAGTTTTCAAGTTTCTAAATCTAAGAAAATCTATCATCAAAAACTTTAGTCATACAACAAATCCTCAATGAAAATTCATATACACACGTTGACAACACTCCTTAAAAATTTCAGACTGAGATATGTCCATTAGCTTGGTCAAAATTTCCAAAATATAGCACACTCCACATTTCGGACCGAGATATGTCCAGAATGCCCTTTCCATGGTTAAAAATACTTATGACCAATCCAATGACCATGAAATAAACAAATAAGATATCCACAAAATTGGGCTCAAAGAAGAACAACTTTCATGAAGAGTCATCGCGATAAAATACTTACAAATGGTCGAAAATTGTCACGCAAGATGACTCAAAAATCTGCCCGAGAGAGCTCTTTTGGATTTCTCTCTAGGAACGGGATGAAGACGTGATGTAATGAAGTGAAGTGTGTCTTGCAAGACTTCAAAATTCTGGAGGGGGGAGGTATGGGCTTGAATGACCCTTGATTGGAGGTGTCTATGCCACATAAAGTGAAGAATAGTGAGGGGCAAGAACTGTCTGCTGCTGTCGTGTGGTATGGATGGTGATGAGGTGGATTTCCCCTCTCACATCAAGGTATTATTGGGTGCAGCCAAAGGCAATGGATGGCCTGCCATGTGGGGGAGGAAATTTTATCAAGAATTTTTGCCAAAGTACCCAAATTCGTGGGCCTCAACCAAGTGGGCTTCAGTTTAAGGTTTGGGGTTTGGGATGTTATTAAGCCCAAATCCTTTTTTTTTTTTTTTGCTCACTCAAATTTTCAAGATTTAAAAGGTTGGATAATGATGTCATAACAAGAATTTGATAAATTAATAGCATGTGGAAGTGATTTAATCAAGTGATTAAACAGAATGCTAGAAATCGAATCAAAAAGGGTTTGGGAAAACCGTTTAGGGTTTCAGTTTCAACTAAAATTTTGGGGTTTCAATTGGATTCTAACCATTTAGGGCTTCACTAGGGTTGAAACCCTCTTTGGTCTGGCATAAATTGGTTGATCAGATGAAAAAAGAATAGGGTTTCGCTTAGGTGGCATGATTTCACACATTGATTCCTTCAAAATTCATTTCATGGTTCCTCTTTGTGCCAAGTGTACAATACTATTCACCAAGTGTGGCTAAGATCCTATCAAGTGTCCAAATAAAACTTCTTTAACCTCATTTGAATATTTCATATTGTGATTTTGAAAACACTGCACTAGATGCTACTATAGGGGCTACTATTCACTCCAGAAAAGTGAAAAATAAATTTGCACTGTAAAATTCTAAATATTCATACAAATCTAACTGTGCAATTTGTTTATCAAAAATCAATCCCGATGTGCCTCGAAATAAGTAAAATGCATTTTTGAACAAGCGTTTTGTCCAAAAATTGAAAATATGATTATTGTGTCATAAAATCCTAAATAAACAATTAAGTCTCATAGTGCAAACCATACCTCAATCTAACACTTCTAACTTTAGCAAATAAATAAAATTGCACTTCTGGCACCATAGTAAGTGATAACTCTGGCTATGCTGACAGACTAAAACCTACGCAATTAGTCTAATCATGAAAACTTACAATGTTTTCATGAGGTTCCTAAAGCCTATAGAAATTCCACCATTGAATTTCTAGCAGACTACTACACTCTACCTGACATCTAACCATTTGGGATCTTCCATCTGGTGCTTCTTCACTTCTTCCCATTCTATAGGTACAATTTCTTACACTGCAGCGATGGTTACCTCTGGATGGAGATCCTTAATTAACAATCTCTTCATACTATGCAGAAGTGACTCCATTTTTGGAGTAGATTCTGAAGAACCTTCCATTTAGGTTTTACAACTTAGTGCGTCTGCCACGACATTAGATTTCCCAAGGTGATACTTAATTTCACACTGATAGTCACTAATTATTTCCAACCTTCTTCTTTGCCTCATATTCAGATTCTTCTGGGTGAAAAAAATACTTGAGGCTCTTATGCTGGGTGAAAATCTTGCAAGATTCGCCATACAAATAGTGTCTCCAAATCTTTAAAGTGAAAACTACAGAAGCTAATTCTAAGTCGTGGGTGGGGTAATTATGTTCATGGTTATTCAACTGGTGTGAAGCGTAGGCGACAACTCGTTCTTCTTGCATAAGAACACATCCAAGCCCTGATTTAGATGCGTCGTTGTATACCACGTAAGGCTAATGTGGTTCTGGCAGTGCTAAAACCAGTGCAGTTGTTAGCCTTTGCTTGAGCTCCAAAAGACTTTGCTCAAATCTGTTCGTCCAAACATACTTGGCATTCTTCTTGGTTAGGGCAATGAGTAGTCCTAATAGCCTAGAGAAACCTTCTACGAACCTTTGATACTAACCAGCTAGTCCTACGAAACTCTGGATCTCGTGTACATTGGTAGGACGTTGCCAATTCACCACTGCTTCGATCTTACTAGGAACAACCGCTACTCCTTTACTTGAGATAACATGCCCTAAGAATTTCACCTCCTTGAGCCAAAATTCACTCTTGCTGAACTTGGCATATAACCTATGCTCCTTTAATCTTTCCAGCGCCAAGCAGAGATGTTGCTTATGCTCTTCCTCACTTCTAGAACAAATCAGTATGTCATTAACGAATACTACAACAAAGTTGTCCAGATAGGGTCTAAATACATTATTCATCATATCCATGAATGTGGCAGGAGCATTGATCAGTCCAAAGGGCATTACTAAGAATTCGCAGTGCCGTACCTTGTTCGAAAAACTGTCTTAGGGATGTCCTGCTCCCTAATCTTAAGCTGATGGTACCTTGACCTCAAGTCTATTTTCAAAAATATAGAAACTCCCTGCAACTGATCTAATAGGTCATCAATACATGGCAACGTATACTTGTTCTTTATCGTTACCTTGTTTAGTTTCCTATAATCAATACACATCCTTAAGGACCTGTCCTTTTTCTTCATGAGGTGATGGACTAGGGTGAATAAATCCCTTCTCTAGAAGCTCCTCTATTTGATCTTTCAACTCCTTTAACTCTAACGAGGTCATACGGTATGGTGCTCTATGAATGGGGGTTGTAACAGGTTCCAGATCTACAACGAACTTTGTTTCTCTATTGGGGGTAACCTTGGTAAGTCGTCTGTGAAAACCTCAGGAAAATCCTCAACTATAGGTATCTCTTGAATCTCCTTAGCCTCATGAGAGTCTTTTACTATCAATGCTAGATAGGCCAAAGCACCACTAACGATGCAGTTTCTAGTTTGCAAGGCTGAAATTAGATAGGGAGTATCCTTTACAGCTCCTCACATGTAACAGACCCTACCAACTTCTAGTGGATCAAAAAAATCTCCTTACCCTGGCAATCTATCTTGGCATAATGCTTGGATAACCAGTCCATTCCTAATATCACATTGAATTATAATAGACTGGAGATAATCAAGTCTGCCTCGATAATCCTTTCACCTAAACTTAGAGGACAATTCCTAACAACTCGGGTACAAGTGACCATACTTTTGTCACGAATTGTGACTACTACTACTTGAGGTAATGATTCTGTTGGCAGGTTACACATTCATGCAAACGCCGCTAACACGAAAGAATTAGTTGCGCTTGAGTCAAACAAGGCACATGCCGTATACCCATATAGCGCGATTTTACCTAAAGTGCAATCATCAACTACCATATACTTTGCAACTAAATTGAAAGGGCTAGGTTGTATGAGAGAGAGAGAGAGATAGAGAGAGAGAGAGGTACTAAGGGAAAATACCAGTAATGACTTCCTTTGATTAGGTCTGTTGTTAGGAGCATTTATGCCTCCTTGTTTATTTTGTGGGCATTCTAGAGTAATATGCCCTGGCTGACCACATATGAAGCATACTCCTAATCCAACTTGGCATTCTCCATGTGGACCTTCCCGCACTTCCGATAGGTAGTAGGTGGGGTTGGCACGAAGCCCTTGTCCTTGTTTATTTCTTGTATTATCCTCCTCTTAGCATTACTCCCTTATGCAATGAAAGGAGAAGCCCTCTTCCTTTCTAGGCTAATCTGAGTCGCGACGTTTCATTGCTCCTCTTCAGCTATTGAGGCTACATTAACTAACTCTTGGAAGTTATTGATGTGGAAGCAAGCTACATGGCTACGAGTTCGGGGCTGTAGTCCGCCTTGAAATGTTTTAGCTTGGGGGTGGCAAATCGTGTTAACGGATTGTGTTCATGTCGTGTCAAGTCGTGTATATTATACGATATGGGTCAACCTGAACATGCCCTTTAAAGCTTAATGGGTCAGGTTTTCAAACCCTAACATGACCTATTAAAATAACTGGTTGACACAACATTACTCATTTTGACCTATTATGAATTAATTAAAAATATATCACGACACAACCCGTTTCAACCCATTTTGACCCATTTCAATTCGTTTATGTAAATTGGTTGAATTGACCCAAATAATCTATTTGATCTGATTAACATAATTTTACATAAAATTTAAAATCATAATATCTCTCAAAAGTATAAAACTAACTATATAAGTCTAAAATTACAATCCAAATTCTAAACAATAAAAATACCAAAATTACAATTCAGATGAAGTGTGGGAGGCAGTTATGACTCATGAGAACTAACTCAACTGAGAACTGAGAGAGAGAATTAGGAAATATGAAATAGGGTTAGAGTATTTTTGTTTTTAGGCTTAAAAGAATATAATTATAATTTTGAGTAAAAAATTTAACGGGTCAATAATGGGTTAAGTGAGTTGACCCGTTAGTGACCCGTTAATTAATCGTGTATTAAGGAGCCAATCCATTTTGACCCAAACCCGTTAACATCAAATCCAAACCCGCTAATTTCATATCGTATTCTTGTTGGGTTAACGAGTCATATCACACACATATTGTCACCCCTAGTTTGCATCCTTTTGGCTACGATCAAGTGTGGAGCAAACCTTCCGAGTTCCATGAATTTCGCAACGTATTGTTCTACGGTAAAGTTCCCTTGCACCAAAGTGGCAAACTCATGCGCCTTCTGAGTCTTCATCGATTCTAGGAGGAATCGATTATCAACTCCTCCTTGAACCTTTCCTAGATCAAGGCAGCTATATCGCCTAACTCTCTTATCAACAACTGTCGTTTAGTATCCCACCAGATACCGGCTTCCCCTTGTAATAGATGCCCCGCGTACTGCACCTTCTGCTCCTCAGTGCAGCCGCTGATCTCGAAGGTCCTATCGAGATCGAGTAACCACTTGTTGGCCCTCATGGGTCCTTCAGTTCCAATGAAGTTAGGGTATCTATATATCATCAACTACTCATCAACTACACCTTCTACTCATAAAAGTATATTGTTAGAATATACTTTTTAATATGATTTTTATTTTGGGATTTAAAAAAGCTGAATTGTTTTAAGTTTGAAAAATTGCAATGATTAGTTTGAAATATTTGTGTTTGAATAATGTTTGGAAAGAAAGTAAGAAGAGTTGAGATGAGATGAAAATTGTTTCAAAACATCCTCTAGTGCCCCTACAAGTGGGGAGCTAATTTCAATTTTGTTGAATTATGTAACAGTCGAGATATTTCAAACCATCATGTCCTATCAACCAAAGTTTTGGAGCGGAGCTCTCCCTCTGCCCCACTAATAAAAGGGGGATTAGCCTCTTTTTTTTTCACAAACCATCTCATCTCATCATTACAATTTTCTTAAATTTTCATATAAAAATATAATAAACAATTCAACTTTTTCAAATTCTAAAATAAAAATTATATTCTAACAATATTGTATTCAATTTTTAATTTTTATCTCATCTCATCTCATCTGTACTAGGTAAGCAAACGATTCTTAGCCCTATTATGAGTTGAGGGCTAGTCTTAATTCTTTTGAGTTATTATGTAAATGGTTGAGACATTTCCCGCCTTCATACAAGGGTTTTGGAGTGGAACTCTCCTTCCACCCGATTAGAGTAGGTGGAGATGGGAATTTCGCACCACTTCTTCATTTCAAAAGAATCATTGTTTTATTCTCAAATTTTTAAGCCTTCTTTGGCTAATTCCCTTTTTTATAAAATTAAAAAAAAAATTAACACATTTTCAATCTCAAAATAATTTTCTATTGCGCACTTTCCATTTAGTATATTTCAATAAAAATCCCAATACACAAAAATAATAAATTTTACAAAATCTAAAACGAAAATACCCCAAAACAATGGTATTTAAATTACTTTTCAACTCTACCAATCCATTTCACACATCCCAATACACATTTTTTAAAGAGAATTATTCAAAATTGCCGATCTACCTCCATCAAAACTAATAGAAAATGCATTCCAAGATTTCTCAAAAAGATTTTCAAGATTTCTATCAAACACAGTTTGTTTGAAGGAAAATGATAAATCAATTTTTTCTATTTTTTTTCAAAATCTTTTGAATTTTCTTAAACGAGTGTCAAAATTTTGAAAATGAAAAAAAAAAATTGTTGACGGTTGACAAATGCTGGACACTGCATAGAGGTTTCATCGTAGGCCTTGCTCGATTAGCACTCACATTATTCAGGAAAAAAAAAGAAGAAGAAGAAGAAGAAGAAGAAGTTCCAGAAAAGAATCATGACTCACATTAATAATACGAAAAATTAATGTAGATTCCAAATAAGGTCATTGACATTTTTTACAAAAGTTCGTAAGAACTAACCAAATTATTCAGCTCCAATTTCCTTTGAATGCACCTATTCTATCCACCCTATAAGAAGCAGCAAACCCCCACTCACATGATGTACATCTAACCAGTTGTTAAAGGTTCTCGCCCCCTCCTCAGACATCCTCTTTCATTTTTACAGGTCTCCTCGGCAAGATAAAAGTTGAAGATGCGAAGAACCAAGTTAGCTGAAGATGGCTCATGTTTCCATATTTAGGCTGAATATTATGATGGTGTTTGAGTTTCAGCTTCATAGAACTTCCATGAACCATCATCTTGCCTCTTTAGAACATAACGAACTTTATAGGTGCTGCAATTATTAAGTTGAGACGAGCAAAAGAAAAGATTGTCAAAAGGAAAAGCAAAAAATTCCAAACTTGAGTCTGAAGGAGATAAAGAATAAGTTGTGAATGCTGCTTGCTTTACATAATCAATATAAATAAAGCCAGGAATGAAAGATAATTTAGGAACATTGCTAGAGATGTATATATGTATTAAACAAACCCAATGTATGTATGTATATAACTATTATCTTCGGAATCATCTTCGAAGTAGGGAGTATTCACACATTAATGATCCATATGGATAGAATTAATAATAAAAATCTAATGTGGACACTAAAAGTTGTAGAAAGCGGCTAAGATCTATGTTCTACACTAAACATGAATAATGAGTAATGCATAACATGATTCTTGGTAACACTAAAAAATTGATGCATAACGTTATTACATTTACCTGTAATAATTTGGGTTTGTTTGTTGAGATTCATCAACAAGCTCTGCGGCTTCCTCTAAAAGAGCCTTGATTTCTGCCATCTCTGCTCCAATCCCATCTGACATAACGTCAGCTTGCAGAACAGACAGCCGTAGCAAAACGAATCTCCAATAACAAGACTTGGCCTTTGCCATGTTAGCCAGAGCTTGCCACTGCAAACCATCACATGAACAAAAAACACCCAAAAGCATAATAATGAGCATTAATCTTGTGACGTCAAGGAAAGAAAAATAGTCACTAATTTTGTCGATACAGTTTCTCCACTACATGAAGTAAAAGTAACGGCCTATATCAAAGTTTAGGCTTATTCTGACAAGAAAAGTTCAGCCTTGTATTCAGCCAACATAAATTTTGCGGGCACTAGAGTCATCACTCCCCTCCATAAAGCTTTTAGCATTGAATTAATTTTCATCAAGAAATTTTGACCTTTCAAGATTTTTATTTTTCTTTGAATCAAGGTCATCAAATTACTCACAACTTCAGCTATCCGATCATATAATATAATTCATTTTTTTTATATTCATATAATTTGTTTACTATGAAATTTGAGATTTGGTTTTTTCCTAAGTATAGGACCCGTACCTAAATCATAAATAATGATATTTTATATAAAATATACTAGAGTGTTTGAATATATTGTGCACCCCCGGGATTAGTCGGGACTTTTTTCTAGGACACCCGGTGCCAATAAAAAAGAAAATAATGTTAAATGTTGATAGTAATATAATGGCATGACAAGATGTGAAAACCAATCCGTGCATTTTACCTGAACAAGCATTGATTCGTCAAGGACTTCAGAGAGGCTATGAACTTGATGGCTAGGCCCCAAAGCCTCAGCTTTAATTGCTTGCCACTGCCTAACAAGGGCTTCAGCTTCTTCCATAGGCATTACCCTCTTGTACATGGAAGTCATAGTCGACGATAGACTAGCAGCAGGGGATAAAACATAAGGATTTCCAGCATCTGGGCGGTTCTTGAACTGGATATTAGCACTTGCCAGAAACTTCTTGAGTCTGCCAGCAATACCACTTCCTTGAGTATAATGAAGCCCATAATCCACTGTTGAATCTGTTGTCTGAAGAAGAGAACTTGTCTCCGTGTTTGGGGTATTGGAGTTCCATTTAGAAGCTCTATTCATCTTACCAACATTCATGCCTGATAATTTATAGGTGACAAGCACAATGCACCCCAGTACGGCAACAGAAGTTATCCTTCCAATCAATTTTTGGGGCAACCAACTGTCCCAATTTTTATTATGGTGCATGCCAGGATTCTTGTTTGATTCACAAGACCCACTATCATTGCTTCCGCTACTACCTTTGTCCAATATCAATGGACTTTGCAAATCTGGAGCCAACTGCTTAACAGCAGACCCAAGAAGTCGAGAAGAACTTGCATATGGAAGAGATTCCTCAAAAATTTTCCGCTCTGACAGGGGAGAAGAGACCAATGGTCTGTGGCATACCGTACGCACAGTTTGCGGAACTTTACTTTTCTTGCTCACAGGAGATTTTTTTTCTCCACTGAAAAAGTTGACCTGAAGAAACATACATCTCTGATGACTTCGTGTAAAAACTAAAGGTCTTATCTACTTTGTATCCACGATCATGAACCTTACCAATGACGGTGAACAATCTCGTGTATCTGGAAAGATAGCAAGCACAGCATCCTTCAGCCACATTTCCTGGTCGAGAGGAGAGGCAGTATGACAAGAAGGTATCAACCACAAAGCATGAAATTTGAAGTGAAAAATGGCATCATTCAGAACACAGTGCAATTAACAAAATAGTCACATCTATCTATAGGCCAATCAATAAAATTGGGATTCTGTCCTCCTTAAAAAAAAAAAAAATCTAGGGCAAAACCTAAACAACCATTTCGCTTTCATTCAACCACAAAAGAAAACAAGAAAAGGAGAATAAGTGCCAATAGATGCCCTGGTCCACTGAAGTATGACTATGCCCACTACATGTGTCCCTCAATCACAGACAGGTTCAATAAGAAAAATTAGTAGCTCACGAAGGCAATACACAAGATTCAATCACCCATGATATAATGCAAGTTATGTCAAAAAAAGAAACAAAAATCAGACACGGGCATCATACTGCCAAGGAAGACTAGGAATCTAGGATCAATGTTTAAGTTCTTTTTTGATAAGTAGGATCAATGCTCAAGTTAATTGCCATATATCATCATTCATTAACTGGGCTCCCCCAAATTGAACCATCCACCTAAGCAGCAGCTTCAGAAACATGTTTGTCGGGGCAGCAAAAATAAAAATTTCAAGATGGAAGCCGCACAGAGAGAGATGACACACCAATGATGGTTTTGCACCAGAAACATGTTTTATTTCCTTCCCTGAGATTGAACTTCGTGCAGCAGGATTCGAGTTCGATTCAAGCTGTTGAAGCTTGTCAACAACCTCCACCTCAGTACCCTAGACACCAATACATCAGTCAAAGTAGTTCTTAATCTAGAAGAAAGTAGAAAAGGGAAAGGAAATTCTCTCTGCTGAAACCAAGACAACAATTCCCAGAGTATTTTCATGAAGTCAGTGCTAGAAATGGAACAGAATCAAAATGAGTACTGTACTTGTCCAAGAAGAAACAAGCAAAAAGCTTCTTCAATTTTCAGATCCATTCCTTCTGATGCTATCAAACATTCGCATATAGTTTTTGCTTTGTCTATCTGCATAAAAATAAAATAAACACAGTAATAAATGGAGGGCATCAACCCTTCTGCTCTCCCTCTCTTAAAGAAATGGACCCCGATGGTAATGTTGATGATTGTAAGATACATACAAAATACACCAAATGAACAAAAGCCTTTTCCTAAGATTTTTTTTTTTTTTTTGGTAAGTAAAACAAAAAACCTTTTCCTAAGAAATTATAAGAGTAAGGAGAGGACTGGGGATAACTTATATATATGTATATATATATATATAAGTAATAGGACTTCATTAAATGATACAAAAGGCGCATCCAGTACAAAGGGTATAAGAGGGGAGTGGGTATAACAGTGTATAAATTAAGCTGCAGAGAAAGGACCTACCAACTCTGTCTGCTTGCTTGAAAATCCAAGTGCTAAATGGGCTATTAACACCACATAGAAACAACTGGTATCGATTACAACCCTTTGATTCTGTGACTCAAGTGATTTCTTATTCTTTCGTGTAACAGCTAAATTACCCCATGGAAGAAGATCAACTATCTCTGTAGCCATTAGCCTATTAAGAGCTTGGCTCAGGAAGCATGGCCAGTCTTGGACTTGGCACAAAGTTTCCACCTCAAGGCCCTGTCTGAGCAGTTCACGCAAGGCCGCAATTGCTCCACGTCTCCTTTCAGTATTTTCGGGTGAATGAGGCATGCCTAATAGATCCAGCGTGCAAGCAGGTGCGAGCTCCTCCAGAGATTCTTCTATCTAAGAACCAATGCCAAAGAATTATCATAGCTGTAGGAAATCAAGTTTACTCTAAAGCAACTAACAAGTATAGAACATAATAAAATGCCAGCACAACTTGTCCTCTCCACAAAGTTTCTAGGGCCATTTTTTCCACAAGAGAGTATTAGACCCTCTGTTTTTATGATGTGATCAGCACACACTTCCAATAATTATTTGGATCTTGTTTTCTCTTTTCTTATATGTAACCAAGAGATTGACAAATATCAGTGTTTTCAGATATGGCAAAAGCAAATAAGGAGATCCCTCCTGTACGTAGAACCAAGCAAATGCTTCAAAGATTCTTGAACAAATAAGTTAGATGCAAAAGCATACAAGGAAATGCACATTACCTGCGATAACAGTGTCATTTTTCCAAGAGATATTTTACTCCTTAGAAAACACTGAGCACGAGCAAGTGCTTCAAATCCTTGGGACACCTTGTTCTTCTCAAAACCAATCTTTGCAATTGCACACTTCAAGAAAGCACCTAGGATGAGACGAGGAGGCATAACAAGGCTGCTACAAAAGATGGTAAAGTTCCTGACTTCTTTGCTGAAATGCCTTACCTCAGCCAGAGCCATAGAAAGAAGCAAATCGTGAATATAAGGCTTAGCATCTGGATGCTGAAGAGCTGCCCGGCCAATATCCAGCACAAGCTTCACCTCTCCAACCTAGATTGGGGAAATTTACATTGCTTTATTCTTTTCTTTTTTTTTTCTTTTCTTTTTTTGGTTTCAAATAGGGAATATTCCACAGTTTTGAGAGACGTCGTAAGGGGATGATGATATGTTAGCATAAAGAAAGAACAAGCTCTCAAAAGCAGGACAAGATAGAAGTTTCGCTACAAAACCTGCAATAACTGAACCTACAAAAGGATATAATTCCTCTACACATAGATATACAAAACAAATCCTAAAGCACAACTATTATAAACTACTTACTAAGTAAAATGTAAACAGAAGTCTATACCTCTTGAAGGAGGCAAAGAGCAGCAGGCAACCAAGCCCAAGGAATTCGAAGGGGAGATTTAGGTGGGATATTTTCTCTCATATTGCCGGCATATTCTGGTTCAAAAAGAAGCTTATCCCTCACATCCATTAGAAGATCCTGAAATCCAAAAAAGAAAAAGAAAACTCAAAAATAGCATACAAAACAGCTCTATAAAAAAAGAACAATGAGAATCAGCAAAATGACAACATAATTTTCTGTCTAGCCTCTACCTGACGAGATATGACAGCATCCATGGTGTAACCTTCTTCAATCTCAGCAATCTTCAAATTCATCACAGACTTAACTATCTCATCTTTCTCAGCTCGATCGTGAACACCAAGAAGCTGTGATATAAAAACCATTGGCACTAAGCAAGTTACTAAACACTCAGACACAAACAAATGAAAGGTGGACAACATATGAATAAGGCGAATCAAGGAGCACACTTCACAAACGCTTTTTTTTCTATATCTGACAATTACATAATCAAGTAGAAACTATGAAAACTTTGCATAACTTGATAAACTAGAACAAAGGTGTGGGAAAACATGAAGAAGGTTGCACATTAAGCTAAGATTCAGGATCTGGGAGGCAGCATAATAATAGAGGCAGGATACAGAAGGGAAGAATGTCAAATAAATCCTTTTCTCCTGCAAACCAGGAACAAACACAAAGATGAAAAAGAGAAAAAAACCGACAAAAAATAATTATGGACCAAACCAGAACAACACATTGTTACACTACCTTCTGCACACATATTAAGGTAAATAACCACAACAGGAAAAATGATACTGGTATAATCAATCCCAAGGACTAATAAATCCAATTGAGAGTTTTAATATTTTTTTTGATTGGTTTATGCTGATTTTCACAGCACTTAGCTTGTAATTAGGTTCACCTCTTGTACACTTCCTATGTACCTGGGCTATGCCTAATTATATGATTAATAAAATTTTCTTCTTTATCAAAAGAAAATATTTTTTTTGATCAGTAAAATTTTTTTCATTGATCATAAGACTAGGCAAAAGACCAAGTATACGGTACATATACACGAATGATCTCCCCACAGTGTAACTAACTCTATATATTCAACCTGGGTACATGTCAAGGCCATGCTATGACCCACACAAAATCAAACTATCAGGCCAAAGATTATTATTTTAGTTCAATGTTCCATATTCTTGGATTCCAATATGTTCTTGAGCTAGTGCTATGAGAAATATGTTAGAAATTGTGGCATAACAACTCCAGGCATTACTGGAAAGAAATCAGATAAAAATGTAGAAAAAGCAGCTAGATATATAAGTTCTATTCTGAGCAAACAACCAGCAAGGACCCCCTCAAACAAGAAATCTGAAGGAAAAAAAGAGCCATATCCATGATACAATACATGAATAAAAAAATTGCCTTGAACTAAGTAACAAGAGATGATCGTCTCCAACTCATAGTAAACCTCACTCAAGAACTCCTCACATAGGCTAAGATCAGATTATTAGTAAAAGAGGTGGTCACTCAATATATCTCCTCCTTAACCTAATGGCCTCTTATGCAATGAAAATGCCATCATGATAGCATATGCTACTAATTCTTCTTCCTTCTTTTTGATAAGTACATATACGACTAAATTCTACAATACCATTTCACGTACCGTCTTTTGGATAAGAATTACTACTTCAAATCCCATTAATATTGAAAAGCTGAGAAGCAAATGCATGATCATACATTCAGATTTAGTTTGATGAAGTGTGCAAGCAAGCTAGAAACGTGAAACCTGCCCGCAATTAAACCTTAAAATGCACTTTATCCGTAAGCCCCTTAATGACTCTGCGTGTTTGTTATTCAATGCATCAGGACAAATCATATGAGAGACCAACTGTAAGTACATGGGCTGCTTCTAGGATCACTTTTAAGATCAAATAGTATGAGATGAATCATTTTTTGCATTCTGTATCGAGTACACCAGTCAACCCTAACCAGCTTATTCTATATAGCCTAACTCATATACGAGAAATCCCTAGTTGATCAATGACCATTCTTGAAATGGGCAAATGATCGAACGAATGCTGATATTTTTTTATTATTATTCTTTCATAAAGATTCCTCGGCAAATTTACCCAGGATAAACAAGAAGTAGAGACTAAAGCAATCTTCTCAAACTATTTCTAACAATAATCACAATCATAGAAGTATATCTCCGCCACTAGGCATAACCAGAGGCTTAACCAGACATCTTTAATTCACTTTGTTCTCTTTGCCTAGGTTTTCTCAGTAATCACAAGATGAAACGGCACTGCAAGAAACACTCTCTTTTTCCAAGCTGGCGCCATTCTCTATTCGAAGCCTTGGCCAATCATCCAGCTTATTGTATTGTGAAGTATACACCTCAATTCAATTTCCTTCTCATTTCCTATCGATTTTCTCACAGACCAAACAGAAATTCATAGCAAAAAGGGCACCAAATCATTCGATAAAATAGACCGAGAAAGAATTAAGTAACACATTAACATAATAATTTTAAAAAGACCTACACTCATACGCGCACACACACATACTGTGGTAGAGAGCGAGAGATTACTAAAAGTGACCTGGTAACAGGTAAGGGGGATTTCGACAGTGGTCCGAGAGGGTGCATTCTGGACAATGCGGGTGTCAACGGCGTTGGATCTCCACCGCCGGCTGTGAGCTTCAGACCTCCACAGATGCGACCCAATCGAAATCCTAGAGAGCCCGAGATTAGAGCTTCCTGCAGTAGCCAAAGCCAAAACGGAGACCTTGAGATCTTCCTTCTGAGACTTGCAATCCCCATTAATTCCACATTGATAGCACAAAGAAGGGATGTTCGGAACGGATAAAACTTGCCCCAAAGTCATCGTCTTCACCCAAAAAAAAACAGAGAAAGCCAAAACGAGCTCTGCTCATTCAGAATCTACATTGGGAGTTGAGGATTTCTGGTTTAGGGTTCCAATTGACAGTTTACACTGTAGGTTTCGAGTTGGCTTTGGAGATTTTGGTTAGTTAATTAGCTTTGGAGAGTCGACTAACGTTTCTCCGTGACTGTATTATTTTGGTCAGTTTCGAGAGAAATTCTGAAAGTCTTTTCCGGATTTTTTTTTTTTTTATTATTTATTAAGAATGTTGTTTCAGTTTTTTTCCGACCCCAATATCAGTTGTTTTGAGAAATTATATTATTTTTATCTCCTCCGTCCATCTCTCTTAAAAATTAATTGGAGAAATATAGTGTATCTTTTTAATATCATGAGTTTGGTGACATCTATATGTCATATATTTTCTATTTTCAACACTTACTATTAAAAAAAATCTAAAAATATATGAGAATTTTTTAACAAAAATAGATCGTTTGGATTCGGAGATGAATTGAGATGATTTGTGAATAGTAGAATAAAATATTTTTAGAATATTATTTTTTAATATTATTATTTTTTTGAGATTTGAAAAAATTAAATTGTTTATGTGTGAAAATTTGAAAAAGTTGTTTTGAGATTTGAAAAAGTTGAATTGTTTATTATATTTTGTATAAAAATTTGAAAAACTTGTTTTAGGATCTGAAAAAAAAATTTATTATATTTTGTGTGAGAACTTGAGAAAGTTATACTGATGAAGTTGAGATGAGTTGAGGAGGTTTGTGAATTCAAACGATCCAGTACTACCCAAAATATTAAGGAAAATTAAAAAGTTAGGAAGATTAAAAAAAAAAAACAACTGAAAAAACCTAACAAAAATAAAAGGAAAAATCAACTAAACTCAAGAAAAAGCTAAAAAATGAAAAACAAAATCATTAAAAAAAAAGACATAATAAACATTAAAATAAATGTAACGTTGCAATTCTAGAAATTTTCAAACAAAAAAATAAAATACAATCCCCTATGCTTCTGGGTAGTGCGCCACTAATTGACCATGTATACCTTCAAATCTAGCCACGACCCAAACGGGACCGAACTTGGGTCAAAAGAACCTTCTTGACCAGGCGAAAAGAATAATACGTCGTCTTTCATAATTGAGATTTGGTTTGAATGGTAGAAAAAGTTATACAAAAGTTGCGTTGTAATATCTCAAATAAAAAATTAATAATTAAGAGAATTTAGAAAGTTATTAAGTTCATAAAACATGTTTGGTATCGTGAATAAGAATTTCATATTGTAAATGAGGATAATGTTGTTTCCATATAAATATTTTGTTCATTTATAGGTGTACGGATGTGATGCCCCGTGTAAAAGTAAGGATCTAGAAGTCGCACTCGCTAAATTTGGATTTGTGTAATTTATTACGTTGTTGGACGTTAGGCCCAAGGTAGTCCGAGTTATTAATCATTCCATACAAGGAGATGTTTATTATTTTCTCTCCAAGGATTTTTATATTCAAGATCCCCATAGTAAAGTCCCCCATAGAAATTCGACCGAAAGATTTGCTTTTAGTTAGGTTGTTAACAGGTCATGGAAACTTAAGAGAAATTTCATGGATAGAGGACTAGTTAAATTTCAATTCATTGAGCATAGTCAAAAAATAATCCACTAAAGAAATGAAATGTCGTTTGGATTTTTATAGGTGTTTAAGATTATAATTAGAGGAAACAGATTGCACCATTAGGTTCATATAGATTTTTAGGATTTTATAATGCAAAACAAGTTTTGTAATTTTCAGATACCAAATGGACCAATTGGAGAGCGCCACATGACACCTAGTGTGCCATGTCACTAACCAACTGTCACATTGCTATGTTGGATGTCCAAATCAGTCTAGAATAACTAGGGAAGCTGATGGACACATGGCACCAGCACCACTCTCTAATTAGAACTCACTTTATACATGTCAAGTGAAGTACAATTGTGTAAGGAGATTGAGTGAGAATCAAGCAAAGTCCATGCTCTCTTACATGATCATGCCTCTTTTACAGCCACCACACTATGCAACCCACAAAATGTACCTCATGGTCAACCTCAAAAGAAAATTTGAGACCCCAAACCCCAAGTGAGAAACCGAAACTCCAAAATGGCCTAAAGCCCCACTCGGTATTGTCACTCTTTTTCCCTCTTGACATAAGCAAGTTTTATAAGCAACCATCATGCTCCCATGTACTTCTCTTACACACTCATGCCACTCTCCTACACCATAGTACCATCCATGATGAACTCTCATTGATTTGAAGTTTGAAACCTCTAACCAAACCCAAAATTAGTGCAATTGGGTGCTAGGAGAAATGCACCAACGGAATGGCCTCAACCCCATGGTTTCTTCCACAAGCAAAGAAACCCTTGTTTGATCACTTCCATGACCTACCAAGTACACTCATGTTAGCCCAAAAGTGACCTTACACTTAAACAAAATCACACGCTTCCTCCTCCTCACTCAATTGGTCAACCTCAACCCAACCACCCAAGATCTTTGTCCAATCCATCAAGCAAGCTTCCCATCACCATGACCTGCCCAAAACTGACCCCTAAGTCAGCCCTCCCTTCATCCTCTTTTAGTCCCACATGCCTCACATCTCTCCTCACTTTGCACACAATCAAAGCAAAAATCAAGCAAAAAACTTTCACCCACCCCCAAAAGTGACCTTACACTCAAGCAAAAATCATACACTTCCTCCCCCTCACTCAATTGATCAACCTCAACCTAACCACCCAAGATCTTTGTGCAAGCCATCAAGCAAGCTTTCCATCACCATGACTTGCCCAAAACCGACCCCCAAGTCAGCTCTCCTTCATCCTCTCTTAGTTCCACACGCCCCACATCTCTCCTCACTTTGCACACAATCAAACTTTCACTCTTTGGAAGTTGAGAGAAAAACCGAGTGAGAGATTTAAGTGAGAAGGAGTTAAGGCTTTTCCTCTTGGTACTCAAGCTTTATAAGTCTTTTTTTTTTTCAACCTTTTCTTTTCTCTTCTCAACCTCTTCTCTTCTAAGTTAAGATCTTGTTAGTTGAGTGTTGGATTATTTTTCCTTAAATTTTTGGTGGTTGAATATTGAGGATGTTGAAGTGATGGTTTCGGCTTACTTGTTTTTGTTTGCCTTGGAGATTTTGTGTTGAAATGTTGTTTAATCTTAGATATTTTCAATCCTATTGATGTTAGTATTTTGTTGGACTGCAAATCTTTGGTTTGATTCATAGCTTAAGTGGTTTCATTAGAAAAGTTTGAATGCTCCATTAGGGTTATGGAAACTGAAACTTTAAGCATGAAACTCTTTCTTTAAGTTTATTCTTTGAGCTCTAGATTCTTGGATTGATGATTGGATCCTATAAACTCTTGTTAATAAGAGTTGTATCTATGTATTGAGTTGTTGATTGAGCCTTGTAATTAGAGTTTAGGTTGAGTCTTTGATGGACATGCAAGAACAATGTTTTGATGCAAGTTTTGTGGATTAGGACATGTTACTTGTTTTAATATTGAAGTTTGTTATAATATGTTTTTAAATGGTGCTAAGGCTTATCTAGGGCACGTATATGAAGTGTATGGATGATTTAGTTCAAGAAAACTTGCATGCTACCTAAGGATTTAGTCAAATTAGTCTATAACAAAGCATGTATGATTCGGTTCAGGGCTTATGGCACAAACCGATTCCTATCTCTTTGTAAAATTGAATATTATTGCTTGGTGCTCTGTATTATCAAACTAGGGATCAATACTTAGCATGATAGAAGCCAAGGTTGGTGATTTATCATGGTTCTTAGTCATTTACAGGAGAAATGCTAGAAATCCCACTTTAGGGTTATTGTTCTTGATGTTTTGAGCCGATTGCTTCATATATCAAGTATATGACTATAATGGTTGTATATATAGTGTGGTAACATGTTACTAAACTAGGCATTAAGAGTTAGTCATGTGCTAAATTCGGATCATAGTATAAATGGTATGCAAGGAGGACCAAAAATCACATCAAGTGAAAATTAGGGTTTAGAGGTTTCGGTCAAGGTAGGGTTCTTGTAGTAGATGTGTGTTTTTGTCAATTCTAAGTTCATAAATAGACTTAGAATAGAAAATACATTAAGTCTATGAAGATTGGTGAAATTTGGGGCTTGTTTGTAATTATTAAAAGTTTAGGGGATTATTTTCCTAAAGTTAAGGGTCGATTTTGCAAAGAATACTCTAGAATTTGTAAGTTTGGTTTTTCTAAATTAAATGAGATTTTCTAACCTTAAAATATCTTCCATTTCAGCCCACTTTACGTTTATTCGCAAAGATATTTGTAAGTTAGTTTCTAACTTACTCTTAGTGTATGACAGTATGTTAGATAGTAAATTTCATGCAAGTAAACCATATTTTAATTAAATAATTTTCTTATTCGCAATGATTATGCCATGCCATGTTGTCATACGTAACAGACATGAGTATCTATCACATAGCACGAATAAATATCATGAAGCATATGAGTCTGTCATGAAATATTTTTCTAAGTTAAGTATTTATCACGACTCCAAATGTTAGGATGGAGGGTAATCCTAATGGAACTTCTCTATCCACTCTGGAGTGAATAAAATGGAGTGAAATCTCCTGAGTTGACAAAGGTCATCAACAAGCTTTAAATGTGACCAAAAGGTTTCCAGAGCGAAGTCAAAAGGCATCTAACACTAGTGGGTGCCGCCTATGACTATTGGTAAGAATTTACCATGAGGTAAGACCATGATGATGTACTCATAGTTGGTGTATGGACCTGTGATGTAATGCGGTACTAGCAAGAGTACACGGTTTATGAAAAACCGTGGAGCGTCCATTCTCTGTAAGAACAAGAATAAGAATAAATGAAATTTGTTTATGAAAACAAGCATGTCATGAAGTATGAAAAACTCTAATGTCAATAAAGTCATGTTTTTTAAAAGTAAGTCCATGTCTGTCATGCATACATACCATGTTTATTATCATGCATTCTTTATAAACCAATGGTAGCTTAGAAGCATAACTTGTTGAGATTGAAAAATTTCACTGTGATAATCTTAACTACCATTCCCTCTAGAATGGTAAAAGTTGTATTAGGTAGATTAAAGGTAAGATGGATGACTGGCAAACTTGATTGAAGATAAATACACAATGGAACCATGTAAAACAATGTGCTTATCTCTTGAGGGTTTAAAAGGTCAATCTTTGGAACCCTATTATATTGATTAATGTTATGAGAAGTTATTTTGGGATTCTAGTACATTCTGGTACATATTTCAAGTAGGAAGAAAATTTTCTTGTTGCATTTATTGTATATTGTTAGAAGCATGCTAAATGCATTGCATCTTATCTGTCATAAATGAAGGTATGTAACCTTGTGTTGCATATCCCAACATTTCAATCTCTATTAAATCCCAAGCAGAGTTTGGAGGCATCATAGGGTGGTATCAGATCAACAACGTCTCAAGGTAAACCCACAAGTCACTTAGGGTTCAGTACCAAAATCTAGGCTTGAATTATCTGTGTATTTAGGCTTGAATTTAAGATGTTAAAGCTTAAATAGAATTGGTGTGTTAAAGCAAGAAAGCATGACAACATCCATCATAGAACAGGGATGACATGGTCTAGTCGTCCTGATCACTGGATAGGAATGGAAGTTACAAACTGAGAAAGGTAACAATTCTATACCACACTCAAGATTTAAGGTTTTAGAGTTGGAGACTCTTAAGGAATGATTCATATTAGAATTTGAAGTTTTAGGGTCTACAAATTTAGCATGTAAATTTAATTACATATGAAGTTTTGGGTCTGCAAACTATTGGGATGGGAGTCTTGATTAAACCTACAATATAAATTGGAAGAAATTAGGAGTCGAAGTTTTATGAGATTTGAAGGTATCGATTTTGTATATTCTCGATAGTGATTGTATCATATATAAAGCTATAGAATGTGCATAAGTTTGGAAAATTATCAGATTTCAAGTTATAATTGCGCAAATTTTAGGTAAGTATTTTGTCTGATCTAAGGATATAGGTACAACAAATTATAGGAAATGATACATCAGCTTGACGATATAAAATGTGATCAAGCTAATTTGGGAATACGCTTGGACGGATTAGCTTAAATCCAAGTCGGGTTGAGATATGACTTTGGAATATTTAATGGTCTTTTGGTTGATACTACTAGTTCAAATGCTAGTTGGAGTGTAGGTGATGAATCTTCAAGAAAATGTTGTTGGATGGAAGCTTATAGACGTTCATTATTTACTAGTCAAAATGGTGTCGAACTTTTTGGAGAGCATTGCTCATCTTGGATGGTGCATGTGGACCTTGGATGAAGCTTGGGCAATATAGATAAATAAATAAATATATATATATTTCATTTTTGCATATTTACGTTACTTGTTTTTAAGTCTACGTTCTTGTCTAACTCGATGAAACCATTTTGGCAACTTGTTGGTATTATGACAAGGGTATTTTCGAGCTATCACTGAAGAATTATTAGTATTGTAAAATGATGTACAAACACACACACACCAACGATGACAAATAAAGTAAAAGCAATTACGATCTAGCACACGACGCACAATACACGTGGTTCGACAAATTTCCTACATCCACAAATCTACAGAAATCTTATTAACCAGAGGAGATTATAATCACTCAATCTCAACTCACACTCTCTAGGTCTTTTTGCTCGCTCACACAATATGCACTCATTAGACAATTTTTCTCTCTCAAAATATGCTAAAAGTCATTCAACACAAGTCAAATATGACAAATATATAGCAAACGGCGCTAGAAGCCTAGAAACTCTAATCTGGCAAAATCAGCATTTTTCGCTCAAGTGGCGTGTCGAGCATGCCCCGAGCAAACAGTAAAATCAACATTGTATCGAGCAGGGTGTCAAGTGGGGCTCGAGCGAACACTAGGGTTTGTGTCTCGCTCAAGCTCACTGTTGAGCGGGACTTGAGCAAACTCTCAGGTTGAGTTTCGCTCGAGCCCACGTCAAACAAACACTCTGTTTCTTGATTTTCAGCTTCAAAACCAATCTCCACATACACCCCAACAATCTCCCACTTAGAAACTGGGTCTTTATATGCCAACCATTGTTTCCAACTAAGCCCTATTATCTCTACAACTCACAGCTCTCATCTTCAAGCTAGAAGATGCACTCAAGTCAAGCTTGACTTTAGTCTTCCACATACATCGACCTTAGTCAACACATCCACTGGGCGACTACAACTTTCACTGCACTAGGAGTATCCAGTCTCAAATCAATCTTAGCAACCTTAGCTAACTTTCCCAGACTTTCATGAGGAACGATAAAACTGACTCCCTTTAACTTTCTCACATGTTTCGCTAGATCAAACCTGCCTTTTTGCACTCTTGTATTTCACTGCACATCACTGGACCCTGATGTTAAATACAAAGAGTTAAATCTCTTACTATACGTTACGACCAGCGCACCCTTAGTGATCTTACAAGCTCCTTTACAGAACACTACTGTAAAATCGTTGTCATCAAACGGTCCCACAGAAATCAGGTTTTTCTTCAGATCTGGAATATGTCTGACTTGCTCTAAAGTCCATACGCTCCTATTTGGAACAGTAAGTGCACATCACCCACTCCCACTAGATCTAGTGCCTCTCCATCAACCACATACATCTTCCCAAAATCACCAGCAACATAATTCTGCATTATTTTTCAATGTGAGGTGTTATAGAACGAAGCCCTTAAATGTAACACCCAATTGTTAATCAGATTGTGCACTACAAGAAGTAAGGCATCATGAATTTCTTCTGCCCCCTACATTCACCGCATCATCCCCAGCACTTTCTTTATTTTTGCAGTTTTTCTTGATGTGGCCCGGCTTGCCACAACTTCAGCACGTGATCTGCTGCCCGGATCTCGTCTTACTCTTCCCACTGCTCTTGGAGCTTGACCTGTCATATCCTCTACCCCAATTGTCAACATTTAGGGCAGATCCTGAACTTGAGAATTTAGCCGAGTCTCTCCTACGTACCTCTTTAGCAAGGATCATGTCACGTATGTTGTCGTAGCGCAATTTCGTCTTGCTAGCTGAACTACTCACAACCATCCTCATGGCTTCCTAACTATTTGGCAACGATGTCAACAGAATCAACGCTCTAATCTCATTATCAAATTCTAAAGAAGACAGTTGATTTGTGATCGTATTGAATTCATTTATGTGTTGGGCTACAGGCATACCTTCCGACATCTTCAGATTGAACAATTTATTCATCAAGTGCACTTTATTGTTTGCATAGGGCTTTTCATACATACTTGATAAAGTCGCCATGAGATCCACCGTGGTTCTCTCCTTACTGACATTGTGTGCCACTGTTTTGGACAAGGTCAGCCAAACAAGCCCTAAAACCTGTCTATCTAACAGGGTCCACTCAACATCATCCATGCTTTCCAGCTTTTTTCCCAACAGTTAAATGTGGAGCCTTTTCCTATAGATATAGTCCTCGATTTGCATCTTTCAGTACTCAAAATCAGTGCTATCAAACTTGTTGATCTCGGGTGTGATCACTTTATCTCCAGCCATCATTCTTCTTCAGATCCGACCTTGGCTCTTGATATCAGTTATTGTGAAATGATGTGCAAACACACACACCAATGATGGCAAATAAAGTAAAAGCAATCACGATCAAGCACACAACGCACAATATATGTGGTTTAGCAAATTGCCTACGTCTACAGAGTTGCAGAAATCTTATTAACCAGAGGAGATTACAATCACTCATCTCAACTCACACTCTTTAGGTCTTTGTTCTCTCACACAATATGCACTCACTAGACAATTGTTATCTCTCAAAATATGCTAAAAGTCATCCAACACAAGTCAAATATGACAAATATATAGCGAACAAAGATGGAAATCCTAATCTGGCAAAATTAGCGTTCTTTGCTCAAGCGGCGTGTCGAGCGCGCCTCGAGCGAACAACCAAATCAACATTGGCTTGAGCGTAGTGTTGAGCAGGGCTCAAGTGAATACTAGGATTTGTGTCTCACTCGAACTCACTGTTGAGCGGGACTCAAGCGAATTCTTGAGTTGAGCTTCGCTCGAGCCCAATGTTGAGTGCACGTCAAGCGAACTTTGCTCGAGCGCACTGTCAAGTGCATATCAAGCAAACACTTTGTTTCTCAATTTTCAGTTCCAAAACCGGTCTCCACATACACCCAAACAATTAGAATTTCAAATACTTCGTTGTGACCTCCACATTTCAATTATAAATCAAATCCCCTCTGGTCACTTGGCTGAGCACATCTTTTTGTGCCAAAGTAAAGTATGACTCCCTTTAATAGATCAGTTTCCTCCCATCGTTGGAAGTATACGAGTAAATTTCAAATTGATGTCTTATTTGGTTTCAAACTACTTCTTTCTAAACCACTCAATCTTAATCATTGCATGGGTTTAACTTATGTATGGGTTTCTAAGTTCTTAGATCACCCCTTTTAGTGTTAAGCCTTACCCATAGATTAATTTGTACTAGTACATTGTTAGCGATCATGAATGTATCTTCAAGGAGACTATATGTTACTAAAGATGTAAGTGACGATCTAGGAATATGTTTGAGAGTTCTTGGTTTTGGGAGTCAAGTTTATTTTCTATCAAAGTGTGATGAGAGTGTTCTTAGTAGGTGCTAGGTTAGACTAGACTTGAGAGTGATATGTTTAAAAGGTTATAACTTTAGGTATCTTGGTAAGGTTACCAGAGTACTCAGCAAAACTGCGATGCTTAGTAATATGATGATTTAGAAATGAAATCTTGGCAAGGATATCAAGGAATTAGTGGTGACTTGGGACCACTAATTCAACTATACATTTCTTTGGAAGTTGGTCTTGTTGTAGTAAGCATTTATGGCTATTAAAGATAAAGACTTTGAGGAGATTGTCAAGTAACCAAAGCGAGTTCAATAGAAGCTTAGAAGATAAAGCCTAGAAGTCAATAGTGGGCAATGTAATCTAAATTATGTAGCAAAAAACTAGGACCCATTGGGTACTATTATAGCATATATTTTCGTGGAATTGAAGATTCTAGACTACATGGCTTGCTTTAGGATACTAGATGATGAGTGCCATTGGAAGAATTAGTTATGATGACAATGGGAGAACCTATGGAGGTAAAGTTAGAGAGCAGTAATTTATGAGCCATTTGGGAATGACTATAGTCAGCTAATTTGATTCCGAGGATGACGAGATGGACTACTGCAACACCTCACTTAAAAAGCACTGGCCATAGTAACCATGACCCTAGTACTAGATGAATTGGAGAAGGCCCAAGAGTTGGTTTAATAAGGGCCTTAGCTTACTAAGATAAGAGGACTAAGGATAGACACAAGATACTAGGCCCAACTTAGTAGACAGAAAAAATTGGACCCAACTTAGTAAGATCCAAGGTTATAGGCCTAACTTAGTAAAACCCAAGGCTAGAACCCAACTTAGTGAACTATTGAGACCAAGGAAAGGTCCAATAAAAATCTGAACATGGGGCCCAAGGATAGGTCCATTCTAAGGCCCATACAAAATGATTTAATATTTGGCCCAATAAGAATTCAACACTTGAAGCCCAAATTTAGTATTCATATCACTATTCCAATTGGACCCCACAAATACCATACTATTAGTTTCCTTTCTTCCAAAGCCCATCTAACACGCCCCTAAGGTTTACTTTCCAATCATGGTAAGATCTCTAACTTGAGTTTAGGTTACTGTCACCAAAACCCTCATCCTGCTTATGAATAGTAACCCAAATATAATGATTTGCAGTTTTCTTCAAGTTCTTTTCTTCATGATTTTTGAATTGCAATTTTTGTATTTTTCTACTTGTTTTGCATCACTCTTAGGCAACCCTATAATATTAGAACAAACCCCACCCACATCACTTGAGAAAAGAGCATGACAATGCCAATAAAGACCACCAATCGGCTCACTCAAGTGCAAACCATGCAACCCCACAACAAGCCATTGAAACCATGGCTCTTCAACAAGTTTTCAAATGGGATTTTTGCACCATCTAACCCTTATCATGTCACCTAAACCCAGATCTAAAATAAGGCTAAGAAAAATTTCAAGAGTCAAGCCAAAAACTCAACTATTCACCTAGGAAATGAAGAATTGATCAAACCGAATACCCATGCTTCTTCAAAACGTTTCTGCACCAAAATTAGCCATCCCCCACACGCCACCACTTCTGCTATTTAGTCCTAAGGAAGTGCCCCAAAGTTCTTCATTACATTCTTGGCCAATCATCTCTCATAAGCAAAAAAATTGATTGGCAAAAAGAGTGGTGAACATGAGCAACCATTGGCTTCCAACTTAGTTTCTCATGGAAACCAATTATTTTCTTGTCTAACTTCTGAAACTATTCAACTCCCTACACCTATAGCCTTCACCTAGCTTTTTTCCATGAGGTAATCAAGTGGTTTTTGCAACTATTCCAACTGTGCAAGTGATGACACATATGAAAATGCACTTAACACCTCCATCGCTCACACCTACCACTCACATTCCACACCCTTCAGCCAAACCGTGCACTCCCTCACCCTTCCCCTCCATTAAGTCTTATAAATAACCCATTCACCCCTCACTTCCTTACACAACTTCCTCAAGCTTTCTCTTAGTGTTCTTGAGAGCAAAACACTCCTAATGTGAGAAAAGGGTGAAACCAAATGGTGTGAGATTGAGTTTTTGGAGCATCATAAGCTATGCTTTGGTGAATACCTCTACCCTATCTTTTGTTGGGTGATTTTACATGTTAGGATTTAAATTATGGTATAAATAGGAATATTTGATTGAGTTATATAAGGTTGAACTTGGGAAAGCACATACGATTCAGATTTGGAGTTTTACAAGTGTAAATTATTTTGGTATGAAATTTTAGTCATGAAATGTCTTGATATGTTATCATAAGCTTAGCTAATATCTTGACAAATTGATTAAAGGTTTAAATTTGAGGAAAACTGCATCTCGTCATAAGTTTATAAGTCAATATTTATGTATGATCACCTAAGCACATTTTGTTTCCACTTGCTTGAAAGTGACCTTGTCATATCATGATTTATTTTTCCAAAATATGTGTTGTAAGCCTTTATAAACCTATTATCATCATGTTAGGAGTTGAAGTGCATGATTTATTTATGCCTTACAAGTTCACATGTTAAAGAGAAGCTAGAAATATCATGCTTACACCCGATTTGAAGGTTTTGTGGTATTTTAGTGCAAATTGATGCATGAATGATGACAAGAACTCATTTGACCTAAATATAAGTTGCTAGCTTGTCCATTAGGAACAGATTTATTGTTTGCTACTTAATAAAATTCGGTCACACATGCATCCATAGAAGTTCTAGAGTTGAAATCACAAAATAGTCACAATGCAAGCCATAGGTTGGGTAGAGTAAGCATGGTAGTTGATTTATTCTTGATATTCTAAAATCATATATGGATTTAGAACATGAAAAATATGAGCTTCATAAAATTTGGTAAAATTGGGGGCCAAAATACAAATAGTGAGAGTTTAGAGCCAAGTGGCAATTTTGGAAAAATATAGGGGCAGTTTTGTAAATATTATTTTAAACCACTTTGATTATGAAAATATTCTTTAGTTTTACAATTTCTAACTTAGAATAACTCTTATTACAGCCACACCTAATTCCTAATACCTGAGAAGTTTGTAAGTTAGCTTCTAACTTACTTTTGGATAATTTATTTATGATTCTTGTATAAACACGACATTCATGCTATAAATGTCATTTTGAGCATAAAATATTATATGATACATCATTGAGCATTTTATTACTTGCTTACATGATATGTGAAGTTTACACCATATTAGCATATTAAATGAAAATGTCATTTTCAAATGAAGCATACTACATACTCATATGTCATGAATACATTTTTTAGTATAGCGTGAAAATAAATTTTGTCACAACCCCAAAGGTCAGGATGGGGAATTATCCTAGTGAAATTCATTTGTCCACTCTAGAGTGAGTAAAAATAGAGTGATAACCCCTAGGTTGACAAAGAACGGTCAACTGGATTCTTTTTAAACAATACCGGAGCGAAGTTGTATATGACACTTAATGCTAATGGGTGCATATGTTATGATGATGATAAAATGTTTTGACATCAATGCATTGAGTTTTGAGTTTGCAGACAACATAGTTTCAACATTAGTTATACTACGATCACTGACAAGTACTTACAGTGCAAATAAGGAGATATGATAATACCATATTTTATATTCTGTTAATAATGGCTCTAATGACTAAGGGATTATATGTTTTTAAAATGATGAAGTACCAAATGTTCTGAAAAATGTTTGAGGAATCTAGATGGAAGACAAATAGGGATTTTCTGCATATCTGGCATGGATCTCATGTTTATCATTAATCACGCATATATTATCTCTATGCAAGTTGGTTATTTAACTTACTGAGATTTTGATGAATTTCAGTGTGATAATTCCACTACCATCCCCCTGGAATGGTAGAAGTTGTGTCAAGAACTGCCTACGACAAACAAGATGGTAATGAACTCCAAGTCTTGGCTTCAAATGGTTGAGAATGAGCCCGAGCCTAATCGGAAGCTGGATTTGATATTGATGTGCATTGCATTTCCCAACGTTCTAAGTCTACGTTACATTCCAAGCGAAATTTGGGGGCGTTACAGAGTGGTGCATCTTAGGAGTTGGAAGATTGAAGCAAAATTGGCACGTGACAGACAAGAAAGGAACACCAAAGGTTCTAATACCCATAGAGAGCAAGATCGCCTATCGAACGGAGCACATGATTTGGGGGATGCAATTTGTCAAATGATTGGGATGATGAAGCAACAACAAGATATAATCCTCAGACAAAACCAATAGCAGCACCATCCCCAAGCAGCAAGGTAAGAGCATGTGGAGAATAAGGCTGCTCTTATGAAAAACTTCTGATATACAGATACCCTAACTTCATGGGAACTAAAGGACCCATGAAGCCCAATAAGTTGTTACTTGATCTCGATAGTACCTTTGAGATCAGCGCCTGCACTAAAGAACAGAAGGTGCAGTATACTGGGCATTTGTTACAAGGAAAAGCTGGTATCTGGAGGGTTGATAAACTCATCCGCTATTGCTGCACATTTCTCCTTATTGAAACTTCACCTATTTTGCTTGACCTACATGGCATTAGGATTCACACTCAGGCAGTGTTTGATCATGTTCTTGATGATCCCGGGCATGTCCGCGTGGCTCCAGGTGAACACATCTTGATGCTCGGTGAGGAGCCATATTAACTATGATCTCATCTCACGGTTCATCTTCGTTCCTATCCTCGCCCATCTTTCCAAAAGCTTGGCGCCTAGTGATACCAGTTCGAGAGATTCATCGGCCTCTCCCTGTTTTAGGTTCTGCTCTTCTCGTGTCCTTGTTGATAAGCTCAGGGGGTGGAGGTAGCACTTGCAAGGTGGCCTGAGATGGTTTTGCCGCTACATTTCCACTTCGACATTCTTTAGCTTCTCTACTTCTAAAGTTGGCCTTGCTATTTGCTCCTCGGTCTCTGCGGGTACTCCTCAATTGGTTGAAACATCTTCCTTTATGTGGGTCATTCGAGAGTGGGTAGTAGGTGGCACACGAAAGGCACGCTGATGTTGATGCTGTTAGATCAAAATAATTCTCTAATCTTACAGATAATGCCAACTGTTAAGGCGTGTTTTGTAACCACAAGTTCTGAACACTGTCAAGCATCTACAAAGGGAAAGAAAAAGGTTGGCCGGGTGTGTCCGTGACACTTTTGATACCCAAGTTAGAAAAGTATCACTAAAAAAGATAAGAGAGAAAGAACTAAGAGTTTGATGATAATGATTAACCTTTTTCCCTCAACACTTATATGCTACTTATACCCCTCATGTCGGGGTCATGTCCACTCAGATTGTCATACTTCCGCATTTAATGCAACAATTCTTTGCTAGTAACATGATCTTCCGCCTAGATTTCATATTTGCACTCCATACTGGCACATTTAATGTAGTGTGACCTTTTGCATGTTATTCGAGTGGAAAACTGCATGTGCCTTCCTCGCGAATGTGGGTCGGACTTGGTACGCCCGGCCCTAGGCCTTGACCATCGAGAACATAGGCCCGACCTAATGAAGAGGGGGGAAATATTCCATTCTGAATATGTTAAGGAAAATGCATGTATGCCTAAAAGAAATGATCGATGTATGTTTGTTTTTCTTTTTAAAAAAAAAACATTACAACTTTATCAAATTTCAATACAAAATAAAATAAACAATTCAATTTTTTCAAATCTCAAAACAAAAATAATATTAAAAAAATATATTCTAACAATATATTATCTAACTTTTTAATTTTAATCTCAACTCATTTTATTTCATCTGTAAAAGCAAACAAGACAAAAGGGCAAATACAATATTTGATATTTTGATAAACTTTCTTTATGTTTTATAAAAAAAAATTATTTAACGAAATCTATGGTGAATGCTCGAATAAAATTAGTTTTAACTTTTGCTACAGCTTTCCAAATTTGAAATTTGGATAGCAAACGTATGATAATCTCTCTATTATCGCACATTAGGACTTTTCTTTCGAATAGATTTAAGACCCGTCGTGACAAAGGGATTTGGCGCGTGCGAGCTGGCTGTAAATCTGGTATGCTCAGCTACTGCGAGTGAAACGCAAGGAACCCTGCTGGTTCGTGGGGAATGGCGCGGGGCTCTTCATCATCATCGAAGAAGGAGGTGCGTGAGAGTAGTAGGCAGCTCGATCCAGTTGTGACAGAGCGCAAGAGGCTCAAGAGACTGGCATTTGCCAACAACATGCTCTCCGAGACTCCGGCCGAGGTCCACCAGCCGCTGAGCCCTTCAAAGGCCGTCATCAAACACCATGGCAAGGACATTCTTAAGAAGTCCCAGAGGAAGAACAGGTTCCTGTTCTCCTTCCCGGGCCTTCTCGCTCCCGTCGCAGGTGGTAAGATAGGCGAGCTCAAGGATTTGGGTACCAAGAACCCCGTTCTCTACCTCGATTTCCCTCAGGTTTTATGCTCTCTTTCTTNGGGGGGGGGGGGAGCTTCTTTTTAGTATTTGCAAGATAACTTAAGAAGCGTTGAGATTTTATCGAAGCAAGTGAGATTCTATATTTCAGTTGAACTGAAAATTGATGGGCATAATTAACAAGATATTGGGTTGAGAACATGTTTTTTTAATAGGTAAACTACCTATGTTTAGTTCTGAGAACATGTAGTAAAAGGTGAGAAATCAGAGCAATTGGGTTGCTGGCTATCACTAGCTATTTAATGTCCCCTCTTTGTACTTAGTCTATGTATCAAGAAAATGAAGATGGATTATCAGATTAATAACAAAGTATAATATCAGAACATTTATTATGTTAGGCGATATAACGGAGAGGTTCATGATCCGTATTGCAAATGTAGCTTGTCTTTTCTTTGCAACTAGTTGGAGGGTTTTTGGTTGATAAGAAGATGAAGAAAATGCAAAAAAGCAACCTGGAAGTTTCGGTTGATAAACTCAAATAGGTGTGGTTTCTAAGATTTTTCATGTCTTTTTGCCTATCTCTATATCAATAAAATTTCTTCTTACTTATAAAAAAAAAAGATTTTTCATGTCTTTTTTGTACTCTTGTCCTACAAGTCTGCTTACAAAAATTCCAATCATTCTCTTTCATTCTTTATGATTTTGCTGTTAAAGGCGGTTTATTGTTCTCATTGGTAGAATTTGCACACATGGTGTCAAGTTGTCAACAATGAATGCTATATCTACATGATATATACATATTTTTTGTGTGCCAATTCAGGGTCGAATGAAGTTTTTTGGGACTATTGTATATCCGACAAACAGATATTTGTCATTGCAATTCCCAAGAGGCGGGAAGAATGTGATGTGCGAGGATGTCTTTGATAATATGGTTAGTCCTATCGGTTTTGCTCAAATATCTTGAGTTACAATGAATTTTGATGGCATTGATTGTTATGGTGTTGTTTTCAACTCTATGGGATTATTTTCTTTCTTCTTTGCATGCCTTTGATACACCCAGTCTCTTTAGGACTTCAAGATACTTGTCCTCCATAGTTGCAGTGACCAATATGAAGGAGCACGAATTGATGTTTGACAACGTTGAGGCACTTATAAAAGATAAAGTCTGAAAGTAATAGGGCAAAAAATTGATTGACTAGAATTGAGAATGGTGCTATTTTTATAGATATACTTTATATAATTTTTTTTTCACAAGTAAATCAGGTAATTTTAACTTTTTAATTGGTGAGGAAAACCATTGTGTGTGTTTATTTATTTATATTATGGAAGATTACAATGCTAAGGATGACATGCAATCAATAAATTTTTTTGATAAATTTAAGCTGTTTGAAGTTCAATATTTTCATTCTTTAAGCAGAAGGGCACTAGAGTTCCATTTAACTTGATCTAGGCCAAAAACAATAGTATAAAATTCTCCAAAATTACACGCAAAGTTGTGATTTTATGGATTAGAAAGTGGTGAAGAAGTTAGAGTTTTTAATGGAGATATATATTTTTTTTGGGGGGGGGGGGAGTAGAATGCCATATATTATTGATAAATTGCTAGGGGCACAAACCAAGTACACGAGGGGCATACAAAGGGGAACACTGAATATAAGGAATGTTTGGGAGCAAGAAGTAGGAAACTCTGTAAAGGATTCCAAACAGAACTTGTTATGGACCGTAGTCCACTTATACAGGGATCTAAGCATGAAAGTTCTCAACTCTAGCAAAGTTCTTTTGCAATCCATGAAGTTTTGGGCTTACACTCCTTCCAAATACTCCACATCCAGCACAAAGGCACCATTGTTCCAACATCTATGCCTGTGACTCCGCCCAGCATACCTCACCTAGCTGCCATTAGCACCACTAAAAATGGCATCACCCATTCTATCCCCAAGAAGTTGGAACTTGGAAGATTGCTACTGACAAGACCCTAGCCACTTCATAGGTGAAGCAACAGGCGATCGATGGTTTCCTTATTCTGCACTATACTCTTCCTGGGAAAGGAATGTATATCTTGGGGTGTGGGACATGATGAAGTGATCTGAGCTCAAATTGTCTTCTTTTGGCATGGATTCTTTGAATTTTGTTCTCATGTTCACCCCTCAACCTTAGTGAATATAGGGGGTTGAGGAGTGAAGTGATAGATTCCACTTCCCAATGCTACACCAATCTGATGAAGTAGATACTACACTATATGGTTTACCATTTGTAACCTGGAGAAAATCAACCATTGAGGCCTAACTGCGCAAGGTAATACCATAAAAACCTGGATAGGTTTCCTTCAAGGCTTGATCTCCACACCACATTTCCTATGAGAACCTAGTTCTTGACTCAACCTCGACCTCTTATCTTTGATGGCTCTCAAAAAAATTCCCCATCCTTGATGAATGTTTTTCCACACCCTCATTTCGAATGGCCCATTGTCCAAATGGAGGTAAATCTAGAAGTTGACATTTGAAAGAATCAACACAAAACACTAAGAATAGGTCAAACCAAACCTAATCGTGATGCCTTTGGCCTCTCACTTGAATTTCGACACTAAGGATCCAAATGATCATAAATCCTAACCTCTAACATGCTAATCACTCGACCTTAGTTGATAATATGCATGACTAGCAACAAAAACTAATTTGCTCAATAGATGACAATCACTTGCACAAAAACCCTAGGACCCGAAACGTAATCATGCTTGGCTTTGAAAAAAATGTCTAAATCCCTAAGTTGCATGCATATATTCTTGAAACAATACATCCATAAATCCCATATTCAAGTCCTATCTTGATCCTAGCACCATATTCAACATATCAAAGCAAATCACAACATCAAAGAAATCAACAATCCAAGATCCTCCAACTTTGCATAAAAACGTATCTCTTTGCATGTTCATCAAAACTCCAACTAAAATCCTAGTTATAAAGCTTTAAAAATCCAACTCAAATCATGAATTAAAGCTTTATAAACAAGATTTTATAAAATCAAACTATGGATTCAAGTTTCTAAAGCTAAAAGGACAAACTTAGTCAAACAGTCCCATGCTTGAAGGTTTCAGTTTCTAACACTTATAGGAGCATGCAAATCTTTTTATTGAAACCTCACATGCCATAAATCCAACCAAAGATTTGTATAATCATCAAAACATCCCACCATAGAACCGAAATACTAAGGAGTACACAACATTTCATCACGAACTCCAAGGCATACCAAACATACACAAATCGTGAATCTTAACACCAAACTAACAACTTCCAACCTTCAAACTCTGAATAAAAATACCAACATACTTCCAACAAACTCAAGACTCAAAGTATCATAAAAATAAAAGAGGTTGAAGTTAGAAAAATAATACTTACAAGCTTGAATGTCCAAACGAACTAAGCTTGAAGATGGTTTGTGGTGGATTCCTGCAGGGAGAGGTGTGTTCATTGTTCGTTCCTTTTATAAGGTCCTCACACAAGAACCTGAGATACAGTTTCCTTGGAAAAGGCTTTGGCGGCACAAGGCTCCTCCCAAAGCTTCTTTCTTTGTGTGGACAGCTTCCTTAGGCAAGATTCTTACTACGGATAATCTGAGAAAGAGGAGGATAATCATTGTAGACTGGTGTTGCATGTGTAAAAGAAGGGGTGAGTCGGTGAATCATCTACTTTTATATTGTGAGGCAGCCAGGACTCTCTGGAATGAGGTGTTTAAAAGAATGGACCTAGCGTGGGTTATGCCAGAAACCGTGGTGGAAATATTGGCGTTCTGAACCTCTATTCGAGGTGTGCAACAGATCAAAGCGGTTTGGAAAATGATCCCTATCTGTATTATGTGGTGCTTGTGGTAGGAGTGCAATGAGCGGATGTTTGAAGACAGAGAGATTTATGGCGGAGCTAAAAGTTTTCGTTTTTAGGACTCTTTGTACTTGGGTCATGGCTGTGGACTTTAATGGCATGGACCTTTGTGATTTCTTAGTTTCTAATGTGGCTATGTAGATAGGGCATAATGACTTTTGTAATTGGCAGTTGTTTCCCATTCTTGGATTAATAATATTTGTTTACTTATCAAAAAAAAAAAAAAAGGCCCAAACGAACTAAGCACCAAAACTCTCTGTCAATACCTCACTTTCAGTTTGCTCTCAAGGAAGGAAAATGAAATGCTCAAGTGTGAGGAAAAATGAAGAGAGGCTTGAGGCTAAAGGGGAGGAGGTGAGGGCTGACTTTGAGTGGTTGAATGGCATGACAAGTGATGGAATGGTTGCTTGTGAAAATGGTGGAGTTGTTCGGCTAAAATGGGCTTGCCGAGTGAGAGTGTGTGAGTGAAGTGAGGTTGAGTGTTTGACTTGCAATTTTAAGTACCTTATTGGGCTGACCAAAAGCTACAAAATCAGTCAAGGGAGTGGTCATTCCATGGGAGGAGGTTGCTTGTGTGAAGAGCCAAGGGGGTGGGGGGTCATTTGGTTGGAACCTTTTCCTCCAATTCGATTGGGCTCATTTGGGGTTTGGTTAGGGTTTCACTTAGGGTTTCAAGTTCAAACCCAATTGGGTTGGTCAAAGGAGGGTACCTTGGTGTAAGGGAGTGGGCGAGGGTGTGAAGAGAAAGTACAGGAGTTGATGGTTGCTTGTAGGATGAGTTTAAACCAAGAGAGAAGCTTGCATGGTCAAAACCGAGTAGTATCCATTTAGGGTTTGGGGTTTCGGTTCCCTTACAAGGATTTGGGGTTTCCAAACCCTCTTTGGTGGCTGACTATGGTTGTACTTTGGTGGTTGGAATAGTGTGATGGGTGTTAGGCCTCGTTTGGAATGTGATGAGATGGGATGATCTATGAATAGTAGTGAAATAGTTTGTGAATAGTAGTGAAATGTTCGAGTTAATATGTTTTATGGGGTTTTGAAAAAGGAGAGAAAAAGTTGAATAAAAATATTATAAATTTAAAATATTATTTGAATATTATTTTTATTTTGAGATTTAAAAAACTTGAATTATTTTTTGTATTTTGTTTGGAAGTTTGGGAAAGTTGTAATGATTAGGTGATGATTAGATGAAAAAATTGAACATTTAAAATTGAAAAGTGTTTGTGTTTGTGGTGTTTGGACATTGAAATGAGATAAGGATGAGATGAGATGAGATGACTTGGGAGGAATTCATTATCCAAACTAGGCCTAAGAGAGCATGTAGGTTGATTTTCACTGCATCCACCTTACACATTTGTACTACACTTGACAAGTATAGAGTGTGCTCCAAATGGAGGGCTGTGATGGTGCCATGTGCCCAATGAGATTCCCTAGTGATCCTAGCTGATTTGGACATCCTATATGGTGATGTGACGTGGCTTGCTAGCACGTGCTCTCTAGTTGGCCTATTTTTTCACCCAAAAGGTCAACTTATTATTGCTCCATAAAATCCCAAAAATTTATACGGGTCTAATGGTGCAATCTGTTTCGCCTAATTATGATCCTAGGTTCCTCAAAAAAATCAAGAAGGCAATCCGTCCCCTTAGCGGATCATAATTCGACTATGCTAACGGACTAAAATCTAATCAATCGTTTGATGCATGAAATCCTCCTAGATTTTCATGGCATTCCTAAAGTTCAAAGAAATTACTTCAATCAAATTTCTTTTGGGGTGTTACATGCACTGTGGATGAGGGTGCTTTGTTTGCTGCATTTGTGTGAAAGTTTGTGGACTGGGTGCTGGATATGTGTAGTGGCTGTTGGGGCCGCCGTGAGAGGTTGCCTGCTGTTTCTTTCATTGCATGAGGGAGGGCCTGCAGCAGAGAGAGAGGACCTGCAGCAGCGAGTGGCTGATGTGAACAAACCAATTGTGGTTGTTGATTTGGTTTGCATGTGCGGTAGCCCTAGCGAAGAAGGAATATATATATATAGTGGTTTGCATGCAGATGATTTATGCTTGGGTCGGGTCTCACATTTGTGTCAAACTTCATGGGTTTTGGGTCTGATTTATAGGCTTAACACATGGGTTCTAGGTTTTTCCTTGGGTAGTTGATCTAGTCATGGGCCTGTTCATGGACTTTCAAAGGCCCCCTTGGGGCCTTGGGCTTATAAAAAAAATTGGGCCATTTAATGGTCCTAACCCAATTCTTGGGCTTCCCTATATTTTTTTAGACCAAGTTGAACTTGGAAAAGCATTTGGAGGGTGAAGGTACCTACTAAGGTGGCGTTTTTCAGTTGGGTGGTTGCTCTAGGGAAAGTATTGACCACGGATAACCTTAGAAAATGTGGTTTGTGTATAGCTGATTGGTGTGTCATGTGCAAGAAGGATGATGAATTTGTAAATCACTTTTTTTACATTGTGAGGTGGCAAAGTCTTTGTGGAATGGGGTTATTGGTCGGACAGGTTTATATTGGGTGATGCCTAAGGAAGTTGTGGATCTTCTTGCATGTTGGCGTGGTTTTGAGGCAAGGAAATGTGTAGCTGCCAGATGGAGAATGATTCATTTGTGTTTAATGTGGTGTCTATGGCTGGAAAGGAATAAGAGATGTTTTGAAGACAAAGAGCTTGCTTTTGAAGATCTTCGGAATTTTTTCTTTTCTACTTTGAGTTTGTGGGCTAAGATCTTTGTTAGGAATGATGATAATGTGCTGAATTTGTTTCTGTTTTAGTTTTCCTGTTTTCTAGAGCGTAGTAGGTATTTCCTTTGTCTACATCCTGTGTTCTTGTGTTGTGCCTATTCTTGGTAATAAAATCTCTTATTAATTATCAAAGAAAAAAAAAAATTTCTAATGGGCCGGGTTTGAGTCCAAAGTAAGCCCAACTTGTCCAATAGATACTTTTGGGCTCTTAAATAACTTATTGTGCCTAATACCAATTAAAATAGGGCCCACTTGCTCCCTAAATATTCAATGGGCTTTAATCCAATTGTTGGGCCCAATAAAAATCATTAACCTACCGCAATAAAATTTGGGCCCATGGTCTATTAAAAATTACCCAATAAGTCTTAATCGGGCTAACATAAAATATTGGCCCATTAATATCATCCAAAATCATCCACTAGACCTCAATGGGCCTTAAAACCAACTTAAATAAATTATAGCTCGTGGGCTTATCTAGTATGGCCCATAAAACCTAATTTAGGCCCAATAAAATTACCCATATTCTAACCTTAGGGATATTGGACTGGGTTGTTACAGCTTGGTTTGGGTAGATTAGCAGGAGACAAAAATTAAGAACTACTTGGATTAAAGAAATTGATGACAGATACTAAGGTTTACCACCATTTGGCCAATTCGCAAAAGAGGTTTATTTTATTTTATTTTAATTTTTTTTAAAGAAAGAGTCAAGGCCACATGTCCAAGAGTGGTCCTTGCATATTTATTAAAAACCCTCACTTGTGGCGGAGGAAGACCGTATAACAAAAAACCACTTGAATGAAAAAAAATAGACTAAAACACCCGAACTCAAGTGAAACTAACAACATCAACCTAACCAAAAACACCCAAACTCCTAGCACAACCTTATTCTGAGGACCTAAGACCTCAAAGAAGGAAGACCTAATTTACTCACCTGTAAAATACCTTTGAGCTTCCACGGAACATCATCAAAATTTATCCACGTACTAGACTGATGATTCGAAGCCATACGAGTAAGAAAATCAGCTCCCGAATTTCCTTCTCTATAAACATGGTTGATCTTGACTTGCAAACTCGACAATACCTCTTGGATTTCATCCCAATAGTCTTCAAGATACCACATGCCACATCTCCCTTTTGCCAACCAATTAACAATAAGTAAAGAGTCAAGCTCAATCTCAATTCTTTGCAAACCCAACTCCTTGCAGTGTTTCAGCCCATAATAAAGTGCTAATAGTTCCACTTCATTATTAGAGCCATGAGCCAACTCCTTAGCAAAAGCCAACCTCAAATAGCCTTGATCATCCTGACTAAGGCCCCCCGCCCCCATGCAACCCGGATTGCCTAACGAACTCCAATCAACATTCAACTTAAACCACCCCCTATTTGGCTTACACCACTTTACCAAACAAACCGGCGTACGTAAAGGAGCTTTAACCGGAATTGAGAAGGCCTCCAATATTCTAGCGTCACCATTGTCCAAGTTTTTACTCGCCCTCGGACGTAATCCTACCCATGCAATTGCAGCTTTGATCGCACTCCACAACGACTGCACAGAACCATGTATCCCTTCCATACGAGCCTTACACCGCCACACCCAAAGAGACCACGTTAAAATAATGGGAATCAAACCAAGCAATTTACCTTTTTGGGATGAATGTGAGGCCCGCCGAAACCAAAGTTCCATAGTATTCTTCCAAGGCCTGGATGGGTCATAAGGCAACCCTAAACTCAAATATGCCCTGCGCCAAATTTCCGCTGCTAAAGTACTTGTGGCCAGGACATGATCCTGATTTTCCAGACAACCCCGTACATAGCATTCACATTTAGAAACCATTGGAATGCCCAACTCTTTAATATGCGCTTCCACACTTAGGCAAAAGAGGTTTAATTTGTTGAGGATATTGAGATTGATGGGAATCATTTTAGAGAAGAGGGAGAGATGAAAGATGTGATTGTGTAGTTTCTTATGGGGATTGACATCCTCTGTTTGATTACTTGTCATTTGCTAGTATCCATGTGTGGGATCGTAGTTGATTGGAGGGTTGATGTAAGGGGAGAGAAGCTTGCTTTCCTTGATTATTTTGGTCCTATGAAATTGGAGCTATAAAGATTAGATATCACATACCCCTAAGTTTAGCTCAGTGTTTTAAAGTTACCAGTGAAGGTGTTGGCAGGCAGGTTAAAGAATGTAATGGAAGAATTGATTTCTGATACTCAAAATGCCTAGGTGGTGGGGGGTTAATTATGGACTCGGTCTTGATTGCTAGTGAGTGCTTGGGAAGTAGGTTAGACAGTAGAATTCCAAGAGTTACATGCAAGCTGGGTATTGAGAAAGCTTATGAATCTATTATCATTACAATTGGATGTCTAGTTTATATGTTGGGTATTTATGGTTTTGGAGTTAAATGGTGATGTTGGGTCCAACAATGTATTACCTTGTTGGGATTGTCAGATCTGGCAGTGCATTACCTCACCTAGACTTCTGTCTTATTAAATGGAAGGCTTCTTGATTTTTATATGCTTAAAGGGCAATGACAGTGCTTTTATTCTGTTCATTCTACTGATGTAAATTCCTGGTAGGGTAGTGCAGAGGATATATTTTAGGCTTGTTTGCAGAGGACCGACAAAAGAGTTGGTTATCTCTCATTTATTGTTTGATGTTGATACATTCTATTTGTGATGCTGAGTCTACAACTAAAGCATATTAGGTGTATTATCTTGCATGTCATGGTTGTGTCTGGTTTCAAATTAGTTGCGAGCCTCAGCAGTAACTTTTGATACTACAGATTGTATTTTCTGAAGCATGGTGGATTGGGAGAAAAGATGAGAACCCCGAAGAAGCTCGACTTAATTTTCCTAAAGAACTGGATGAGGTTAGTTTCCCTCATTATAAGTTGCTCACTAGTTGAAGTGCATATTTTGTATTTGTTTGAATTTTGGGGTAGTTATGTCCCTTCATGATCCATGTATTCAATGTCAATTATTTTCAGGGACAACTCATTGAATATGACTTTAAAGGTGGTGCAGGTGGTGCATCTACAAATCAGCCTAGTTTACATAAAACAGAGATTAGACTTGTTGAAGAACAGTCTCCTAAAGTTGAGTTTGAAGTTGATTTATCAGATGGTGAAAACATGTTGAAAGATTTTACGAAAGAGACTCCCGTTCGACATTCAGAGAGAACTGCTGGGAGAACTTTTAAGTATTAGCTTTGCTGTCTTATTTTGCTTGATATAAATTGTTATCCTAACACAAAGGTGTCATTAGCTTTGAAATTCTGCTATTGCTTGAATGCCGATCATGTTAGCTCTTTGCTTGAGTGGTAAAGGGATAGTAAGAGGTTGGGGTATATCTTAGGTTATAGTATTAACAATCAGAAAACTTGAGTGTAAGCTCGTATTTTTTAGGCTCATTGATTGTACATGGTCCCCCCTCCCCCCTCCCTGGAAAAAGAAAAGAGGAAAAAAAATTTGTTGATAGTTAAAAAAGTAGTGCTGTTTCTGAACTTGTCATATGTTGGCATAGGCATGGTCTGCGATTTCACCTGATGGAATGTTGAGAGATTGTCATGCATCCATGAGAAACAAGATCTATAAACTACGAGATTATTGTTTGTGGTTCCTTTCATGATGGCTCCCTATTCCCTCTGAATTTCTGACAAGATATTAAAGCTTTCAGATCACCTCAAAGACACCAAAATTTGAACCTGTCATTCGTTTGCTGACGCTTCTGCTCATGTTTTAGCCAAATATGTTAGATTTTTCATTGATTAAGCTTTGATTCCTATTCGGTTTTTGTTAATCCTGTCTTCTAAAATTTCAATAGTTCCATTTACCTCTAACCCATTTATTGGTCAGTTTTGCAGAATCTTCTTCCAGGGAGGATTCTGTTGAATGCGATGCTGATGTATCATCAGAAGAAGAGAAGAAAGTAGTGGAAGTTGATTCTTCAACCACAAATTGTACTGCTGGAAATATCCTGCTCATATTATCTTGATTAGTTAATGTTTTTTACAACACATCATAATAGAATGCAATTTCTCGTATATTTCTCTCCGTACACATGAATATTTTCTTGCTTCTCGTTGCACCCTGTAATTTTTCCTCGTTAATGTTGTGATACGTTAACTGGTTAAGCTTTTGCGGTCTGTAAGATGGTTCGTTCTATAGAAGTTGTGATTGAATCCAAATGTTTTATTCTGTCAAAAAGTGGTGGGAGATTAGGAGTTATCGAGAGGAACTGGAAGACAGAACATGCAGTGATGTTGGGTCCATCTTCAACGCAGTGACTTGGGAAGGTGTTAGAGGAGAGTCTAAGAGGGGGGAAGAAGGAAGTGTATTCGGCAACTAGAGAAGGTTATTGTAGTATTATAGCTCAACGTTGCTCAAATCGTAGAGGAAGATATATTGAAGTGTCTGAGTATAATCAAGGGGGGAGGAGAAATGTTATTTGTATCTCAGAAGGTGAAAATGGTTGGGGTTGGAGGAAGATGAGGGAGATGTTGTTAGAAACAGAGAAGGAGGTTACGAGAGTGAGTGTTATGCATGGTGGAGGCCAACCGAGTGTCGGCAAAGGGGCACTGAGGCACCATTCTTGGTCGTATAAGGAGGCTCTGTCTCAGACGAAGCTGAAAGGTGCAAGGCAATGTGATGGCGGTGCTAAAGTTGGAAGGCAGAGTGATGGAGGTGCGAGAGTCTTGCACTGGGTGCAGGTGCCGTTGAACCCAGAAGTCGTGTTGAGCCATCCCCATGGCAGGAACCCTGTGGTGTGTTAGGAGACGTGGGAAATCCGAAGGACGTTACGGGAGATGCAGGGGCAGTTGCGTAGGATGCAGAGAGATATGGCTGAGTTAGTGGGGTTTGTCGGTTCACTTAAGGAAAGAGATGTTTCGGGTGAATTAAAAGGCAAGAAGAAGTTGTTTGATGATGGGCCGAGTAAAACAAGGGCCCTGAAGAAGGATAATAGAAAACGGGAGACTGGCTGGAGAAAGGTTACTTGGCCCACAACCCATGTGTTTTCGGACAGGGCTGGGCCGTCTCAGCCCAGGGCCCAAGCTCATGGGCAAGGATCCGAAGAGCTGAAGTCCGGAAAACCCGTCGAGAGCCCTAGCCAAACCTTCTCAGCGGAGCTGCACAACATCGACTTCGTGTTGGATAGCTTGACGACGGCGAAGAATCGGGTGGAGGTTGCACAGACTTTGCCGACGGAGGCAAAGAATGCCGTCGATGAAGTATCGCCGGTGTTTTGTGGGCAACAGGCACTGGTGGAGTTTGGAGGTGGTATTTCGCAGTCGAAGGAGGCGCAGAAATCGCCGAAAAATGGAGATGGAGTGGGTTTGGCTCCGACGAACCAGTCTGTAAAACCCTTTGAGGAGTGTGAGATGGCTGAGAATGAAGAGGATTCGGATGACTTTATGCATTCAGTGGAGGATGAATTGTTCATCCCAGAGGCTTACGGTTTGGAGGAGATCTCGGTGGGTAAAGAGTTTCAGAATTGTCAGAGTAATTGGTTGGGGAATCCTTTACCTTTGAACTACTGTTTTCCAAACCAAGCTTCCGATTGGGTCATTGATAAAGTGAAAGAGATACAACATTTTGTAGGGATTAGTTGTGAGGGGTATGGAGAGCAGTTCATAGCCTTGTTAACTGCTATGGAAGCTGGACATCAACAACAAAAAAAGAAGGGGGATTTGAAGATAAGTAGGGAACTCAATAGGCTAAGGTGGTCGATGAAATCGGTGGGTAATTCCAGCAGGAATAGGGTGAAAGGAAAGGGGCTGATTGTTCCCCAATGAAACCAAAGATTGTATCTTGGAATGTCCGGGGTTTTAACGAGGTAGAGAAGCGACTTAGGATTAGACATTTGCTTCGGGAGTGGAAAGCGGACATTGTATGCTTACAAGAGACAAAGCTGAAAATGATTAATAGGAAGACAGTGCGGAGTTTATGGAGCTGTAATTATGTAGATTGGGTTTATATGGCCTCTTCAGGGGCATCGGGAGGAATTATAGTTATGTGGGATAGGCGGGTGGTGGAGATAGTAGAGGAATATATAGGGCGATATATGGTAGCTTGTTCCTTTCAAGGAGTGGCCGATGGTTTCTTGTGGGCTTTTGCAGGAGTGTATGGGCCTAATTTAGACGCTGACAGAAGATTATTGTGGGATGAGCTTGCAGGGGTTCATAGTTGGTGGGAGCTTCCTTGGTGTATCGTGGGTGACTTTAATGTGGTTAGATTCCAGAGTGAAAGTTTTGGAAGTAGACGATTGAGGCCAGCAAGTTTGGAGTTCTCAGAGTGTATCTTTGACTTGAACTTGATAGACCTTCCACTCGCAGGGGGCCCAGCCACGTGGTCGAATAATCAGACATGGTCTCGCTTGGATCGTTTCTTAATCTCACCTGAGTGGGAAAGCCATTTTTCGGATGTGTGGCAAAAGTGATTGGTACGCCTAAATTCGGATCGTTGGCCTATTTTGCTTGATTGTGGAAGCATTCATAGTGGCAAACGGTACTTTAAGTTCGAGAATATGTGGTTGAAAGCAGAAGGTTTTGTGGAGAGGGTCAAGCAATGGTGGATTTCATATCATTTTGAGGGTACATCCAGCTTTATTTTTGCGAACAAACTGAAAGCCTTAAAAAGAGACTTAAAAGAGTGGAATAAACAGTCCTTCAGAAATATTGTGGAGAACAAAAATACAAAGTGGATGGAAATACAGGATCTAGAAAGGTTGCAGGAAGGGAGGTCACTTACTGAGGAGGAGCAAGCACAGAAAATAATGCTAGTGGCAGAACTTGAAAGGATAATCTCACAAGAAGAAATATCTTGGCGCCAGAAGTCTAGAGTACTTTGGTTAAAGGAAGGGGACCGGAGCACGAAGTTCTTCTATAGAAGAAATAATAACATTGAGATGCTGAAAATTGAGGGAGTAGAGTGCAGAGAAGAAGAGGTAATTCAAGATCATGTGGTTAATTTCTTTGAGAAGCTTCTTACTGAACAGGTAGGGTGGAGGCCTACCCTCGATGGTTTGAATTTTGGCACTATTGAATCGGAGGATGGAGCTAGAATGGAGAGGGCTTTCGAGGAGGAAGAGGTGTATGATTTAGTAAGAAAAATTGTAAAAGACAAGGCACCCGGCCCTGATGGTTTCTCTATGGGCTTTTTCCAAGAATGCCGGGAGGTGATTAAAGAAGATCTTATGAAGGTGTTTCAGGAGTTATTCTCGGTTGAAAAATTTGAGAAAAGTTTAAACACCACCTTCCTCGCATTAATCCCTAAAAAGGTGGGGGCTAGTGAAATTTTAGATTTTAGGCCTATTAGCCTAGTGAATGGAGTATACAAGATTATTTCAAAAGTGCTTGCTAATCGACTAAGTGAGGTTTTGGGTAAGATTGTTACTAAGCCTCAAAATGCTTTTGTTAAGGGTAGACAGATCCTTGATGCGGTTCTAATCGCCAATGAATGTGTGGACAGTAGACTGAAGGCTGGTAGCTCTGGGATTTTGTGTAAGCTGGATATGGAAAAAGCGTATGACCATGTTAATTGGGATTTCCTTCTATATTTACTGGGTAGGTGTGGTTTTGGGGAAAAGTGAAAGTCGTGGATTAGCTGGTGTATATCCACGGTAAGGTTCTCTGTATTGATCAATGGAAGCCCTGAGGGTTTCTTCTCGAGTTCTCGTGGTTTGAGGCAAGGGGATCCGTTATCCCCTTTACTTTTTGTTATTGTAATGGAGGCGCTAAGCAGGATGATATCGGCTTTGGTGGATAATGGTTTTGTTAGAGGTTTTCAGATTGGATCGCCGAGTAGGGGTATTACCACGATCTCTCATTTGTTGTTTGCAGATGATACACTGATTATGTGTGAGGCAGATCAAGACCAGTTAAGGGCTGTGAAGGCATTGCTACTTTGTTTTGAAGTGGTTTCGGGCCTAAAAGTGAATTATGATAAATCTGAGTTGGTGCCGATTGGAGACGTTCAGAATACTCGGGAGTTGGCTGGTATTTTGGGTTGCAAGATAGCGTCTTTTCCTATGACATACCTGGGACTACCTTTGGGTAATGCTACAAGGGCGCGCTCAATTTGGGATACAGTGATTGAAAGAATAGAGAGGAGACTGGCAGGGTGGAAAAGAATGTATTTATCGAAAGGGGGCCGGGTTACGTTAATCAAAAGTACACTTTCTAATCTACCCACCTATTTCTTATCCTTATTCCCTATACCGGCAAGTGTGGCGGGTCGACTTGAGAAGTTACAAAGAGGTTTCTTGTGGGGAGGATTGGGAGAAGAGTTCAAATTTCATCTAGTCAAGTGGGAGATGGTTTGCCGCCCTATCTCTAGTGGCGGTCTGGGTATTAGAAATTTGAGGTTGTTTAATCGGGCGCTATTAGGCAAATGGTTGTGGCGATATATCAAGGAACCAGAAGCCTTATGGAAAATTGTGATTCAGAAGAAGTATGGTGATTTAGGGGAGGGATGGTGTACTAGAGAAGTTAGAGGGGCCTATGGAATGGGGTTATAGAAACATATTAGAAGAGGGTGGGAGGTCTTTCAGTATCACACTAGGTTTCAGTTGGTACGGGCTCCAAGATCAGATTTTGGAAGGATGCTTGGTGTGCTAATAGTGCTCTACAAGATCTATTTCCTATACTTTTTATGATCGCAAGTGCACAAGATGCCACAGTGGCGGAGGTTATGGGAATATCAGGAAGGAATATTCACTGGAACATTAATTTCAACAGGGCGGCACAGGATTGGGAGATGGGGAGTTTTGCAGATTTTTTTAGTCTCCTGTATTCTTGTCGCCCAAATAGCCAGCATGAAGATGATTTGTGGTGGAACCCTACAAAGAAAGGAGTTTTCTCTGTTCGTTCCTTTTATAAAGTACTCACACATGGGCTTGAGATACAGTTTCCCTGGAGAAGACTTTGGCGACATAAGGCTCCTCCTAAAGCTTCTTTCTTCGTGTGGACAGCTTCTTTAGGCAAGATTCTCACTACGGATAATTTGAGAAAGAGGAGGATAATTATTGCAGATTGGTGTTGTATGTGTAAAAGAGGGGGTGAATCGGTGAATCATTTGCTTTTACATTGTGAGGCAGCCAGGGCTCTTTGGGACGAGGTGTTTAAAAGAATGGACCTAGCATGGGTTATGCCAGAAACCGTGTTGGATATACTGGCTTGCTGGACATCTATTCGAGGTGTGCGTCAGATCAAAGCGGTTTGGAAGATGATTCCTATCTGCATTATGTGGTGCTTGTGGCAGGAGCGAAATGAGAGGACGTTTGAAGACAAAGAGAGATCTAGGGAGGAGCTAAAAGTTTTATTTTTTAGGACTCTTTGTAATTGGGCCATTGCCGTGGACTTTAATGGCATGGATTTACATGATTTCTTAGTTTCTAATGCGCCTATGTAGATAGGGCATTCTATTGTAATTAACCGTTGTTGGATTAATAAATTTGTTTACTTATCAAAAAAAAAAAAAAAAGAAAGTTTTTTACAAGCAATAAACTTCAATAAACTTTGCAGAAGATAAAATTAATATTCAAGGGTTGCTAAACATATCTGCAAGCCAGCTGCACTATAACATTGACTTTTTTCCTCTTACATTTTAATTACATAACCATTCCATTCAACTGCAATACTTTGATTCCCTTAAATTTGTAACTACAGACTGAAAATCTCAGCAATGTAAATATTGACATTGACTATAAGGATGCTGTAGAAAGAACTCCTGAACAGGATGAAGGCGACGTTGTGTTGGTGTCCAAGTTGAAAAGGCAGTCTCACACTGCCACTCCAGGGACTGAATCTAAGGGAATGTCTCACACTAGTCATGGTTCGCTTGTTCAGGCTACTATATCCACATTGTTTAAGAAAGTGGAAGGGAAGGTAAGGCCTTTTAACTTTATTTTAACAACTTAAAGTGCAAAGTAGATGTCAAATAACTTTGTTTCATCATCTCTTAATTTTGGCCAGAACTCGAATGTGCTGTTGAGGTGCTATAGTATTTCTAATATATGGTTTTTTCCTTGGTGCTTACATTCCTGCACCTTCACTCTTTCTTAATATACGATTCAATATCAATCACTATTTTCTACATCCATTGAATATTAGCTAAAGCCTATGTTTTTTTCCTGAAGTCTAACAAACAGATCCTTTTTTTTTCTTCTATTTTTTTTTCCTTCTCTTCTTACAATAGAGAAGTTATCTTTATCTTTCATTGCATCTAAGCATAGTACTTGCTTGATTCCATCTCTTTATGATGGTGGTATTACTTTTTCTCGTTCTTGGAACACTTGTAGGATTATGCCTGTAGTTAAATAAAAGTGTTAAGGAAGGAATATTAGTACAAGGAAAACATTATTGTAATCAATATCAGGTTAACTGTATTGATTGTTCAGACTATATAATAGAATACCGAGGGGGAGGAGTTATCTTTTTAGGAGTTATCTTTTTTTGTTTCCAAGATGCATTTTTAACATGTTATTAAAGCAAGGCTCTCTGGTTTAGCTTTAGCTTTTTTCTGGCCCAAGCCCTGCCTCTACATTTCTAAGCTTATTTCTCTATTGACACCAACTCTAACCTACCCAGGGGTCATTTCCTGTCGATTGACACCAATTCTAACCCCCTCGGTGCAGTGCAATTGCTTTGATTGCTTTCAACCAAACAAACAAACAAAAATTCTGCTCTTATTATTCATTTTGCTTCCATGTTTTTCCTGGTTCTTTCTGCTTCCTTCTCCATTCTCAGAAGTGCAATTTAATTCTTCAGCATTATAGAGTTATATATATATTTTTCTTTACATTCAACTTCATTGAGATTATTGCAATAAGTTCTATCAGAGTACAGGACATTTCTTTTAACCATGCCCTTGGTTCCGAAAACAGTGTGAAATGGAAAAACTTCCACTATGATGTTCATATTAACTCGTTCAGATAATATCCAGACAATCTGGTTGGGACGCAATGAAATTTCATTAATAGTTCCACATACAACTTGTTCAAATGCGGTATCACTTTCTCAGAGTTAATTTTCTATACCAACTACTAATGAGTAAGGACCTTAATATCATTGTTTCCATCTCTCTCCTATTATCAAATGTAGAAACTCTCCTTTCTTGTATAAAGACTGTTGATGGCTGTAGAGATGATATTGGTATTTTTTTGTGAATTGTTTGCCAATACTTTTGCTTTTTCTAACCCATGCTTGAGTGATGATCTCTGCGATCTAATAAGCCCCCCTTATCCCCAAAGAAGATGAAATGGGTGCTTGTTCGAAATGATCTTAATAAAATGGGCTCTATGAAGTCCCCATAGTCAAAGATGATGCAGTTAAATTATACAAGGCTTTTTCTTTTTTTCTTATTTTTTTTTCTGTTTCAGTTTTTGAATTTACTTAGAAGGATTTGTGTTTTGCTGTGCTTTTTTCTGTGCAAGCCAAATTGCTTTATGAGAAATTAGGGTTTCGATGCAGTTTATGTTTTAATGAAATCCATTAGCTAAGTTTGAACTTTTAGCTTTTGAAAAATTCAAAGCAATACATTTGGGAAAATCTAATGGAAACTTAAAATTATAGTTTCAATGTTCAGTATGCAAACCGTAATTATCATCTTTGTTACTTGTCATTTTTTTTCAACTTTGTTAGGAAAGGGATTCATGTAAGTTTATCAAACTCGAATAAATTTAACCTTGTTGCTAAGAATTTTTTATGGATAGACCTTATTGGTGAGCCTTTCTGAAGCTCACGGTGGCCTCAATGTTACTGATGTTGACATGCTATTACCGGGCCTTATCCTTGTATAATGTATTCTAGATGGCCAAATTCATTATCCATGCTATGAATTGTTACTTGGTAAGTTATGAGAAGCCTTGTTTTAAAACCAGATAATAGGTTCACCTTTTCATGCCTGCTTTCATCTGAAGTTGCCTGTGGAGTTCTTTATTTATTTATTTCCTTTTCCCCTGCCTTATAATAGCAGAAGAGTGCCAACTAGCTTTAGCTCAAACAGACCTTCATCTGTGCTTATGAGTAGGGTGGATGATAAGGTTGTAGGCCTCTCTAGGTGGGTGCAACTTATCCAAAAAAAAGAAAAAAGAAAAAAAAAGAAGGCAGAATATTGCTCCATGGACATCAAATTTGCCTATCATCTTGCCCGTTGATATCTAGTTTCCTGCATTTATTCCATTACAGGTCATATTGTTAAAATACGAGCTATGCTGCTAAGTACACAGGAACTAACTATTATTCCCAGATTCTGAATAGAACTTTTCAACTTTCAGATTGCACCAAGAAATCCAAGGAAATCTCCATCTCCAAGAGGTTGCTAATTTTCCCAATTTATTTTCCTTTAATGAGATTGTTGGGATTAGAAGACTCAGAAAAAAAAACCTATTGATGTTTTCCAGTTTCTGGCCAGAAGTCGAGGAGTACTGGTTCAAAAAGGAGCAGAAATGAGGTGAGAACTCTGTGCCCTGTTTTTTTCTTTTGAAGTTTGAGGACAGTGATCTATTAGTGATTGCTGCTTTATGAGGGACAGTTATAGGATCCAGGTAAGTGTGTAAGCTGAACAAAGTTACGAGTATTACATGTTGTTCTTGCAGGATGGACCTAGAAAAAAGGCAAAAGTTATCAGGGCAAAAGATGCTGGTGATTCTCTCTCTCTCTCTCCCTCTCTCCCTGTCACTAGCACCTCTTAATATTCCCATGCTGTTGCCTACTATATGTTTAATTTATGGATACTTCAAAATCTTTCAATATATGTTATGAGGGAATCAAGATTTAGAAGCTAATTTGTATACTGTGATGGAAGAATACTTTTTCCCTTTAAGTGAGTCCCAAAAGAAGCAACAAGCCCCTAATAGATGGAGGTCGTAAGAAACTCACCAATTAATAGGAACCCTGTAAATTAAGGTGTTAGAAATATCTGAAGCTCTGGAGTAAAATAACCCCTTCTATCTTCAACAAGATCAAGAATGGCACTACACTTCCATCTTCAAGTTCTATAAATGTTTATATTTATGCCTATTTTGTTGTTGGGATGTAACTTTGATACTATTTGACAACTTAATATATGAATAGTAACCTTTTTTTTGTTGGTATGCAATCTTATTTTATTGGAGATATTAACTATCATGTGACTAAAAATTCTTGATTTTTATTTTGTTATGGTCTATTGGTCTGGATATTGATAATGAAACTTTATCATGAATCTAATTGTAATTTGTGAATGATTATATAGTTGTCCCTAAATTATATGTGAAATTATGTTAATTGGGTCAAAATAAATATACAGGTAAGCTCAACCTATTTGTATGAAACGGGCTAACTCAACTTGAGTTGATTATTAAGCGGGTTATACGGGTCGCCTTACGTCACCTGTTGTTTATATGGGTTATGTTAGGGTTTTGGGGTCTTACCCATTTAATTAAACGGGTCATGTTTAGGTTTTAACCCATATGGTCAAATACTCATGACTTGGCATGACATGAACTCGACTCATGAACATGAATTGCTTATAGGTTTCTTAACTCAAACTATATATAAAAACTATATAGCTTTTGCTATAGAGAGAGTTTATGCCTAAATTTCTTATCTTTCCACTTGAGTTCCTGATGTTTGTAATCTGAATTTGATCTCTTAGTTTTCGATTGAGCTGTTATCATATATGTTTGTATTTATAGATTTTTGCATAAAACTTTTCTTTGTTGCTTGTGTGTTGGATTTTGATCCGCACTTTATAGACAAACTTGGGATCTGCGATCTCAGGTAATATTGGTTCATGATCATGGGATCCCTTTGTTATTCCTTTTTTCAGAAAAGCAGGAAATTTGGTCAGTTTAGTACTTCTTGTCGTTGTTGTGGATGGTAATAATAGCAGGAGCGTACTACATTTGTTTTATCAGGCCTCTCTACCTTCTGTGGGTCTTCATTTTTCACAATTTAATATCACATGTATGAATTGCTTGTAATAAAATTTGTTTAAAGATAGTTCAGCCTTTGTAGTTGTGTAAATTGCATAAAATTATTATTATTTTAATTAAAAGGCAATCCTTTCTGGAAATCCACACATCTATGTATGTGTGTGTGTGTGTAAAAATATGCATTGTTTATGTCATTTTACTTGTAAAAATAAATCATTACAAAATGAGAATATAAATGTCATTGGCAAACTTACGTATCAGCATTCCTGTGTTTGCAGGGGGAAGAGCCATGGCAAAGAAAAAAGATGAGGTATTTTGTTTTAGTTTTAGTTCATTTGTGTATTTCTATCTTCTCATCATACCAACTGATAAAAAAATCATTTATCCCACCATGAGAAGTTATTTCTCTCTCCTCATAATATCTTATTATGTACTAGGTGCAACGACTCTAGCTACTAAAAGTTCTTTATGTTGGCAAAATGAATTTAAATTCCAATCAATATGAGAACTTTTAGAAATGATTATATGTGCTGAATATGAATTGATCATTCTGCCTAGTAACTGAGTTTATTTCTTGTTGCTTTCAAATCATTGATCAATAATTCGTAGGACAGAGAGGTCAAGGATGTGGCTCTTGGAATAAAAGCACAATGGATGAAGTGGAGAAGTGCATCAGGAGAATTGTATGACCATAGATTACTTTGAAAAGAAAATACCATAGGATTGCTTTGAGACCAGCTATGCTGTATGGTACAAAACTTCATTTTTTAAGAAAGATGTTCATAAAATTAATAAAATTAGAGTAGCCAAAATGAGAATGTTATAATTGATGAGTGAGAATACTAGGAAAAATTAATATTAGGAATGAAGTCATCGTTCAAAGGTAGGGCAGCCACTATCGAGGTAAAGATGATGAAAACTTGCTTAAGATGGTTAGTCTTGTGCATGAAACCGTTAATGCACTACTGAATCGGAGTGATTTAATGTTAAGTTGAGGGGTAAACATAGGTAGGGGGAAGCGTAGAATAATATCAGTAGAGGTAATGAAAATGATTTGTTAGGGTGGCAACAGTGTTGTTTCGAAAATTATTTTCTCAAGCCTTAATTTTAACACACCCGTCCACACCGTCCAGCTGGAGTAAAGTGACCAAAAAGCCCAGGTAAAAAGAATTGAAAGGCATGAGCTCTGATATCCTTCCCGTGACCTCCTTCTCCCTTCGCACTGACCTCTGCTTTCCTTCCCCCTCTCCCTTCCCCGTTTCTCGCCGGCACCAACCTAATGACTTTCCTCTTCTCGCGGGCATTTCTCTGCTTCCCATGAGGAAACGAATCGAAAGCGAGTCACACGTGAAGCTCAAGCACTACAATTAGACAAAGTTCTATCTTTTAGCATCAAAACACCAGAAAAGGAGGGATTTGATAGTGTGAATCAAAGGGTGCCATTACTTCAGATTTGAAAAGAGAACCGCCCATTCAAAGTCAAGGCTAGGAGAAGAATGGATTCTAACATCTAATGGGTGCTTTTCACTTGGCCATTAATTGAAAGAAACCCAACCAGTTGAATTAAAGGCTGGGAGAGGAAGGGAAATTCGTTAATAGGTGCCACTGACTCATTTGGCCATGCCACAAGAGAGCATGTTGCAGAAAGCACAGAAAATTATGTCAAATGCTGTGGGATGGAACCCTAGATTGCAGTGTTAGAAATCGGTTCACGGTGAAGAGGGCTCAAGCGTTTTTTGTTTATATTTGTTTTACTTAGCTAAATTCCATATCTAGTTTATTAAATGAAATGATTGGTTCACAAAAGAATTATAAAAAAAATTATTTTACAGACTGACATGACTTGATGTGATATGTTAGATTATAAGTAGTTGGGTACAATTATAATAGCAAGAAGTTGCTGAATGTCTGATTTGGGGATAGACTTTTGAAAGGAGCTTTCCAAAGCTTCAGATAGAAGACAACTGTAGAAGCTATATTTTCTTTCTGCGGACAATTGTTTTGTCACCATAGATTTGTTAGGGTGGTGCCTAAGGTGGCATTCTTCGAACCTTCTTTTCCACAATCTGATCGCCTGTCAGAGCATTGGCAGTGATGAATGCAAATGCAAATGCAAAATTACATGTTTTGGAGATTGCCTTTGCCATTCAAGAAAAACTCTCACATTGGATTATGCATCTTTGAGCCAAAATAATTATTAATTTTTTTCCTAAAATTAATTTTTTTTTAACACCAATATACACCAATTGTGCTGTCTTAAAATTGAGCATCAACAAATATACACCAATTTCATCAACAAATACTAACCTATTTTGCCAACACTCTGAATCATCAACTTAATACAAATTCCAGAAAGTTGTCTGCAATACATATTTCATGTATCAAAATCAATGCCATTCCATGACATTACATGAATATATATGTGATACAAAAAATTCCATCAATTGGTCAAAGAGCAAATAGCAACCAACAACCAACCACCAGCAACCAGCAACCAAGCATACAACCAGCAACCAACCATCTTCCAGCTTCCAACCAGCAACCAGCTTCGAAGCAGCAACCAACCAGCAAGAATAAAACTCCTCCAGCAACCAACCAACAACCACGAACCCCACCAGCAACTCCAACAAGTCCAGTACAACAAAAAACCAGGAAGTGCAGTACAAAAAACAATACTCAGCCGACCCACAAGCAAGTCAAAAAATATGTCACCACATAGTAAAAAACAATTACAAAATCACCCACATTACATGAATGTACCAGAAAGTCCACCACCAATCAAAATAAACCAAAACCAAGTGTACATCTATGTATGAGATATGGTCTTATTCCTTTGCTCAATGATTTCCATTTGAAGATTATGGAAATACTCTTGCTGTACAGAATTCGTGGAATCAATATCCAATTTCATAATTTTCATATTAGTTTTCCTCTTCTTAAGAGTTATTAAGTCAGATCTATCCTTCTCAGCTTTAATTTCCATATCAAGTTTTCTCTTCCTAATAAGTACTAACTCAGATCTATCATTGTCAGCCTTGATTATTGCTTATTTTCTCTCCATCATATAAGTCTTCCTATCATCACTCATGTGCCTTAAGGCCTCATTAAACTCATCAACTTGTCTTTCCTTACATTTTCTTTGTTTCTCTCTTTGCTTTTCAGTCTTCTTGCCCGGAGGTCTCTCACCATCCACGGGCATATTTTCCATGTCTTCCCCTAATCGTATTGAATTTGGAGTATTACCTGAACATGACACATTGTCTTTTCTTCTTATGAGTTTCACGTGCGCTTGACATTTCAGTTGGTGCCTCAAAAGATTCCAACAATGTTCCATGTTGAAGTTGGTTTTTTGGGTCTCGGTACAAAATTTTCACCTTATCAATCTGCAAAATATTTCCACAATCTGTACACTCTATCATTGCAAATACTTAATAATTACAACAATAAAACATTGAAAAAAACATTATACCTTGTCTTGCTCGGTCGCACCGCTAGGATGCATTTCTTCAACTTGGGATATGGAACCACAAAATTTATTAACACATTTTTGAATGCTTGACCACCAATTGGTCAAAGAGGGTACAGACTACTCTATATTGTTATAGGTGTTGTAGAAATCATAAATTATACTCCACAATTGTGTGGAGGTTTGGTCAGTCTCCCATATGGAGTCTATACTAATGTTAAGCCAAGCTGAAACGATGAGAGTATCTTCTTTTATAGTAAATGACATACCCTGCTGGGATTTTTGTTTAGGTGCCCTTGTTTTCCGTAGGGGTTGTGTGGCTTGGACATCAACATTTGCACTATCCATAAGTGGGTTGTTAATACCACCCTCACCAGTTTCCAACAGTGGTGAAGAAGGGATCCTCATCAATTAAAGTGTTCGTCCTTCAACAAAATATTGAAGGACAAAATATTACTAAACAGTTCAGAAATATATGCTGCCTCATTATCAAGATGAAGCATACAAAATCATAAAATCACATGCTTACTCATAGTCCGATGTTGTTTGTATCATTGTATTACTCATAGTCACGTTGCCAATTAAAACAACAAATTATAATTGAGGATTAGCAAAACAAACAGCAAATTACAACCAGACAGCTTCCAAACAGCAAATGAGAAACCCCAATTCAAAATAGAGGACCAAGTAAAACAGAAGATTAGAAACAGCCACACAGCAAGTCCAAACCAATTAAAACAGGCCAAACAGTTTCCTAACAGCAGAGGACCCAAAATCAATGGTACACAGCAAGTCCAAGTCCAAACCTATTAAAAACAGCCACACAGCAAGTCCAAGCCAATTAAAACGGGCCAAACAGCTTCCTATTGAGGCATGTACATGTGGCTTCAATTATTTTTTAATGATTATTTTTGTTAGATTAATTCTTCATAAGTCAAATACACTCAATCCAAGCTTTAGATGCATCAAGTCCTTAAGGGATGTTTTAAATTTAACTAAACCTCAAAACATAAAACATTATAGATAGGAAGTCTAAGTGCACATTATAAGCAATTTAGAACCAATTAAGGAGACAGCTCGGCTCATTAGAGTACAACAATATTCATATCCCAAGTTGTTAAGAAAAGGCTAAAAAGCAAGTAAGCCACAACAAGTGATAATGTAATATAATTAAAGTTGGAATACTCAATAACCTATTTGTCCTCAAATTCAAATCTTTTATGGGGTTGTTCCTTATGATTCTGTTCCCAATGATGGAACATGACACCTTTAGATAGAGATTATACAAATTTCAAGTTCACTCATCGAATGTTGTGATATTCAATCAAAGGTGTCAATTTGGACACTTTTAAGTGATATTTGGGTTAGTGACTGTCAAGGGGATATTGAAAAACAAGACTGAAGTTTATACAACAATAATACATTTAATATACATATCCCAAGCATCCAGCAATTCAGATTATACATCCAACAATGACTGAAGTTTTTCCTGATTATTCAATTTAATATACAAACCTAATCTAAAAGCAAGAACAGAAAATCGAAACCTAATCTAGATTAAGCAAAACCAGAGGACAAAGCAATAAAATACCACCCACCATCTTGCTCCTACATGTTTACAAAAATCAGAGGACCCATTTACAAAAATCAGAAAATCAAAACCCTAAATTCATCCCTAAAATCAGTTCAGAAATCAAATCCCTAATCTAGATTAAGCAAAGCATCCAAACAACAATTACAACAAGCTGAAATCTATGTAATAAAAATCCCTAGGCAAAACAGAGAGAGAGAGAGAGAGTTTCATTTACCCTAGCTAGTCGATAGAGAAAACACCAAGCAAGTGCAGCGCAGTGGTGATGAATAGCGACGCGATGGAGGAAGTGTAGCGTCCTCGCGGGAGAACGAATCCCTGGAAATCATCACATGATCAAGAGTTTTGGGAGGGAGAAATAGGGAACCTTCACTCGGCCCCAGAGAGAGAGAATGAAGAAATAGAGAGTAGAGGGAGAAAATCATACCTAAATTGTTGCGAGATCAGTCGAGAGCTGGTGCTGTTCCGTCAAGAGAGGGAGCTGCGCGGGTTTTTGAGAGAGAAAGGGTTCTATCAAGTGTCGAGGGAGAAGAGGAAAGTTGAGGGTTGAGAGGAAAAATGATCCCATTGTGGAGAGAGAGAGAGAGAGAGAGAGAGAGAGAGAGAGAGAGGTAATAAAATAAAATTTCAAGAGTGAAGAGTCCATTTGCAAAGATGTAGTACTGTTCATAGCAAGGAAAATATTTACATATGCATAATCCAATGTAGTAAATTTAATGGTCTAGCTAGCTAAATATGTGTTTGCATTTGCATATAGATACACCAATACCAGCTTTGGTTTTGGTGTTTGATTTGTCTGGCTTTTCTTGGTCATTACTCAAGTCTATAATTAGTTTCTGGAGTGTTGGTATAAAGCAGCTAGTAAATTAAGGAAGACATAGATCCTTCTATATTTAACAATTTGGCTTCTATACTTGTAATCACGGGCTTACGAGCCATGACAGGTTTCATAGATCCCTCTATATTTGGCTTTCGGTTCAACCTTGCGAATGATAAGAGTGAAATCCCCGACGGTCGTTGAAAGGTAACTAACATCTTTTGTAAACCATGCAGATTGAAGATGATGATATCGAACAATTCTCGAGCTCTTCACAGGTGATTTCTCGACCAACTCAAATATATATCTAAATTGCATTTGCAAAATTTTCAGTCTCAGGACACGGTGATAAACAAGTCATCATATATTTCTTTGTTATCATTGGTGAATTGATGAGATAATGTTATTTGAAGCCAGCTTATGATTGAATTATAGTTTGTGTTGATCTTGCTAATTACTTTTATGATCATCTTTTTAAGGATGGCCATGGAAGTGATGAAGATTGGGCTGCCTAAGATTCTTATCACACATTCAGGAAATTCCAAAATAGTTCAGGCAAGTGATGTGTATTACTTGACTTTCTCATGCCTATATGTAAGAATTGTGTTTTAAGGGGATTTCAGATTAAATAATGGGAAAAGATCTGGATCAGATATTTCGCTTTGATGGAAGCTTTTGCCATACAACCCATCAGTTGTTTTGAATGCCGTCTTCGGCATTTTTAGTTGGAGCGAAAATATGTGCAATCAAAATGAAGGCCGGGGAAATTGTTTTGAAGAGAGAGACATGACTTCAAATGATATCGTGACTATTTCTCTTTGGGAAAATTAAGAAACAGTTCCATTTGTATACACTTCAAAACATGGTCTCTGGATTTGACTTCTTAGTCCTTAGGTTTTGTGGTTTGTTAAAAAAGGTTTCTTTGTTATGCATGACTATGCCATTTCTTCAAATCATGTTTAGACGGTATGTGCTTTATTATCTCAGAAAACAAAATACTTTACATCTTTCACCTTCGTGAAATCTCCCAAAGGCATTCCCTTTGAACACCTTTCCGTGCGCCTTTTTTGGTTAAGAAGCCGTACTCCAGACACTTATTCGAACCCTCATCGAATGAAGTTTTGTTTGTCAAAGATCCAATTTTTGTTTGTAGCAAAGGTTCACAAAGCTGTGTTCAAACGAAGGTTTAGGTAAACACGAGGCATTAAACGATTGGAAAATTATTTAAAAAGTTTTTATCTATCTATTAATCATTTGATGTAATAAGGAATATCGAGAGAATGATGATTAAAATGATGATAAATAATATTTTTTTAAATAAAATTTATTCTACAAGCCAATCTCCAAAGTCGAAGGAGATATAAAATTATGATTTAATTCTCTTTTTCTGTGTTAGTATGTATATGTATGTATGTAGTTTCATGTAGAAAAAAATAAAATAAAGAACACAACACCTTCTTCGTCCCAAAAAAATAGTCGTCATAAAAAACAATAATAAGAATAGAACTCCCGCCATCTTTACAAAATTTCCCATGATCCTCTTAAAGTTGAGATACTTCGTCGCTTCTTTGGTAAAAGTCGTTGCTAAAAGTCGTGCACCCGGAATGACATCAATTTTTTGTCTTGTTAAGTTTCCTTCAGCAATGAAATTCCTTCAATCGATGAAAAGTTGTAAGCAAATCTAAAATCTTTAGTAGCTAGTCAAAAGCTCGTTCAATTCGGGGTAATTTCTTATGATTTTTGTTTATTTATTGAGCTCAAAATAAAGACTCATATATCAAGGTGAAAAATATACAAGACTACAATATAATTATTTTGTAGTACGATATCTCTTTTTTTATTTTATTTTATTTTATTTTATTTTTTTTATGATTTAAGGCAGGTTTGGGGCCTTAGATGAGATATAAAATTCTCATCTCATTTTATTTAATCTCATTCCATCTTATTCACAAATATAATTCAAATACAAAATTTTCAAATTAATCATTACAACATTTTTAAACTTTCAAATAAAAAATAAAAAACAATTCTAACTTTTTCAAATTTCAAAATAAAAATAATATTATAAAACTATATTATTACAATATTTTAATTTTATAATATTTTTTATTCAATTTTTTCTCTCTAAAAAAATACTCAACTCAAAACATCTCACTACTATTCACAAACTATTTTACTACTATTCATAAAATTTTCATCTTATCTTACTCTCCAAATAAGCCCTAAGTGTGACCAACATATGGAATATATTTGATAGCTAACAGCAATGCAAAGACATCACAAATCATTACCATCAAATCATCACAGGTTTTATAACAAATATAAGATGACTCGTCGGTACAAATTTTTTTACAATCATTTATATAAACATTTTTTAAATTGAAGGTATTTTTGTAAAATACTTTTATAAGTTATTATACAAAAGTTTCGCTCATTTAAAACATGATTGTGTAAAACATTGTGAAAATAGATATATGTGTATCATTTTCTTCTATTTATTAACGGTGGACACAAAAAATAGTCTGTGGTTTGTTTAAGGCAGATTACTAACAAGAGTGTGACAAAAAGATTAATTTGATCAATAATGAAATGTCAACTTTATATTAAAAAAAAACAATTGCTAAATACTACTTATAACATCCTTAAGGGACCATCGATTATTTTTTGAAGGTCACGAGTGAACCTGTTGAGACCCAATTTACTCTTGCCCCGACTTCATTCTATTATTATTCAATGAGCTCAAAAAGCAAGGTTAAGCCTTGTCTATTTATCAAGTAGGAATTTCCTATTACACTAGCACGCTGTCTCTCTTTATTTACCCAAAAGAAAGTTCTCAGGCGAGTAAAGAATTCTCAATAGGGTTGGGCTCCGAGTCATATTGGACAATTCCGATCTTCAATTTCGACTTGGGTCGAAGGTTAGTTTGGGTTCCGACTTTGATTATGAGCCAATTTTGATTCTAATCGGAGTTGCCGGAATAAGAGTCGGAGCCTAATTCAGAGTTGGGCCCATTAGCTGTGTCAGACTGAGCCTTTTCTTAACCTATTTTTGGGCTTGATCTAATTTTAATGCCCTACCTGTTTTATATGTTTACATTATTAGTTTTGTAACCCAAATAAACTACAAAAGTCAAATACTAAAAACCTAAATCCATAATGTAAACTAAGGTGTTGTTTGGATAGTAAGTTGAGATGAGATGAGTTGAGATAAAAGTTGAAACTTGAATAAAATATTGTTAGAATTTTATTTTTTAATATCATTATTGTTTTTGGATTTGAAAATATTGAATTTTTTATTATATTTTCTGTGAAAATTTAAAAAAATTGTAATGATGAGAAGAGATGATACTTATTATATCCAAACGGGGCTAAAAGACAGCATCATCAATAAAATTATAAATTATATTATTACAATCCATCTATAATAATAATAAAAAAAAATCCAATATAGATAATAGAATCATAAAAATTAAAACACAATCATTCAACATAATATCTTAATACACACCCTTGCAAACATCACACAAGAACACACTTATGAGTATTTGTAGTTGTATGTATATTACAAAGTTATAAACTATATCAAATCAATCTTCTGCTTTCTACCATCTCCAAGGACCAAGAGTCAAGACTCTGCTCTCCATTGCTCTGATAACAATACAACTCTGGGACTCTCTCCCATAATCCCATTGCTATTGGCCAACATCATTCATCAATTCAACCACCACATACTACATAATTCAATGTTCCACAACCAAAGTTACAAACCACAACCAAGAAAAGTTATAGAGTATAATAATTAAATAATGAAAAATAAAATGTATACAAATGTCAAGTAGATCAATCATATTCACTTTTCTAGAATCTAAATGCATAGTTCCCAACTTTCCAAGTATCTTGTATTGTTTTGAAAATTAAAAAAAGTTAGTCATTACACCACTTAACTAAAGGATAATGGTAAAGTTAACATGAAAGTTAATGATATCATTCATCGACCGGCACTAAAATAAAACAATATATCTCACTGTCTCAGTCCTCTGCAATTATTGTGGGGTTCACAGATAAGTCCGCAAAATAAGAAAAATTATAAGTTAAAGAATTAAAACAATAAAAATATCTAATTAGTCATTAAAGGCTAAAAGTATAAAAATATCTATTTTTATTTCTTGGGCGCTTTGGAAAGCACATTGTGGTGCTCGAATGGAGGGGTTGGTTTTTGATTGGAAAAGAGTGGTACATACAGTGAAGGGATCTATTTTAGAGGCTACGGGTTTGATGAAGAAATTCAAGAAGTTGGACTCATGATGTTTCAGTTTTGAGAGATCTGAATTGCCCAATGGTGGAATTGGGGGGTCGATTGCCGAGGTTGGTTTCGTGGGAATTACCTGGGACTGGGTTGGTGAAGTTAAATGTAGACGGGGGATCTTGTGGCAATCCTGGGTTGTTTGGTGGAGGTGGGATTGTTCGAGATGGTTGGGGTAATGTGTTGGGGGGCTTTGCTCATTGCTATGGTCAAGTTACTAATACTATTGCTGCATGTCATGCTGTGCCTGATGGACTTTGGATGTGCAACCAACTCGGGTTGAGAAACTTTGTAGTGGAGTCAGATTCAAGTGCTATTGTGGGATGGTTTGTGTTAGGAGTTTGTAATTATTGGTATCTTTGAAATTTTTCGGAGGAAGCTCAAAGCCTTGTTAATACTCTTAATATTCGTTTCAAGCATGTCTTTTGAGAGGCTAATATGGTAGATGATTTTTTGGCTAAACATGGGATGGAGGGAGGTAATATGGATTGTTTTGGAGAGGATGTTGGTCTGGGAAGGCTTAGGGGACTTTTACGTGTGGATAGATTAGGCATCCCGTACATTAAACGATAGTTTTTTGTATGGATGAATTTTTTTTTTCTTGGGTTCTTTGATGTAGATATGGTTTTCCTCCGCCTAAAGTGAGGGTTTTTAATAAATGGTGGTGCCGCCCTCCTTTGTTTAAAAAAAAAAAAAAAAGGGAACTAAAACCTATATCTCTCGGCAGCATGTACACCATCTAGTCCAATAGGCGTTGACCTTAGCCAATTCTATGTGTAGTCAAGGGCCTCCATAGTCTTCAATGCCAATGAACTACGATAAGCATCCAACACATGACCTTTGGTGCTAAACATTGAGTCAAAGGCAACCGCAATGATAGGAATGACCAACACATCCTGGGTTACTCGGGAAAGGATTGGAAATTTGGTGGAATGAGCCTTCCACCAAGTTAAGATATTAAATGTATCACTTGGTGCCTTGACATCCTTTATAAAATATCGGTCAACTTTAGATTTACATTACATAATATTCATTGATGCTCAGATTTGATAATATCTTCGCATCAAAACTAATGAACTCAGAGCATGTGTGATATCTAAGGAAGAAGTAGAACTAGGTGGTCTTGAGGAGCTACCACTTGCGCTTGAAGACTAACCACTATTATTGTAAAGGTGATATAAGGCTTCAATATCATTATTCAAGATTGTAATGAACTCATTAGTCTTCTCATTAGCAAGAACGTCCCTAATCCAAAACTCTACAATAACAAACTTTATATCCGAGATAAAGAATCGCAACCACAAATAATAACCTGTTTATTTTCTCAACACCCCTTCAATATTTATCATATTTGGACTCATCCTCATAGTCATACCATTTAACAACCCATCACTACTTTCACAACTTCTTTTCAACTGCTTATAAATCCTTAAAGCACCTCAATGTGTAAATTGGTAGTACAATATAAACTAACAAAGATGCGAACAATATCATAAAACAATTTCAAAAACTTAACAAAGTATCTCACATTATCTCAATCACGAAATTTTAGCAGTCCGAGCCCCCTTTTCCCTTGTGTGTCCTCAAATAATGTATGACACAGATGTCCATCTTCCAATTGCATCCTCTATAAGGCTCTCTGATATTTTTCTACTACATCCAACATTGTGTATGTTGAGTTTCATCTAGTGCGAATGTCCAAGTATAACATACTACCACATGAGATTTTTAATTGTTCAACACATGGCTTAAATTTGTCAAGCTTTTGGGGGGAAGACTTGATGTACTTGACAATATTGTGGACCTTGACAGTAAATTCATCAACTTCCTTCATACCTTCATTGACTATGAGATTGATACTGTGAGAACAACATCTAACATGTATAAATTGGTCGTCACAAATTGTATCTTCATTAACCACTCCATTTCTTTTCAACCATTCAGTTGCTTTGTCATTGGCACTAGCATTATTAATTGTGATGATAAGAAATTCTGTAATTCTCCACTTGGTCATACAATCTCCCAGCTCCTTTCCAATACATGCCACTTTGTGATCTTAAATTTGTCTAAATGCCAGAATTCACTTATGCAATGTCCACTCATTGTCAATGAAATGGGTTATGATACACATATAACTCAAGTTCTAATTGATGTCCATTTATCAATTATAAAATAAAATTTTTGTCCACTGTTCATAAACACTTCTCATTTGCATATATTTTCAAACAATCTTACATGATAGTATATCGTGAAGGAATGAGAAATCGGAGTTCAAGATTTTGTACTAAATTATGAAACCCTTTCCCCTCAATGGTGAGAAAAGACATCTTATCCGTTATAATCATGATTGCAATCAACTCCCTCACTCTCTTCTTGTTATAATGAAGGATTGAAAACTTTTTACTAGTCATATCATCTTCCTCGGTCGTTGTTTCATAGCTTAGTTTCTTTTGATCATTAGACACCAACCCCTTGAAAGTTTTAGAGTGCACATAACCGTTCAGGTGTATGATCAAAACTGGCGTGCCTTGCTTCTTAGACTAACAACCAAAATAATATCTACAATGGTGGCACCTTGCATGCGGGTTATCACAATCATTGTCAATTTTCATGAAATGGTCTCATGTCCACGACCTTCACTCAGCAAAGTACCCAACTTACAACATGTCATTACAACAATGTCCTCTCTCTCTCTCTCTCTCTCACAATTATCAACTGCATAAAAAAACAATCATTGACCCAACACCCACACTAAAGATTAGAAGCTAGCAATACTCCTTTCACTTAAATATTTGCATGCCACTATAGCTAACCCTAACCCCTTAAAGTTCACAAATTCACAAATAAGTAAGTTTAACAACAACAACCAATCGAAATCACAGATTCACGCCAACATTCAAAATTAGAAAAGATCCAAGACTACTACACACCAACCATTAAAAATCACAAATTCACAAAGAAGTAAATTTAACAACACCCAAGTTTATACATGCGGCAACCACAAGCAAAGCAAACATAAAATAAAATTCAAATGGGATCTCTAGCAATTATTTATCAATAGATAAGAGCTTACAAAAGTCCAAAACATTAAAAAATAAATAAAGTTTAAATTCTTTCAAACCCTAGGCTATTTTAATTAACATCTAATCAATAAATAAAATTAGGTGAGTAAGTATAGGAATCAAGAATACACCGATTCAAGTTGATTGATGATCAAAGTATTGCCTGAAGTCAAAGTCTTAAGGTGGAAAATCGTAGAGAGGAGTATAAATCTAAACGGCCTCATGGCTATACGATGAAGCCTCGCGATAGTTGTTGTTTTATGGTGGAGAGTACTGCTTCTACATCACACTAAAAGGTGGGGTTGGGCGAGCGGCAAGACGAAAACACGGGTGAGGGAAAAGGGTCACGTGATGGGATTCGGGAGCCTAAGAGGGAAGGGAAACTTGGAAAGTGAGGGGGGGTGATAACTGAGAAGAGGGTTCTGTCGTTTTGACCCCTTCCAACTGAAATGACGTCGTTCCACTTTAAATTGAATGGCCCCATTTCATCCAATTAGAATTGGTTATGTGTGGCACAGAGGATGCAAAAGACATTGTTTTACACTTTTTTATTTTATTTTTTAAAAATAGTCAAAGTTAGAGCTGCGGAGTTCACGTAGACTCCAAACTCTGGCTTCAATTGGTCAGAACATCCCAACTTCGATTTCGACTACGAGCTCTAATTTTTCTAATTCCAACTAAGTCAGAATCGAATCGGGTGTCAGATGGAGTCTGAGTTACAGAGTTTTTTCCCAGCCCTAATTCTCAATTACCTATACAGTGGCATGATGGGAGGTTACTCAAGATTTGATGAGACAATATTTAATTCCTAACAGGAAACTATATGCTAGCTAGAAATCCAATACTAATTACCAAATACAAAAACAATTTTCTAATATATATATATAATTTATATATAATCATTTCGATTACCTTAGGATATGATTATGGATACTAAGCTACAAAATAGTTTAAATATTGAAAGCATACATGGTATGTTTGGTTAAATGGATGACTGTTTGTCTTGGAAAGAGAAAAATATCAATGGAACTCCCTTGAATACTCTGAATTGAATAAAAGTAAAATGGTAGCCTTCAGATTATTAGCATACAATCATCTACCTTAAGTGGGGTGTATAGAACTCGGGCCAAGAACCATGTTAAATTGATTTTCGAGGATTTATGAACCTCGTGTCAATAAGCATGAAACGTGCACAGTTTGAGGGGTTGTAACAATGTGGTCTAAACTAAAAGGAAGAAAGAAAAAAGAAATGAAAGAAATGATGTTTTATGCTAGAAATGTTTATGATAGATGAAAATGTGTTGAGACTTGAGGTGAATGTTCAATATTTATGCTTACTATTCAGTTTGATAAAATTATGTTCCCTCATGCTAAGGTATAATTTCATTTATTTTAATGTTTTTATTCTTCAAAACTAAGGAAGTATGAAATCAATGCAATCACATGTAGAATTTATGGATCTTGAACACTGAGATGTAAATCTCACTAGTAGAGACCTAGTTGTGGTATCGATAAAATCGAAATAAAGATTTTATGGCAAGTACAGTCGATCTTGTAGTGAATGAGGATAATAAGGAGGAGGTTCGCCGTGAAGATTAAAGTGTAATGTAAAAATGTAAAGATTCATAAAATCTTGTAGAAAAAGTTTTGGTTGTAACCTTTTAGTTAACAGTGCATTGTAAATATTTATGTTTGTATATTTGAAACTTAAATAAGCTAAATGTCTGGGAGCTATGTATTTGGTAAAATTATGTCCATGTTGGCTGAAGTTGGATTGAAAATGTTAATATTGGTGGATCTGCCATTTATGTAAGTGATAGTATTTGGTGTATTGTTCTGGTATATTTCATTTTAGTCATTTGAATACTTCCATTGCAATAAAGTAATTAAACAATATATCATTTTTCATACAATTTAATAACACGAAAGGACCATAACTATGGGTTATGTGTTTGATGTTTCAGCGACTTGGTTGAATAGATAAGGGGAAGCTAGGGCCTCACAATTGCCGAAATTCTTATGGGGGATGGGTAAGGGTTGCTTTTAAATGCATGGAGATGGAAGATGAGTTGTTAGAGTTTAATTGGAAAGGTATTTGGCTAGGAGTGTGGTGTCTTATTGGATTGACGTGTTTAAGTGTGCATGGAAGTGTGTGTGGTCATGGCTTCTTCATTGAGGTAGAAATTGACAGTCTCAATGTATAAAGACTTGTGAATGAATGTGTTTACTATGAGTCTTTTTGGTGGTGTTTGAGTTGAGTTGTTACAGTGTTTGAGATAAACTTGGAGTGTGCTAGGCTGTAGGAGAGGGAGCCTTTGATGAAGGGAGAGTTTGCTTAGGTGAAAGAGTTACTTGGGGAAGAACTCAAGTGGTAGCCTCATGTTATAGTAGGATGCTTGAACTATGATAGTTTAGTGTACAAAGGATGTTGCATAGGGAAGGGACTCTAACTAGGCTGAATTAGTGTGGTGCTTTGAAATGTTTAGTACTTTGTGTTAGAGTTAGATACCTATCACAACCCTAGATCTAGGATTTGTGGGGACAAGGAGATGGGGTTTAGGAGAGAAAGGAAGTGTTGAAGCATCCAAAAGTGTACTTAATTAGTTCTCGGTCAAACACTTAAGGCCAATTGAAGTGCTTAAGTTAAGGTTGGGCTGGGCTCACTGACTTCTACTCGCTCAGGAGATTACAGACTATGTTATTCTTTTGTTGCATTTCCTTGAATGGGCTAGCTTGTGTTTAGGCCAATTTATTTGTATTTCTGTTTATGTTTAGTTGCTTACGTGAACTTGAGGGCCCAGGGACTTTACTTAGTTTTCGTAGTTTCTCATGAGGGTATAAGTACCTAAATGCTACCCAGTGTAATGCATTCTAGAACTTAATAGAAACTTTCCTTTTTTTTTTCTTTATCTCTTTATCTCATCTCACTATTCTCACGGAAGAGCTCCCTTCGAAGAGGGTAGTCATTTTTGTAAATTTTGTCAAACACTTGGGGTGTGTAACAAGTTGGTATTAGAGAGACATTCGTCTCTGAGTTAGCTGCATACATTCCATGGTTAAAGGAACTACATTAACTCAATTACAAGATGGGCTTAATGCCCTTAAGAAGGCTACAGATTCACAGTACCATAATCTAGAGAATGAAGCGCTAAGCCTAAAAAGATAGACGGATTCACAATACCAGAATATAAAAATTGAAAAGCTAGCTCTAAAAAGATAGACAGATTCTATTGTCCATCAACTTTTAGCCTTGGCAGTGGAGCTACAAAGACGGAGCCACAACATTAGCCATGGAGGAACTTCTTTTGACATCCATCTAAGGGAGGATGAAGTCAGCCAAAGGCTTGGAGGTGAAGTGCAGACCTGAACCATAGTCTTGGAGTTTCCAATCTTTCATGGTGAGAACCTAGCCGGTTGGATCTACAAGGTACACCAGTTTTTTGCATTCCATAACACTCTGCCACAACATAGAATAAGGTTAGCATTATTTCACACGATCCTATGCCTATGAAGATCCTATGGAGGACTCACTGGACTAAGATAGATTGGGTATGTAGAAGATTACAAGGCGAGATTTGAGACTTTATCCAATAGGCTGAGAGGGTTATCAAACACTTGCAAGCAAAGTTGCTTCTTAAGTGGCTTACGTGAGGACATTAGGTTGCCTCGGATGTTTAATCCCCCAAATTTAATGGCTGCTTACAGTTCGTTAAAAATATAGGAAGAGAATGTCAATCTAGCCAAGAGAAATAGCAGGTCTGGGCTCCCTTATTCCCCTAATTCGGGGATACTCAAAAGGCCAAAACCAGTTGTAGGTGAAACAAGCAAGATGGTGCCAAAGCCCAATTTACAAATTCAAAAAATTAATCAACATTAAATGAAAGAAAGAAGAGAGAAGGGGCTTTGCTACTAATGTTATGCTAGGTGGATCCCAGGAGCACAAATGTTAAAATCCCAAACTATACCTTTTAGAGGAGGTTTTGATGAAAAAGGAAGCTGAAAGTGACCAAGAAGAAAACTCAATCGAGGCCATTGAAATTAGTTATAGCCAAAGCGAACCTAAGATATCCATGCTTTCACTAGATCCCTTAACCTTAAAACTATGAGAGTCATGGTAAAGATTGGGGGTCCAATGGGTGACTATCTTAGTGGATACTGGATCCACCTATAACTTTTTGGACCTAGTTGTGGTGGAAAGGGGAAAGCTACCCCTAGACAGTGTTGATAAGGTTAAGATCAAGGTGGCCAATGGTGAGGTGATCCCTAGTGAAGGGAGGTGCAAAGAAGTAAGAGTCAAAATACAAGGAATTGTTTTTAAAGTGGATGTTCACATACTAGCTTTGGTTGGTTGTGATATGGTACTCGAAATCCATTAACTTAGAGATTTGGGGTTGGTCTTATGGAATTTTAAGAAGCTAACCAAGGAGTTTTGTTACAATGGGAAAGCAGTGGTGCTGCTAGGGCTAACAGACTCAAAATTAATTGAGGAAGAGTCAATCAACAAGTTCAATAAACGGAAAAAGAAAGGGGTGCTTTTACAAGTGTTAAAGGAGGAGTTGGAAGACAATTAAGGGGTTAGAAATGGGCCATCCACAAAAAAACATAAACTACTGGGACATTTTACATATGGGTTCAGTGAGCCCAAAGGTCTCCCCTCTCTTAAAACTCATGCTCATGCTATTAACTTGACCGACAATACCTAGTCTATATCCATACGACCATATAGATATCCATATTACCAAAAGGATGAGATAGAGAAAACAGTCTAGGAGCTATTAGCCTTGGGGTTTATCCAGCCAAGCCAAAACCCTTATTCTTCCTTAGTGTTGTTGGCTAGAAAAGTTTACAGGACTTGGAGGCTATGTGTTGACTATAGGGGCTTAATAATGTCACCATTAAGGATCGGTTCCCTATTCCTATGGTAGAAGAGTTGATGGATGAACTACATGAGACTATCATATTCGCAAAGTTCGATTTCATGTCGGGGTACCATCGGATTCGAGTAAAACCCACTAATGTTCATAAAACAACTTTTAGAATCCATGAAGGGCACTGAGAATTCCTCATTATGCCCTTTGGGATAACGAATGCCCACCCGCCTTCCAAAACTTGATGAACAAAGTGTTTTGACCATATTTGAGGAAGTTTATACTATATTTTTTTAATGATATCTTAATCTATAACCAAAAAAAATCTAATCATGCAAGGCACCTACAAGTGGTCTTAGAGATCTTGAGGCATCACCAGCTATATGCAAAGCAATCTAAATGTTGGGCCATATGATTTCGGCCCAGGGGGTTAAGGCTGACCCAGACAAACTGGCTGCCATGAAGAAATGGTCTCTACCAAACTCCATAAAGGCATTAAGGGATTTTTGGGGCTGACAGAGTATTATCGAAAAGGAAAACATTATAGACACAAAGGGATCCCGCAAAGGGATCTCACACACTGATGTAGCACACTATGAATGTGCCACATCTCCCCCCCTCCTATTTTCCCTTTCTGTCTCCACCCTCCCTATGCCTGCCATGGTGGTCAGGGACCAACTCAAGGTTGGCAGAAGCTGTTGGCGCAAGCAAGAGGTCGCATGCCGCAAGCTCCTATGTCCCTACCGGTCGATGCCGCTTGGATCGCCGGCAACTTTTACTGGCCCTGAGGTGGTCCCTGACCACCATGGTGAGCACGGGGAGGGCGGAGATAGATAGGGAAAATGGGAGGAGGGGAGGGGAAGGGAGGGGGGAGGGGAAGGAAAGAAAAAAAAGGGGAGGGGGGAGATGTGGCACACTCACAATGTGCCACATTAGTGTGTGGGATCCATTTGTGTCTGTAGCAGCTCCCTATTAAAAAATTATAAGGAGGTATGGGGAATTGCTACCCCCTAACCAAGATGTTTAAGAAGGACCAGTTCCAATGGAATGAGGAAGCCAAGGTTGCAGTTTTGCGGTTAAAGGAGGTTGTCACATGTTCTACAGTTTTAGCATTGCCAGATGTTTCTAAACCCTTCATTACTGAGTGTGATGCCTCGGGTACAACAGTAGGGGCGGTGTTAATGCAACTTTGAAGGCCTATAAATTTTACAGCCAAGCAATAAAAGGAAGGACTTTAATGATGTCTACCTATGAAAAGGAGATCTTTGCCCTAGTGTCAGCAGTGCTTAAGTGGAGACCCTATCTACTAGGACAAAAGTTGGAAACCCCTTTACAGCAAAAATGGATGTCTAAGCTAATGGGTTATGACTTTATTGTTGAAATAAAAAAGGGGCAGAAAATAGAGCTGTTGATGCATTCTCAAGGAAGGGGTAGGAAGAAGAGGGCACCCTTATGTTGATCACCTTCCCAAAAGTGGACTGGATCAAGAAATTGAAGGCAACCTATGCCATTGACCAAAACATACAGACTCTTATCTCCCTGCTTCAAGAAGACAAGTTTAGTAGTGATTATGAGCTAAGAACTGGCTTACTGATGTACAAAAATAAGTTGTTTATTCCTCACGAGGAAGAGTTCAAACATAAGCTTCTCCGATTAGCACATAATAGCCTTTGGGGAGGTCATTCAAGGTATAACAAGACTATGCAGAGAATTAGAAAGGACTTATATTGGCCAGGACAAAAAAAGTGACGTAAAGAAGTTTATTAGAGGTTGTGACACATGTAAGAGGTTCAAAGCTTCTAACACTCACCCAAGTGGTTTACTACAGCCACTTTCCATACCTTCTTAACCATGAGCCCATATAACCGTGTATCTTGTGGAAGGTCTACTCAATTTCAAAAGGGTTAAGTTGCCTCTGGTTGGCTGTTGATAGACTCACAAAGTACAGTCACTTATCTTATGCCCTCTCAAGCATCCTTACTCATCAAAAGATGTGGCTGAACTTATCTTCAAGAATATATCCTCAAGCTACATGGGCTACCTCAGTCAATAGTTTCAGACAGAGACAACACCTTCACTAGCAATTTTTGGAGGGAGCTTTTTATCCTCCAAGGAGTCTAGATTTTCCTCGGCATTGCTTACCATCCTCAGAAAAATGGTCAAACAGAAGCTGTGAACAATACCTTGAAAAATTACCTACCCTACTTCACATGAAACTAACCAAGTGATTGGTCCTTATGGATACAATTGGTTGAGTGGTAGTATAATTCTATCCCATATTTGTCAACTAAAATAATCCCATTTGAGGTTCTCTATGGTTATCCCTCTCACAGACTCCTAGACTGTGTACCAGGAATAGCTATAGTGGAAGCAGTGGAGAGTACCCTACGCTCCCGTGATCAAATTTCCAAGTTACTACGACAAAACTTACTCAAAGCACAAGAATGCATGAAAAGTATTCTGATTTAAAGATAAAGGATTAAGAATTCACAGAAAGGGGCTGGGTTTACCTCTATAGCTAGTTGATGGTGGTGCAATGAAGGAATTTGAAGTTGGCCCCTCGATTTTATGGGCCTTTCCAAGTGTTGCAAAGAGTGGGTAAGGTGGCGTACAAGCTAGATTTACCTAAGACCTCTAAGATCTACCCAACTTTCTATATCTCGCAGCTCAAGAGGAAGTTGGGCCACACCACCCCCATTGTACCAATACTTCCTCCAATAGATGAACAAGGAGTCTGCAAGCCAGAACCTAAAGAGATCCTAGCACACTGGATGACTAAGGCTAGAAATCATGTAAGGGTTGAGATGCTTGTTCGCTAGCAAGGGCAAGAGGTTTAGGATGCCACTTGGGAGGTTTATTAGAAGCTGAACGAGGCCTTCCCCCACCTTGCGGGTAAGGTATTTTGAAGGGGAAGGGATCTGTCACAACCCTAGATCTAGGGTTTGAGAGGAGAAGGAGATGGGGTTCAGGACAGAAGGAAGCTCTGAAGCATCCAGAAGTGTATTTACTTAATGCTAGGTCAAACACTTGAGTTCAATTGAAGTGCTTGAGTTGAGGTTGGGCTGGGCTCAGGAGATTAGAGGATGTTATTTCTTTTGTTGCATTTCCTCAAATGGGCTAGGCCGTGTTTAGGCCTTGTTGTTTGTATTTCCCTCGGCATTGCTTACCATCCTCAGACAAATGGTCAAATAGAATCTGTGAACAATACCTTGAAAAACTACCTACCATACTTCACATGAGATTGACCAAGTGATTGGTCCTTATGGATACAACTCATTCAGTGGTAGTATAATTCTACCCCATATATGTCAACTAAAATAACTACATTTGAGGCTCTCTATGGTTATCCCCCTCACAGACTACCTACCATACTTCATATGAGGCTGACCAAGTGATTGGTCCTATGGATACAACTCGTTCAATGGTAGTATAATTCCACCCCATATATGTCCACTAAAATAACCCTATTTGAGGCTCTCTATGGTTATCCCCCTCACAGACTCCTAGACTATGTACCAAGAATAGCTAAAGTGGAAGCAATGGAGAGTACCCTAAGCTCCTGCGATCAATTTCCAAGTTACTATGACAAAACTTACTCAAAGCACAAGAATGCATGAAAAGCATTCTGATTTAAAGATAAAGGATTAAGAATTCACAGAAGGGGATTGGGTTTACTTGCTGCTTCAGCCTTATAGCTAGTTGATGGTGGTGCAATGAAGGAATTTGAAGTTGGCCCCTCGATTTTATGGGCCTTTCCAAAGTGTTGCAAATGGTGGTTAAGGTGGCGTACAAGCTAGATTTACCTAAGACCTCCAAGATCTACCCAACTTTCTATATCTCACAGCTTAAGAGGAAGTTGGGCCACACAACCCCCATTGTACCAGTACAGCGTTCAATAGATGGAACAAGGAGTCCTCAAGCCAGAACCTGAAGAGATCTTGGCACATTGGATGACTAAGGCTAGAAATCATGCAAGGGTTGAGTTGCTTGTTCGCTAGCAAGGGCAAGAGGCCGAGGATGCCACTTAGGAGGTTTATTAGAAGCTGAACGAGGCCTTCCCCCACCTTGCGGGTAGGGTTTGTGAAGAGAAGGAGATCGGGTTTAGGACAGAAGGAAGCTCAATTGTCGGAAGAATGGGTTTAAAAAAAATATATATTTTTAATATATATTATATTACCGGCCAGCTGGTTTTTATGCAAAAAAGACAAAATGGGATTGGATTTCCACTCATAAGGAAGGAAGGTTAGATACTTTTGACAAGGTTGTATTTTTGTTGGTTGAAATGGGATGGTGTTCAAACTCCCGAAATGCAGTCTAGATAGCGGGCCCTCCCCTTTTTGACTGGAGTGACTCAAGGAAGGGTCAATCTCCTTTGGAGCATGCTGCACAGCCACTCGAGCTTGTTGTAGTCAGTCTTAAAGGGAGAACCTTGCTGCTTACTTGCTATATCCCCACGTTCTTGCACGGCTCGGCTTGTTCTTCGAGCCCTGCTTCTCCTTTCCGTTCTAACGTCCAAAACAAGGCCGTATGGAGTATAGCCAAGTGGTAAGGCATCTACTTCCTTAATGCTAGGTCAAACACTTGAGCTCAACTGAAGTGCTTGAGTTGAGGCTGGGTTGGGCTCACTTACTTCTGTGGGCTTAGGAGATTAGAGGCTGTTGTTTCTTTTGTTGCACTGCCTTAAATGGGTTAGGCCGTGTTTAGTCCTAGTTGTTTGTATTTCCTTTTATGTTCAGTTGCTTAAGTGAATTTGAGAGCCCATGGCCTTTACATAGTTTCCATAGTTTCTCATGAGAATAAAGATACCCAAACACTACTTAGTGTAATTCATTCTAGAATAGAAACTTTCCTCTCTTTTTATTCTCTATCTCTTTCTTTCATCTCACTATTCTCACGGAGTAGCTCGCCTCAAAGCGAGTAGTCCCTTTTGTGCATTCTGTCAAACATCTGGGGTGTGTAACAATACCATGGGGTCAAAAGAGGTTGTCCATGATGCCTCATTCTAGGTAGAAGTGTGTTTTTGGTAGCTAGTTTGACTATGAAGAGTCTTAGGGACTTAAGTGGTTTAGTTAGATTCTACTTGAAGAAGTATTGTGTACTAAAGTTCTTGAATGATCAAACTCTAGAGTTGGGCTAATGTGTGTTGTCAGTTAGGCCCAATGGTCCAACTTGGGCTTGGGCCTAGTGTGCCTAATGGGCCTGTTGGGCTTGATCTTGATGGGCCTATTGGGCTTGGACCCAATGGGCTAGACCTCTTGTTGGGCTCTTTTTCAAGTCCAAGTCCCAATTTGATATCCAAATCCTAACCTCTACATTTTAGGTCCTCAAACATTGCACACGGGCTTCAGCCTAAGTTCATTTCGTACCCTAACTACCTTCTATAAATGGAAATCCTGGAAGTAGGAATTCCAAAACTTTCGTTAAATTGAAACCCTGAAAGTTTGGGGTGTTACAGCCCCAGCTCAATCTTGCCTTGGTCATACTTTATTCAATTGTTCAATAAGCTCAAAATGCAACATTAAGCTTATTTGACTATTTAGTAGTTGGGTCTAGTTTTTCCTGTCACACACAAAGACACTCTCTCTGTTTATTTACCTTTGAGACGAAATTTATTCACTGGCAAGCAGAGAACTCTCAATGGACTAATGCAGTGGCCTTGATTTGGAAATTATATACTAGCTATAAATGCTAGAAATCCTATACTCATAGCGAATTCAAAACTCATGTTTTAGATAGATATCGCGGGCATATATATATATAAATATATATTCACGTACTGTCCAACATACGCATTTTTGCAACTGCATGCAGTTAGACCTGCGCGCAAGCATATCCACAGAAATGGAATTTAACAAAATTAGAAACCAAGCTAGGCATGTAGATTTCTTGATGTTTTGATCATAAGAACACGTCGTTTTCTTCCAATCCACGTACTCATCCATGGCGGATCACCAGAGACAACTTGATAGCCTGCACGTGCATACAATTTTCGTGCACCTAAATCATCTTCATAAGCTCGGAGGGCAAGATACTCAAAACCCCATAGAGTGGAGAGCACGTCGCAGGCTTTTAGCAACACCGTTGCGATTTTCTGCCTCCTGTCAAAACACCACAACATGACGACATCAATCATGGTAAGTGGGAGGAGAAATGAAGCAGCAGCAGCTGAAGTGATGAAAATAGAACTCATACCAAGTAGGATGGACGTATTTCACCTGAATTCTTTCAAGACAGCAATCCCAGACACATAAAGATACTCTTCTGCTCCAGCTGGAAGATGCTCAAGCACAGCTTTATCTCTCAACACTGTAACATCTACAACGCCCACAAGTTGCTTTTGTGCATCGGAAGCGTTGGTGTTAGGCTCAGAGACCAAACAAGCGTATCTGTTCATGGTATATATCAATTGCAGGGCCGAATTAATGAAACGCTTTGGCTTCAAAAAATTGTCATAGTGATTAAAAGTTGGCAAATTCATTTTCCCTTTAAGAGTATTGTCTTAAGAATATAATATATCATTCCTATGAATTATAGATAAAATAGTCTTGATGAATTCATGTTTTTTTTTCATGGTCAAGATTTACCTGTTAGGAGGTGAGTTCCTAAGTTTGTATAGAAGTCCAGAAAGCACTTCAGCCTGTATTTTCAGCAGGACACCATGAAGCTGTTATAAATTGATGTTGATCCAGTGGTGGAAACAAAGCTTAATTGTTATTCGATTTCTTTTTTCTTTTT